>LR544047.1:282355-372398 GCA_900536305.3 Caenorhabditis sp. 40 LS-2015
CCCGGGCCGGGCCGGGTCACCGGGCCGGCCCGGCAAATCACAAGTCTGGTCATTGCAAAATATCACTTCAGCCCGTTCTGATATCTATAATTGCTCATAGCTTTCAACATTTTTCAGAGAAATTCGGAAGTTGGAAATCACTTTTCCAACTGCTCATTAGACACACTTCACCATTCTCAGGTTGTAACTGTGAAGTTGTATACGGTGCTGCATGTACTAGAATTATTTCAAAACTAGATTGTAAACTGTCCCTGCGGGAACTTGAATTTTCATCGGTCAAGATTTTCGAAAAATTATGGCCTGTTACGAAAGTTGAAATTTCTGCTCTCTGGGGTGAAAGTCCACTAGACATATACTTTAGTTTTTTGATCGCTTTGTTCTCTCCTTCAAACCTAGTGAAGTCTTGGTGTCTTCCCTGCCACTTTCCCCCATACTACCTAATCAGTTACTCAATTAGCACTGTGCACAATGCTGTTTCTTACTCGCAACTGTCACAAGCCAGCACTCACACACACCAGCGTACGCATTCCCCAGAGCCAAAAAGTCGTAAACGTCAAACGAACAATTAGCGATAAGATCGACTGGGTCATGGTGGTGATAACAAAACGCGCTACTCGGCTCATTTGCGCTCTCACTGTCATTCAGTAACATGCGCTCGTCTCAGTTGGTGCGTCTTCTTTGGCTCTTATTTCTTGTGTATTGTTCGACTGCTGTCAACGACAGGATCGACCTGAGTCGACAGCATTGGGTGTTCTGGAACAGCAATAAAACGATCAACGGGACAGGTGAGCATGAAACTGTTTGAATAAGGGACTCGGAGTGTTAGGAGTAGGTCAAATAAGTTCAAGAAAACGCCTTATTGTTCAGAAGTTCCGAGTGTTAAGTTCAAAGTGATGTCGAGTGTACAGTACCGTGAAGTTCAGTGGAAACTTGAATTTTGAAAAGTTCAAAAACTGGTTAACAATCATTCAAGTAGTCTTGATTTGTGGTATTTTCGCCTTTCAGAAAAAAAAGTATCGAACAAAAAAATTGAGATAGAAAATTTTCATCAAAAAAAAGTCATCCAAAAATTTTCGAAAAAAAACTTTTTTCAACCAATGAAAATCGGCCGTCTTCAACTGAACGCAACAAAATCAAACGGTACTATAATAACCAAAAAGCTTGAGACAAAACAAGGGAACATGACTTTTCTTAGTTGTGAACTTACTTCTCTGAACTTCGGAATCAAACTAGACTCCAACTTAGATCTAGGAAATTGAAGGATACATGTAATCAGATTAAAAACTGAGACAAAGTAGAATTACTGCAACGAAAAGAATAGGAAAGAAAAACTGTTCTCTTCGATAACAAACCATTATTTTTCCTACAGCCACCGTTCCCGGAGACATCTATACGGATTTATATGCGTCGGGATTTATCGAGAATCCGCTCTTCGGCGAGAATCATCTGAATCTGAAGTGGGTTTCCCAGGAAGAATGGACGTACAAAACCTCGATTCTCTTGAGGCAGGAATCAAAAGAGGTACGCGAGAAGACGAACGAGCAGCAGAACACAATTCTACGGAAAGATCACTTTCCTTTTGAGTTTTTTACCCTGCGCGTTACCTCTTACCCCCCATCAAACATTTCCCATTATAACTTATGCATTTTAGGCCGCCGGCTATTTCCTTGACCTCAGAAGTGTGGACACGGTCGCAACGATCTATTGGAACGGCGAAAAAGTGCTTCACACCAGAAACCAATTCCTGCCGTATCATGTCAACATAACCGATTTGATTGTCGTCGGAAACAACGAGTTGGTGTTCAAGTTCAAAAGTCCTGTCAAGTACACACAAAGGAGAGCGAAGGAGTACGAGGTGAGGGTTGAACTTACTAGGGAACGAGATATGACACTTTTGAATGAGACAGGTTCCAGTGGGAAGAGAAAGTTCTGAAACGCATTCTCAGGTTTTCAAAAGCTGTGAAGATGGTCATTTTTCACGCGCCAAAGAAATTTCAAGATCTCATAAACCGATTTTTAAAAGTCGATTGCATTTTTCAAAAGACTTCAGAAAAAAATACGATTCAAAACTTCCTCTATTGGTTCCACTCACATACGGAAGTGTCATTTCCACACTAACAACCTCAGTTAAAGCCCTTTACTTCATTTTTCAGTCTGTATTCGGCCACAAACTACCACCAGACTGTAACCCGGAGATCTATCATGGTGAATGCCACCAGAACTTCATACGGTAATAAAATAATCAAAACTTGATAACAATCGTGTGCTCGTAAGTGATAAGAAACAGAGGATCATAATTTTTTTGTCGCAATCGTAAAATTTTAAGTTCAGGTTACTGTACTTCTTATAAAACTGATAACCTTGCAGCAAGGCACAATACAGTTATGCATGGGACTGGGGGCCGGCGTTCCCTTCTGTTGGAATCGCAAGGGACATCTCTCTCAACATCTATCGTGGACAGCTGTTCCACGACTTCACCTGGAGGACCAAATTCGGAAATGGTGAGTTTCTGGAATCAGAAATATATGTTCGGGGACCTCCAACAATTCACAATCTTCTTAGAATATGTCTCGCTTCAAAAATAACTTTGAGAGTCTCAGGAACACTCATTCATTTCAGACAAATGGGAGCTCACCTTCGAATTCGACATCTTCCACTACGGCTCCAGAACCGTCGACGTCATCATTGAGATCCCGGAACTCGGAATTCGTGAAACCGACTACTACAGAGTAGCCTCACTGAAAAGTATGCAAGCTCGCTCTAAAAAGACACTCGTGTTTTCTATTCCGTCAAACAAGGTCCCCAAGAGATGGTGGCCGAATGGAATGGGAGAGCAGAAAATGTACGAGGTTAAAGCCTACATGGGATATCAAGGTTAGCTCGTAAACCAGATACAGAAAGTACTTCAAAGTTTTAGTCATAACGAAATGGATGGGATTCAAAACTGTGGAGTTGGTACAAGACTACATAGACCCCGACAGAAAAGAGCTCGGAAGGCATTTCTACTTCAAAGTCAATAGTGTCCCGACGTTCCTGAAGGGAACCAACTGGATCCCGGTTTCCATGTTTCGAAACATGACTGAAAATCAAGTCAGAGTGGAGTTCTTGATTGATTCGATGGCAGAAGTTGGGATGAATTCTCTTCGAGTCTGGGGTGGAGGATATTATGAGACTGATGAGTTCTACAGTTATGCTTCGAAGAAAGGAATCTTGATTTGGCAGGTATGTTCACGTGTCAAGGTCTCGAGACGAAAAAAAAACCGTGAAAAATTTCAGGACCTGATGTTCGCCTGTGCGCTCTATCCAACAACTGAAGATTTCATTGAAACCGCAGAAGCAGAAGTTGTCAGTCAAGTTGATCGGATTCTACAATACCCTGCTCTCCTTGTTTTCTCTGGAAACAACGAGAACGAGGCTGCAATCAGAGGACACTGGTGGAAGACAACCAACTATACCGAGAACCAACAGGCCAAGGATTATGTGTTGCTGTATAACCGATTTGCTAGAATTGTGAAAAATCAGGCACCCGAGATTCCATTCATCATGTCTAGCCCATCGAATGGAATTGAAACTGAAGAGTGAGTAACCGAAAATTTTGAATTTTCTCAACTGATTTTTTTCAGGGAAGGAGGTATTGCTCGGAATCCGTATGACAACCGATACGGAGATATTCATTACTACAATGAGTTTGTGAATTTGTGGAGAGATGAGACCTATGTGATTCCAAGATGTGCTTCTGAGTATGGTGTTCAGAGCTATCCATTGAGGTGAGAGGATAAAAGTGGGCGGAGCTGAGGCATTTTTTTCTAAGTCGAAGCATTAAACTTGAAATCTAAAATGTTGAAACGTCAGATCGCAAAATTTTTAGATTCAGGCTGTATCTAATCATGAAATCGAAATTTCTGGGAATCTGAAGATCAAAAACATTGTCTCAACTTTCAGGGAAACCATGCTCAACTGGATCAACAAATCTGATTGGGAGTACACCAGCAAAACCATGTTCCACAGACAACACCACCCCGGAGGCCACGCTACGAATCTTCTCATGATCTTCCAGCACCTACCGGTAGCTCTCTAACTTCAACTTTCCCTGATTTCAATTTTTCCTGCAGATCCCATCCGAATGCAAAACCAAGAAATCCAAACACGTGCACTCCTGTAAATATGTCACCTCGGAGTCTTTCATGAGCCGATTGGCCTACTTCTCCCAAATCCATCAATCCATTGCCCTGAAGACTCAAACCATTCACTACAGAAGATTCCGGAACATAACCACAGAAGAGGGTTTGGGAAACACCATGTGTGCCATGTATTGGCAGTTGAACGATGTATGGGCCGCCCCGACTTGGTCTACTATCGACTTTGATCAGAATTGGAAGATGGCTCATTACGAGGCAAAACGATTTTTCAGAAGCTCTGCGGTCTACTCGGTAAGCATACAGGTGTTCTTCAGCTTTGTAAACCATATGATTTCAGTACGCCGATGAAGCGGATTTCAATCTGAAGGTGTTTATCCTCAACGACAACATGACTCCTCTGAAGAACATGACTGTCAATGTTCAACAGTTGAGCTGGAGTAACGGAATTGATCCAATTCTTACCAATGAATTCCATATCGATAGTGTCCCCGCCGGAACTTCTCAATACTTGGAAACAGGGTTCGTACTGGGTTTTGCATTTCGAAGTGAACACCTGATTTTAGAATCACCTTCTCGAAAGTCACAGAGCTCGCTGAATATCTTTACGTGTCTACACTCTACGACAACTCCGGAGTCAAAATCCATGAAGACGTTTTGATACCGGATTTTCTGTTCGAGGTAACTATCTTTTATTGACACGATTTATCAATTTCACTTCAGGTTGATTTCAACAACTTTGGAGACGTGCGCATTGGAGATGTTGCCAGAATCGACGAGCTGACCTATGAGATTACGGTGACTACCGATAGAGTATCCCCATTCACTTGGATCTCATCCAAGAAGCCGTTCGTTGGATGGTTTACTGACAACGGATTCCATATGATTCAAACTCTTCAGAAAGTTCGACTTGTCACTAGGGTAGAAGTAGATCTTCAGAAGACTGACTTTGAAGTTTGTAACTTGAAGAATTGTTACGTGTAGATTTTTAGCTGCTTTGAAATTTTTCTCTGTATCTGTTTGTATCTAGTTGTCTCCGAATGAAACATGTTTTGAATGCTCATATTTATTCATAGCCGTCATAAACATCGACTCGGGAACGTTAATCCTCGCCTGGATTGCTTCCATCCTTTCCAGTCCCGGCGTTATTGAGAATCGAGGACTTTCTCTTATTGATCTTTGATCCAGCTGCTCCCTTATCCTGGTTGTAATCCCGGACATACACAAGAGGGTCCTCCGTCGTCAAATCATCTGGGAGATCAGTGGAGTTGGCGGAGGCTCCGAGAGTTCCATTGGAAGATGGAGAAACGACGACAGTCTTTTTGTGATCCTCAGTCATTTGTTTCGGAGGGATGTACATAATTCCAGAGCCATGGTGAGCTTTTGCGGTAGAGGTGATGACCGGATACTCTGTGGTGGTGGTGGAGGAGTTGGTGGTCTTGACAGTTGTTGAACGTTGGTTAGAAGAAGCTGAAAAAGACATTTTCAATACGATTGGTTTCTGGGATACTTACAATTGTTGTGATTCACGACCATAGCGTCATCTTCTTGAACAAACGTCACTGCTTCTTCTAGCGACATAGTCGTTGATCTCGAGTCTTCATCACCTTAAAATTCGAAACTTTGCAGACTCAGTTGTTGCTTATAACTCACTTGTGGATTTTGTCTCATTCACGCTAGTTTCATCACTGTGTGTTGCACTCTTTCTATGATGGGCGGGTCCAGTTGCTCCATTCGGACGAGTTATCTTGTTTGGTCCAGTGGTTTCGTATGATCCAGTTGTCGGAGAGAGAGTCGGTCCAGTAGTTCGAGATGGGCCAGTGCTCTCATGTTCATCAATGTCTATGAGCACGTGGTCATTTTCTTCTGATTCAGTTGGTCCGGTTGCTCCGGATTCCGTTGGTCCGGTTGCTCCGGATCGAGTCGGTCCGGTTGCTCCGGATCGAGTCGGTCCAGTTGTCACGGATTCCGTTGGTCCAGTTGTCACGGACTCCGTTGGTCCGGTTGTCACTGATTCAGTCGGCCCAGTTGTCACGGAACGAGTTGCTCCAGTTGTCACGGATTGTTCCGGTCCAGTTGCTCCGGATTCGCTTGGTCCAGTTGCTCCGGATCGAGTTGGTCCAGTTGCTCCGGATCGAGTTGGTCCAGTTGTCCAGGATTGAGTCGGTCCAGTTGTCACGGATCGAGTTGGTCCCGTTGTCACGGATTCAGTTGGTCCCGTTGCTCCGGATTCCCTTGGTCCCGTTGCTCCGGATTGATCCGGTCCAGTTGCTCCGGATTCAGTTGTTCCGGTTGCTCCGGATTCAGTTGGTCCCGTGGCTCCGGATTGATCCGGTCCGGTTGCTCCGGATTCAGTTGGTCCCGTGGCTCCGGATTGATCCGGTCCAGTTGCCCCGGATTCAGTTGTTCCGGTTGCTCCGGATTCAGTTGGTCCCGTTGCCCCGGATTGATCCGGTCCAGTTGCCCCGGATTCAGTTGGTCCGGTTGCTCCGGATTCCCTTGGGCCCGTTGCCCCGGATTCAGTTGGTCCCGTTGCCACGGATTGATCCGGTCCAGTTGCTCCGGATTCAATTGGTCCCGTTGCCCCTGATTCAGTAGGTCCGGTTGCTCCCGATTCAGTTGGTCCGGTTGCTCCGGATTCAATTGGTTCCGTTTCCGCGGATTCAATTGGTTCCGTTTCCAGGGATTCAGTTGGTCCGGTTGCTCTGTCAGATGAGCTGAATCTTCTCAAACCCAAGTGATCGGTTCCACCATTTGTAGAAGACACAGAATCCTCATACTCTTCCGAGTCGTATAGACCTCCATCTACTGTGGTCCCAGTTGGGTAGTGCTCATCGGTGGATCCCTTTCCGGCAGTAGAGGTAATCGGCGGCTCCACAGTTGTTGAAGCGTGCTCTGAAATGAAATCTTAGATCTAAAATTTGTAGTGGATTCTCACTTTTGAGAGCGGTCTGATTTGAAGAGTCATCGTTGTAATAGTCGTCGTAGTAGTCTTCTTCTTCCGAATGGGGAGTTGGCGTGGTGGATCTGAGACTCATGTTCATCGATGCTCCAAACACATCCATCAGTTTGTCCACGGTGCTTCTGAATTCCTGGTCATCCGGTCTATCGAAGAAAGCAACATTCTCCAATTGCCTGTTGAACATGGCCATGTCGACCGTTGAGAGAGTTCCGTTCTCATGAGCTTCCAACAAATGACGCGCGAAGTTGAGCAGCCTCTGTCGTTTGTTGTTCTCGAGCATTGGACTGAACATCTTCTCATACCAAGCACGGCTAGCCAGAATCTTGTGCAGAAGCTGTTGCTTCAGAACCGTCTGAGTCGGGAGTCGAATCATCTCCTTGATCACATCAGCCATATCGTTTTCATCTGGGTTGTTTAGAAGACGCACATATTCCTCTCGACTGTAGATCACTTCCAGAATGTCCTCCACCAATTGATCTTCGACAACAGGGACTGAGGCGTAGCGCAGTTGACCAGTCTTGTCGAAGGATTCGTTGTCGAGGTAGTCTCGAACCAATTCCAAATGCTCATCGTCGGTAGGGGTCTTCACAATGTTTCCGGAACGACGAGGGTCGAAAATTTGATCTCCACAGTCGTCGGATCCATGAATCAAATCGATGAGGGTTGCGTAGAAGGCTGAAAAATTGACATTATTTCGGGTCGAAAAGCTTAAATTACCTTTTTCCTTGTTTTCCGAACTCATGTTTTCAAGGATAAAATCCTTGACCATTGGCACTCGACGAATATCTTCACCAGTGAATGCTGTCATCCCCTGAAAATTCAAAAATTTCCAGCGAAACTGCAAAAAACAAGGCGCTTACGTGGAGGCTAGCCAGCAGGAGGAGAAAAGGGAAGACAACCATCTCGAATGGTGAACTGAGGCTCTCGGGAGAAATCGCCCTTATTTATGCCCGCATGCATAATCGAATCAAATGTTTTATTGCATACCGAGGGCGGAGATGATGGAAACGATCTGGAAAAATACGTCAGCATAACATGGATACGGTATCTAGGATGGAAATGGGGTTTTTGAGGGCGAAAATTGGGTTGAGTAGGTTTAGGAGTCTGGATCGCATGGATCATAATTTCAACCTGAACATTTTGAAACTGAATTCGATAAGGGTTCAGAAATGTGACGTTTGATTTAGAAGGCAAAAAAGGATATTTTCGAATTTTGGATTCTGGATCGGATCATCCTTAAAAATGAAAAGTTAAGTAGAATACTGTGATGGGAAAAGAACACGGAAATTTGGGATACACAACGGATTAAATAAAATTTTGGATTCTGGATCGGATGGATCACTTCAGACCGCACATTTAGAAATAGGATTTTATACGGTTTTGAAGGTAGAATGTGGGATTTTGAAGACAAAAACCAACATTTTTGAAGCTCGGATTCTGGATCGGATCATCGTGGAATACAATCATAAAAATAAAAATATTGAATTTTTTTCAACGCGACCATCAGAAACTACTCAAAATTGTTTTACATTAATTTTGATATTGAGATTAGATAATTTTCGAACTGGTTTTGCTATTTTTTCTACAAAATTTTTATCTATCCATCAAAATAAATTCTTACCCACTCAGTCTCCGCAATAATTCGACTTCCATATCGGGTTTGGTTTATCCTGAGCATTTTTTGTTTCGAATTTGGCACAAGTTGTTTGATACAATTGATCGTATTTTGCTTAGAAAATGTTTTTTTTTCTGTTTCCACCTGGCAACTCCTTTCGGAACACATAAAACACGTCTTAAATTTATCGTCGCATTTTCGGTGCAACGCAAAGTGCGTCAACCATAGAGCGCAGTTGTTTTGCGTTAACACACTGTTGGCGGACGGGGCCATCAAACACACACACAATTGACCTGATCTCGGACGGACCATGCAGGTTAGAGATGATGTAGTTTGAAGAGACGGGGAACGCACAGATGGACACCCACGAAGAAAGACGATAAGTATTATTGATCTGAACAACAATTGCCATGATGTATTTGCAAGAAGTAAAACGCAGAAGACGACAAAAAACAATGGGATTGTTAGAAAGATAGACTGATTGTCTGGTGAGTATCAATTTGAAAGGATTTTTGAAAAATCGTACTCTCACTCAGAATTCTCGGAGTCATCTGTGTTTGAATTGAAACAGCAAAAACCAGGTTGTTTTCGATCCAATTATGAATGCAACTCAAGAAAAAATTTATGTTTGATAAATTCCAATCTCAGTAAAATGTTTTTACTAAATGTATTTTTCACTGGAAATATCGACAAAATTTCACGAAAATCTAATTTCTAAAAATTTGATGTCCCTAAGATTGTAAGCAAAATAAACCAAAATTTGAAAGCTTTCAGGTCAATTTTTACCAATTAAGGACTAGAAAAATTGAAAACTATCCGCTGAAAATCGTAGTAACGAAATTTCAATCAGTTCTTTTATGAGTAGACGGTTCGGTATGTTCTCTGGGAGCTATGCGTCCTCTAGGGCTTGAAGTTGAAGGAGCGCTTCTCGTTGTTACAAAGGCCGGCATTCTGAATGTAATAAATATATAAATCACGTGTTTTACGGTTCTTCAGAGAAATCTCACCCGTCGGGCTGGAAGTGGTCTTCGTTTGGAAAACCAGTATTGGGATAATAGCCCCAGCGGGGATTCCCGCGAACAGGTGCTGATCGAAGAATCGGGGTTTCGATTACTCTGCAAGTTGAAAATAATGACGTTTTTGATACAGAGTGGAAAGTCTTACTGCTTTCGCTGAGATTCCTGAATTTTCTTCTGCCTGTAAGCTTGTGGGTTGAATGAGATAGAACCTTGATTGGAGTTCCCGGTTGAAGATAATGGTTGAAGAGTGGGCTCTGGTGTCATTTCACTGAAAATGAAAAAAAAAAACTGAATTTTCTCCGCACATCCAGCATTCCTACTCTTCATATTTGAACGTGAAAGTGGCACTCAAGACAGGTTCGCTTGGATCCATTCTCACCGGCGGCTCCGGCTGACGGGTGGGAGCGGGTAGCATTTCACTGAAGTTAAAAACGATTTCAATGAAAGAGCGAGAAGTTTTACCTGCGAGTATACTTGTTTCGCTCACTGTCACGTTTGGTGGCTTCATAGGGCAAACTGAATGTAACTCTTCTGGACTTTCTGTTCGGATCCCTTCTCACAGGTGGTTCTGGCTGAAGAATGGAGACCGGCTCCATACCACTGAAATTGAAACAGAATGAAGTATTATATGCAAGTGGACATTTCTCACCAGTTGTGCTGGTTGTTCGTCGTGTTGTGCTGATGATGTAATCCAGAATTCGACATGAAGGCATTCCGGTCATCATTCAAAAAAAATTGGGGAGGGGCAGTCATCATCCCACTGAAAATCAAAATGATATTAGTCTGGTGGCAAATGCTTACCGGCTGTTCCGGCTATTCGGCATGTTGAAATGATTGCCTTGAGAATGTGACGCTTCAACTCCATGATGGAAAACTCCAGGTGAACTGAAAAGGGCATCTAGCTACCCAACTACAACTGGAACTTACTACTGAGAGCGTTGAGAATCATTTCGTCGATAAGTACTTTCAACTCGTTGATACGCTTCTGGATGAAATTCGGATGAACTGAAAAAGATTTAGAACGGCTAACACAAACGTATGGGACTTACTATGGTTGGTCATATTGAGAGCGACCATGGTCTCGGGAATCAAATTCAGAAGGAGCTCTGGAGAAGCTGAAAACCGGTTTGACAATAGTCGAAACAAACAGATGAAACTCACTGATAGTTTCGAATTGGTTCATTTCCTGGATGATGTCCTGGCTGAACTCTAGAATACCTGAAAAGTGGATTACGAAAGAACAAAACAAAAAGATGAAGCTCACTGTTGGGTTCGATATTGTTCATGACCATACTGAACTCCTGGTGAAAATCCTGGCTGGCCTCCGGAAGAACTGAAAAAACAATTGAAGTAGACCAAAGTATTGCTGAAACTCACTGTTGAAATTGATGATTTTCATTTCTCGGCTGACTACACTGAAGATTTCGCTGCCCGCCAGCAAAGCTGCAAAGACAGTCGAAGAAAATTAAATCAAAATTATGAAAATCACTGTTGAGTTTGATGAGCTCCATTTCTCAAATGACTATGTTCTTCTCGGGATTGGACTGGTGGAAGAACTGTGGCTACGCTGAAAAGGTTTGGAATGAATCAAAATACATAAATCGAACATACTTTTGAACACGATGAGGCTGATCGTCTTGGTGTGCAAACTCAACTCGCCGATGAGCTTCTGGATAACCTCTTGCCGAGCTGAAAAGAATTGGAAAACGAAAAATATGGCAGAAATTCACTTTTGTGAACGAGGAGCCTCATCTCCTGAATATGCATGCTCGATTCGGGGGTGAACTTGTTGTGGAGCTTCGACCACGCTGAAAAATGACTTCATTAGACGAAAATATATCTATCAAACTAACTGTCGAGAGCGATGAAACATATCTGGCTCAGCAAGTTGAGCTCGTGAGTGAGCGTCTGGGTAACCACGCGAGCTGAAAAAGAAATGGAAGAAAATGGAAAATGACCAACATAATAATGAAACTCACTGTGATCCGCGATGAGCCTGAACTCCTGGCTGGCTACTCTCAACTCGTGGATGAACTGGTGGAGGGATTCTAGCCCAGCTGAAAACTGAATTAAAAAAGACCGCAATAACAAAATAAAAGTCACAACGGAGAGCGTTGAGAGTCATTTACTGAATGTCCAAGCTCAACTTGCTGATTAACAGGTGCCTCAGGTCTGGTCCGACTAAAAAGTGATTGGAAAATGACCACAACATTGATCAAACTCACTGTTGATTGCGAGCGGCTTGAACTGAATGACGATGCTCGACGTCTCGATGAACTTCAAAGCAATCTCCGGGCAAGCTTAAAAGATTTCACCGAGATGAATATCTTTGTTATATTACAGTTCGAAAGTACTGTATTGCTTACTCTTATTCAAAAATTGGGTCTGCATACCTTTGTTATATCTTTAATGCGAATCACTTTGGACTTTGAAGATTTGCAGAGTTTGTATAATAGAATGTAGCTACATTGGGATCATTAGCATTAATGTTGTTCATGCATCTAGTACCCTATTTCGAAATGTTTTACTGATTCTTACCGCACCAATCTGCCATTTTGGTACATTGGAGCAACCCTTGCAATTGGGATCGTTTTCGGCAAGCGACTGTGGACCTTTCTGATGGAATCCGGTTGGGCTCTATAGAGTGAAGGCTTTGTGGTTGCTACTTCCAAAGTATAGTCTTCGTCGGATCCATCGTACCCCAGATCCTGCCTCCAGCTATCCGAGCACCCAGGCTGATTGCTGTAAAAGTTTAGATTTATAAGGATAAGATTAGATTTTGAGTGACTGACGAGAACGATGCTCATTGTCCTCAAACTTACAATCGTCTGATGGGTGATCTATGGCGATTATCAGTGCGATAATCGCGTGAGAAACCACTTCTCTGATTGGGTTGAAACTCTAGATGACTTCTGTAAAAAATAGAGTGCAATACAGATTTCGACGATGACAAACTTGTTTCGAAAAGAATGCGTTCAGATTCTGAGGCTCATTCGGAAATTTCGCGTGTTATCAAGACTTCAAATTTGGAAAATCAAAATTTCCAAGAACTCACCTCAAGAGACCAGTGTTTGGGTTTTGAGTTTTATTAGTTCGTGAACGATTATTTCGAATGGATTGATGTTCCACTGAATCTTGAAGGTTTTGATGTCTTCTGGGAGCCAGGTTCTCCGAAATTTCTGTCACTTTTCTTCCGTCAACTTTTCCCTCCTTGGACTCCTTTCTCTCTTTTTCTTCTGGGTCCGACTCCTCAGACTCAGATAAAGATAACGATCGTGACGACAAGAAACTAAAGGAAGACCCTGAACTGCTTTCGCTGTCGGTATCGCGTTGGTCGAAATCTTTGTTAGGATTATCCATGGTCTTTTAGAATTTACCCTGTAATTTTAACTATTCAATTTGGAATGTTTTTTTTTTGTGCATAGTCGACGAAAGACCATTCAGACAAACCTTCTCCAGAGACTTTCGGAAAAAAAAACGAGAGAAAATGTTGTAACGAACTACGGCTCGAAAGACTGACGGACAAAAAGAAAAGAAGGAGAAAATAGATGAGATGAGTGTTTCGAAAAGGACGAAGGCAATGCTAAGGAATCAAATGCATGAAAAATTTGACAATTGACTTATTTCATTATGGATAAAGTTCTCCATTGTAGACAACTTCGTTAAACCCAACCCCGAAAAATCCAACACTACTTGTTCCCTTCTCGAATTGAGAATATTCCTCAACTACACTAATATGTGAACACAAATAATGCAAAAAAGAGAGTTTGACTAGATTGATGTGGTTCGAACCCTTTATAGAGGAGGAATTGGGTTTGACGAGAAAGGAAAATTGAGAAGGACTCTGTATCCTTTTTATGAGAATAGAGTATGGAAATGTTGGATGAGCGAAAAACATTTTTTACGAGAAAGGAAGAATTGGGAAGGACTGGGTTTCCCTTGTATGAACTAGAATAATAAAGTGTGAAATTTTTGAATGAGTTAGTGTCTCTTCATCAAGAAAATGTCACCAGGAGTTTGGAATATAATGATTTTTTTCCTCATGACAGTTACTTCCTGTTAATCAAGAAATCTGATAGAGTATGAATGACTTTTAGATGGCTTTACTGAATGCTTCCCAACTAGCACACATATCCAAGTAAACGAATGAATGTTTAATTTACAGCAATACTTTGAAAAGAAGTCGGCAAAAGTTGCTGCATTCTCTGGAGACATCAGAAGGAGAAGAAGTTGGAGGGAACTCCTCGTCTGAGAACTTGCGGGGAAAAATGAGCAAAAAAGAAGATAGGAGGAGCAGAGAGACTTTGGAAAGAGAATGTTCGGGAGAAGAGAAAGGAGATAGAAATTCTATGAGACACTGAGGAGCAATGTTCGGAAAGGGCAAACGAGGAGGGACAACTGGCTTTGAAACTTGAGTGAGAATTAGAAAGGCTCTTTTCCTCCAAACTCTTTTGACAACTCAAGTCAGTTGATAGAAGTTTTGGAGCTCTCTGTTCTGTCATACTGTTCTCTTTTTTGCTCCTTGGACGCATTTTTGACATAAAAGCCAGGACAAAAAGGAAAATAGGGAGTGGGCTACATAGATGATGCATGAGTCTTTCCAAGAGAGAAAACTTTTGATCCTTGAATACGGAATTTTTTTTGCTTCAAACGAAACTTCCTGCACGCTGGGCAAGAATTCGACGTGTGAGAGAGACACGAGAACGAACTTGGTAATCAGAACAGAGTCGGTCTAGTTGCAGGAGGTTAATAGGATCAGAAAACTTACAATAAGTATTTCTCGCCCTAGTTGTTGTTTTTAGTTAGCTGATCAGTTCTATGAAGCACATACTCATATGGGAAAGTAATAACTTGAAAATTTACTTGCAAACACGATTAGTTTTCTGACACACTTTCTGATATACGAAAAGTTGAGAGCTTCAAGAAATATTGAAAGATTGAATGCGCTTCTAACGTTCTGTTGAAAAAAAAGCAATCACTTGGTTTTGCTTCACTACTCTCATCATGACAGGCTGGAAAGTGAAGAAGGTCAGATCTATCAAAACCAGGAGACAGCGCACCTGTTACCGCTCGTGTTGCTTGAATCTATGAGTGTCTTTGAGGAAGTTCTCAAAACAATTTTTTGGCAGATCAATCGTTGAGGGCTTTAAAGCAAAACGAACTGAGTTCCTAAGTTGGGACAGATATCGTCAAACTTTCAGTTATTCTACCTTGTGGTGGAAATAGACTTAGAAACTGAAGTGTGCATATTTTCCGACTTTGAAAGATAGTGTCACTGATCCGAAGTCTATATAATTTCATTTGGACACATGTTTAAAAAAGCAGCCAGTTCACAAAATGTTCGAAAAGATCATCACGAATCAGAAATGATCTTTACATCAGTTGTTATAGGGGTTGAAAGATGGGATTCATTGTGAAAACCTCCGAAATTGGAATTTTTGTTCAGAAAGCAAATAAGTGAGAGTCCGGCTGTTTTTGGGTTGGTATTGACTGTAAGAGCACTTCGAAGTTTTGAAATTGTGTTTAGAACTTTCAACTTGCGAAAATCTGTAAACTAGATTCCACTAAATGTTTTGCAGGCGACATCACATGTTCAATAGCGTCAAAGACGTAAATTTGGTTTCCATGTGAGTTCTCTCTTCTGAATCTTCGTTTAAATGAAGATTTTTCAGTTCTCTGCAAATTTTTCTGAAATAGGGTAGACTGTTACTGCCTATACCAATGGAAATTCATTTCAAAACCCATCTAACAAAAACACCAAAACAATTAACAACTTTCCCAAATAAGCAACCTTCCCAGAACAATTTTTCAGTTTTCATGAATCAGAGTGAGGATTGCATCATTGTCGTGTGGTACCGGGGTGATTCTGATGACATCTCTCAATTCCCGTCTAATGAAATCGAGCAAATTAAATGTCTCGTAGGGGAAGTAGTGGCGTCCTTGATAAAAAGCAGAAAACTGAAACGAATAGTTGATTTTGTTGCATAATATCGCAAAAACTCACAAAAACTGGGGTACCATCGTTTTTGTAACTCCTCAAAAATTCCACAATAGGAATAGCAATCTCCGCAGTACTTCTCGGCCACGTGGGCAAATCCAGCCTGAGTTTTTTTTGAATTATTCGAAACTTCAAATTCGATGAGACTTACCCTGGACCTCGGAACACAATGTGTTCATAGTGGTCAGGAAGAGCGGAAGGAATGTAGGGGGCTCCAGGTTCTCTCCTTCTCTCCATCTTCAGTTCTGGATAATGCTCTCTAGAAAATAATGTGTAAAATTAGAGAATAGACTAGGTTACTAACCGCAAGTTGGCCCACGCTCTTCTTACTGCCATTTCGGAGAACCAGCGCGGAGTCGCATGATAATCAACTCCGAGAGGGACGCTTCTGAAATGAGTATCTAATGATGAATTTTGCTTTAAAACAAATTTCAGACAAGCAGTGGCAAGTGATAGTAAGAGCCACATTTTTCTCGATTCAAAACTTTACTCGAACTTGTCGAAACAAAGGAACCACTTTTTGAAATAGCTATTTTCTACATAGATGTCCGAGTGCAGTTCACGTCTGACAAGACAAATATTTAGAGAGTCGGGTTGAACTGGATCTCATAATTTAGCTCAGTCAGCAGAGTAAATTCTAACTCACTGCACCAGATTTTCCAGTGACATGAGAATTTACCCGACTTTCAGTTTGAAATATGAATGAATGAGTTTAATGGTACCCTGACAAAAACTATGAAGAACAAGTCCGACCCAAGATACCAAATAATGACCTTGTAAGAGTCTTTTGGCAATTCTAAGAGTTTTCCTGTTAACGTTTATGACTGTGTTATTGGAGAGTTCAATTTCTTTCAAAATGGAATTCTACAGTTGAGAAAAATTAGAAAATGCAACTGTACCCGATTTCATCCAAAGACCTTGCATATCTGAACTGGTCGTAGATGGGCAGCGGTTGAGACGCGGGTATTCCATTGATCTCACTATAATTAAAAATCATAGAATATCGCTCCTGTAGGTTCAAAAATCTTACCGGCCGTGCTCTTCTTCCTCCATTCTGTTACGCCTATAATTTTCAAAAGAAAATGCGAGACGTCCTCGGTTCGGATTCTGATAATAACGTGCTGATTCACTGAAATTGAAATTTTCTAGAATTCCTACTTTTCCCTTATAGATTGAGGATTCTTACCGCTGATATCTGTTGCTCCACGTGTCACAGAATCTGTAGTCCTCACGGGTGGGTGTAGAAGTACCTCGGCCAGAAGGTCCCGATGGTCGAGAAGAGGTGAACGGCATAACCTCCCTGAAATTTGAAACGAATGTGTCGGATTCTTCAAAATCTATAAAAAATTGGTTCAAAATTTTTTGTTAAATTTCGTCGCTGAATTTGCCGTTTAATCGTCTACATTGTTTTCACATCCGGTGCTTTGGCATATCAAAAACGTCTTACCGATTGTGTTGATTTTCCTGCCTTCTGTTGATCCTTTCGTTGTCTTGGTTGAACGCGATAGTACGCCGGTTTCGATTTCCGGGAGAAAGAGAAGAACGTTGTGATGATTGACTCGTAGCCACAACTATCTCCCTGAAAATCAAGTGAATCAGAATAAGACATCATTTGAAAAATCTCACTGCGTGTTTTCGTCATCTTCCGATGTGTCTGAGGCGGGACGATACGTTATCCGAGCACTCAGGTATCTGGAAAACAAAGTGGTGGTGATTCGTACAATTTAAGATGTCATCAAAGCTTACGGTTCAGGACGAGCAGCCTGATTTCCTTGATGAGAACGTTCCACCGGGTAACGAACTGGTGGTTGAACTCCGCCCAAGCTAAAAAAATGGTTTGAATTGACTTGAATGTCACTGGAACTCACCGCTGAGAGAAATGAACTTGATTTCCCGGATTAGCAGCAAGATTAGCTCCTGAAGTAGCTCTTGGTCGATTTTCTCCCAATCTGAAAGTCCTGGAACAGATAATAGCTAAAAAGGTTCTTCAAACTCACAATGGAACTACAGCAGCTGGACGTTCTCGATGAAGATCGAGAGGGAACACAGGGTTCAATCTGAAAAAATTAGAGCTATAGAAGCTGTAAAAAAACAACTCACAGTCGATACAGCTGGATAAACAGGAGGTCGTTGTTGTTACCTGCGTCAATTCTGTAGCAATAAAATGTAAGAATCTTAAGTTTGAGGAATTTCAAATACCTTCCCATGTCCAGTTGCCTCACGATTTGTACCACTCCCTCTAGAAGCGTTTGATGATCAATGCGAGCAGGAAAGGGTCTGAAAAATAATACTTTTTTTGTAGGGTATATGTTATCAATGTGATTTTCAATCATTTTGTTCAAAAGGAAATCCGGGAGTCCGACTAGTCCGAAACTTTTCAGAGACTTCCTTACCTAGTCGAGAAAAAATCATCTGGAAATATCAGAAAACACCACTTCTCAAGAAACCTATTGTCAAAATAATGCGGGCGCATCAGCGGTGTTTGCGGACCTCGCTGCCGCGATGACAGTTCTGGCGACGCGCACAAAACGAAATGAACTCCAGTGGCGACCGAAAAATGCGATTTTTTCGGCTGAAAATGCACGAAACTATAAAGTTTTGATGAAAACGTGTGAAGAATCATAAT
This sequence comes from Caenorhabditis sp. 40 LS-2015, assembly GCA_900536305.3. Lineage (NCBI taxonomy): Eukaryota > Metazoa > Nematoda > Chromadorea > Rhabditida > Rhabditidae > Caenorhabditis > Caenorhabditis tribulationis. The sequence continues at coordinate 300,712 of LR544047.1, forward strand.
ATCTCTCGTTCCCATCAATATCTTCTCGTTTCGTGCATTTTCAGCCGAAAAAATCGCATTTTTCGGTCGCCACTGGAGTTCATTTCGCTTTGTGCGCGTCGCCAGAACTGTCATCGCTGCAGCTAGGTCCGCAAACACCGCTGATGCGCCCGCATTATTTTGACAATACTGTATTCCGAATTCCCGGAATTGAAAAATTCGAAATATTTCGATGTTTCAAAACTCAGGAATTCGAAAATCGGATTTATAGAAACTTCAAATATTCTTGTTTCTTATGAACCTAGTTTCCATTTCACCGCATATTCATTCACACTTACTGCTGTTGTTGCTCAGTTGCAGGCCGCTGCATTGGCATAACTTTCGCGACGGGAATGATCTTCAACGAGCGAAGTTGGACATTCCGGGTGGAAGTTGTGGGAGCAATTTGCCGTATATCGTTTGCGGATGATGATGGTTGTTTCGGAGCAGACAGCAAATAATCTTCAGAACAGTCCTCGTCAGATTCATCGTAGCCCAAGTCCTGTTTCCAGTTGCTTGAACATCCAGGGCGGCTGCTGTAAGATTGAAGGTAAACCATTATTAGGAATGTCATATTTTGTAACATTTCAAACCACATTCGTGACTTCGTGAGATTTTCAATCTTACCGTTGTCCAAACGGAGAAGCGCGGCGTTGATCAGAGGGATCTACGCGCGACAGATTTCGGCGCCAGCTGGTTGCAGATCTCAGTCGAGAGCTGAAAATTTTGAAGTCTTAGTGAAACGCGGAGAGTTATTTTCTGCAGAAACTCACTTCACGATACCAGTGTTTGAGCCTTGAGTACCATTGCTCTGTGAACGATCATTTTGAAGGGATCGATCTTTCACTAAAGTTTCACGAGTTTCCTGTTCTTTGGTGGCTTCGTCCACCGATCCCTCTGTCACTCCCTTTTTTTCGGTTCCCACCTCCTCGGTTTTGAACGTGGTCAAAGGTGGCGAAAAGGCCAAACCATTTGCATGATTTGGTCCTGAGCTTTTCTCACTATTGGTATCGCTCGGTCCGGAATCGTTACCAAGTGGATTCATAGTTTTGCTTTGAATAGTATTTGCTGCAAATTTTCAAGTAATACTTTACAATCAAAGTGCGAGTCGACCCAAAGAAAGCGGAAAAGGGGAAGAAAAAATGAAAAGAGAAAAATGAAACGGTTTCGGAGAGTACGATCTCCCTTGCTTTTATGGCTGTAAAAAAGACTGGTTCTTCTTTTTGGAGCGATCGTTTTGCAGACATTATTTCCGTTCAATGGAAGAGCGGGAAATACACACTGCCACGTTAGATAACCCAAAACGGAGAGCCAGTGAATACACAACACGGGAAAAGTGAAGAGTCGGAGTTTTCGATTGTGGGTTCTAACAATTTTCACATATAATATTATTTTTACACAGAAAGCAAACACGCCTTTTTTAAACATTGTTTTTAAAACATTTTTCAGTTGTCAGATTTTCAAATTGGGTTATAACAAAGAGAAGAAGAAAAAAAATAGATCAGAAAAAAGTTCTGCAAAACACAAGGACACAACATGAACACGAAAAAAAACTTTCTGACGCAAGTCCAAGAACATTTGATCGGTTGACGACTTTTTGAATCTATCATAGGAATCGGGATAATTAGGTCAAAGTAACGGGAATAGGGTCTATCAGTGGAAATATGATAACCTAGTTAGCTTCCATCACCAAGAATGGAACATTTCTTTCTGTTCCCTTTTTGAATGAGAAAATTCCTCAACTGCACTCATTAGTGGACAAGGAGAATTGCAGAAAAAAGATTTAAGCTAGAGAAATATCACTCGAATCCTTTATAGAGGAGAAATTGGGTTTGACGAGAAAGGAGAATTGGGAAGGACTCTGTATCCTTATTATGGGAATAGTGTGTGAAAGTGTCAAATGAGCGGAAAGGAAAACAAATTGATGGTTTATTCTTGTAGATAATTCAAAGGGGATTTTTTAGAAAAAATCTGCATTCTCTAGAGACTTCAAGAAAGGGAGAAGTTCAAACGAACTATTGCGCGAAAAAAGAGGGGAAAAGAAGATAAGTGGATCAGGAAAAATGTTCCGCAAAAACGAGACGATGAAAAGAGATAGACATTCTATGTGACACTGAGGAGCAATGTTCGGAAAGGGCAAATGATGAGAGACAACTGGCTTTGAAACTTGAGTGAGAAAAATTTTTCTGCAAAATACGAGGAAATGAGAAGAGATAGACATTCAATGTGACACTGAGGAGCAAGTTTGGATTCTCGAAGTACATCATATCCATCTATGTTTGAAATCTAGAAGGTTTAGCATCATTCATAGCACACCTCCAAGATATTCCGAATCGCTTTCCTTCTAAAAGTTTTCGTGTTCCCATACTTTTTTTCCAATACATTTTCAAAAAATTAAGGTGTCAACTGAAGAATGTTTATTGAAGGGTTTGACAAACAGAAGGCCAACAGGTATTTATCAAAACCATTACATTCCAGACGAGAGGACCACTTTTAGACAAAGTACAGCATGAGTCCGAAGATAACGAGGAAGGCGATGAAAAACACAACGACGCCAATGATGACCTGGAAAAAGAAAACATCATTTCTGACACTATTCTCAGACGGTTTGAAACCAATATTGAAACTACTTACATAACGAGAGCACTTGTCATTCTCTTCAACTTCTTCCTCTGCGTTGATTTCGGCTTGCTCAGCTTGGGCTCGCTCGCTTTGCTCAATCTCCACCCTTGGAACGATGGTCTCGACATCAGGGAGTGGAGCGATGGCAGCCACGGTTTGAGGTTTGGGGCCAACTTGGATGAATGACGGAATGGCCTCGTCTTGACTGGATTGAGCTGGAGCCGCCGTGGTCCTTGGGTTGATGACAATCTCGGTTGGCTGGTGACGGTTTGAAGTCCTAGGACGAGAGTTGCTTGCAGTTTGAGGTCTTGGCAAGAAAACCGGAGCCGGTTGAGCCGGGGCTCGCTCGGGGAGGGCGACAACGAAAAGAGACGGCTCAGTCATTTCAAACATCTCGAGAAATCAGAAGAAGCCGATTCGAAGTATCTAGAGTTGGGGCACATTCCTTTTATACTACTTGGTTAGACAATGTTACTTCTGATTTATTGTTGAATACTAAAACTCAATGGACCGTCTGAGATTTCCTCTGTTAAAAAAGTGAAACATGAAATTTATGAGTGTGTTGTTCTCAGGAAAGTTATGAAGGGAAGGATTTTTTTTGGAAAGATTTACGACTTTCATGTCTGGATGATAGTGACTAGGCAAACTTTTCAGGACAGAGTTATTAAGATTTACGGCAAGCACATGTATCAAAGAAAAAGACATGTCGAAAATTGAGAAGACTGCCAAAACAATGATAGATAAGAAACGTTCGAGTTGATAATTTCCAACCATTTTCAGACAAGGTGAAGTGCATTTCAAGAAACTTTCTTCAAATTTTTCTTCAAGACACCATGAACGAGATCAATGGTGTCGAAAGTGGTTCTCTGACTTACCAGTGTAGTTTCTTCTCGTTTTCTGAAAGTACCCACATTCTCTATGTTTTTTCAACTCGTTAAAGTTTCAGTTTATCAAAAACACAGTTACATAAATTGGAAACTTACAATAAAACTACACGTGAATATAGTTCAAAAAAATGGAATGTGTGAAAACATTTGGGTACTCATTAGTCTGTTGGAACATGAAAAAGTTGTCTTTAGATGGGTTTGACCTTGAAGGTTCTTTTCGTTCCAAGTCTGATGGGGGTCAATTCAATGAATGATCCCATATGCTCTCGAATGAATTTCTCGAGGTCGATTGTGATTACATTGGGGCTCTGCATGGAGCTTAGCTGAAAAGAAATACACATCAATCACTAACACGTGCCCAAAAATTACATCGATTGGAATTCTTTTATTGATGGATGCTTCCACGAACGCGAGTATTTGTCTCACAGCGTCCCACTTTGGAGTGCGGTTCGTGACGAAAATTCTGAAATTATTCGGTTAATATTGGAATGACATCAGATGCAAACTCCGGCAGTCCGACAATTGGCAGGGTCCTAGTTGGATTAGAATAGTTGAGTGGTGGCGGGTTGAAACTGAAATTATTTCATCAACACTATTTTTTGGGTTGAGGAATCACCTGGAGTCCTGAGGCAACCCCGAGTTATGAGGCGGCATGTTGATTGGCGGGCAGTTGTTGTATCTGGAAAATGAAGGGTCGTTTTTGAAAAAAAAACGTAGAGTTAAACATACACTACTGGGATCAATGGGATTGGACCTGATGGTACAGGATGGTGCCTAAAACTGGGTGGGATTCAAGTTGGAAAACAGGTCAGATAAACATACGGCACTGGGAGACCTTGTGTGGGAGCTTGGTAAATGTATTGGTGAGGGCCGTAGGGTAGAGTGAAGACATCGCCATTTTGGAGTCCCCTGCAAAGTGAAATATGCTGATTATATGACTCTGCTCGGATGTCGCCGGTCCGAAGTTGGTTTGATTACGAACGAAACTATTGCTTGAAACAACAGACGGTCCACTTCTAATCAGACGCTGACCAAGGTGCGACTTCAAGTCGCACTACAAGTAAATCGTTGCCGATACGTTATGGATGGGTCCAAATGTTTGATCCATAACTGATCCGAAAACTGTCAATTCTTTGAGAGCTTTCGAAACGACAGAACAAAACGTGCGGTACATTCTCGTATAGCCACCATCAATTGAACAAAATGACCTAACTAGGGAATGTTGTGAACAGAGACATGGTACCTCTATATGTGATAAACACCATGAAAGACAGCTGGGTTTGAATAGTGACATGAAGTTTTCTGAAACTGTTTTCGACCTTCAAAACTCTAGTTATCAGCTTCTGTTTGCTATGTGCAAGCGAAAGACTATCCGACCTGTTGCGCGCGCATGTAACTAAAAGTCTGAAGTACAAAACTCGTTTCTTAAAGTCGATGGCTGTTTTTAAAAAGCTATCAGACGTTTCAAAAACTGCTATTTCTAACTATGCGTTTTTCACATAGAACGGTCATATCCCCGTAAAAAACCATCACTAGTCAGTTTCTCTTAGACTACCTGAGTTCTTCTTTATTACAAAACACATCATGAAAGACTCCCTGTCAACTCACTGCTGAACGAGATTGCTCGACACACCAGCAAATGGGGGTTGACCGGAGTGTTCTGGATGATGGTGACTGAAAGTAATGTTATCAGATGCTGACAGCTAGATCATGTCTCTTACTCCGACGATAGTGGATAGCTCGGCAAATGGTTGAGTCCAGAGTATGGCTGTACATATGGGATTGCCGAGGAACGTCTGGAACACAAAAACAAAAATGAAATCTAGAAAAAATCTACAAGAGAGAATGAAGGTGTTAAAGTAATCTAGAACTTACAGTGTGTAGTTGTTCTGAGAGTGGTATGGAATTCCACCAACGGGAGGTTGACAATACTGCGCATCCCTGGAAACATTATTTCAGATTCTATTATTTCTCTTTTTTGTACTCTGGCGCTGGCGCTGGTGGAAGATTCTGGAACTGACTGGTGTGACGATCGAGCACTCTGAGAGGGTATAGGTATGGTTGTCTGAAAACAAACATTCTGGTGTTGAAAGGATTCCAAAAAACTCACTGATTGTGGTTAGGTAAGTATGGATTGAATACGCTGTTCTTGAATTGCTGAAAAAACAGTTGTGAAACTTTTTTGTACCGATTCAACTTACATTGTTATGTATCTCATTTGATATCTTCTGGTTTTCTGCCAGTCGATTCAATAAGATAGTTTGGTGATTGATCTCGCGAACGAGCTCCTATAAAATATAATTTTCCCAAATCAAGAAACACAGTTAATTACAGTTCTTCGCGCATCAGCAGAGTTTTTCTTGTTCGGGTCAGTGGGTTGATCTTTCTCTGCTGCTTTCTTCTCTTTGATTCCTTGTGGTGTCAACAAAACGGCTTCAGAAGAGCCCGTGGCTGTTTTGTTTTCAGAAGCCTTTGTCTGTTTAGGGGTACCAGAAGATGTGGCTTTCTTTGAGCCATCAATGTTCGGTTCAGCCACTTTGTTGGGGGCAGAAGATTCTGCCGATTTTGCAGGTAACTGGTTTGCTCCAGATGAGTTTTTCCCCTTGGATCCTTTCGCGCCACCCTCTGTCATCTTGCTTGCACTTGAAGAAATTTCGAGCTTCCGAGATGAGTCAGGATTTGGATATCTCCTAGGATATTCAGAACCAGCAGCTTCTGAAGTTTATTTTTGCCATAGACGATTTTTCTACTAGATACCTCGATCTTCAGCGGTTCCCCGCGATACAAATGATCTCTCCGCTTTGGAGCCAACGATAACTTGTTCCAACGGGGACTGACTGGTTTGACGGTGACTTGAGTGGTCAAGAGTCTTTCCAGTCATGATTCGATCAGTCCAGTTGATTCCAAGCTCTTTTCCGTTTTTAATCTCCTTTGGAGTTATCAGGCTAGAACACCCTTGTCCTGGCACGAGCTTGCTGATCGGTTCGAAGCCGATCGAAAATGGCTGAAAAAATTGAATTAAATTTTTAGTACTTGTTTTGTCACGCTTACGGAAAGGTCTGTACAGATACCCAAATTTCGGAGGGAGGTTCCCGGTGGAGCATGGATTTCTTGGAGCGCATCTTTAATGAGGCGCTCCATCAAGTCCTTGTCGGATTCCTAGAAAATAAACAATCTTATTTTTCTTCCTATTTTCAAAGGTACCTCCACGGTGGAAACTCCCTTATTCAGCTTCTGTTTCTTCTCGGAAGAAGAAACAGTTCTAGATCCGGAGTTCTGAAAGTCATGATATTTCTGCTACTTGAAAGTGTTGTCACTTTCACTCACCGCATTGTTTTCCTCCTTCTTCTTTTCTTCCATCTTCTCCTTCTTTGTTGCCTCCTTCATCTCAGCTTTTTCCTTCTCCATCTCCTCCATTCTTAGAAGAACCATGTCTTCTTGAGAGGACGTTGTCGAGAAGAACTGAAAAAAAAAGAATGATCAAAAAACCAAATCGAAATTGGCTGCCATTGAGACATGATATGTTGTTGTTTGTGGAAACTAACACTGGGTTACCGGGAAAAGTAGGCTAATAAAAATTGCGGGAAAAATTGAGATTGAAATCAATTAGAAGGATGGAAATACGCGGGAAGTAGAGAGGTATAAGGAGGTGCGGAGCAAGAAGTCAGAACTTTGAAATCGGATGAAAAGTGTGAAAATCATTTGGAAATGGTCTAAAACAATAATCCAACCATCCAATCACTCAAAATTTGTCGAAATTTTTGGAATTAAAAACTCAACTTCAGTCTCACACATACCTGGTTTTCTGCTATTGTTTCGTATGTCTCTTTTTTATGTATTCGTTTCCATCTTCTCACATTCAAGTCTTCCGTTAACCCACTATTTCTTAACTTTACACTTGCCCAACTCACCTCAACATGTTCGAAGTCATCGCCGGAGTCACTCATTTCGAAAGATTTCAGCGCTGAAGAACAAGTCGTTCAACCTGGAATGATTGCGAGAATTGAAACATACACAATGAAGGGTCAACTTCTACGGTAGAACAGTGATATAAAAAAGATAAGTAAGATAAGTTTGAAAAAAATGAGAGTTGAAAGTGGAATATAAGTGATCGAGGTGAACAAGATTTGGTGATTTGATTTGAAAGCAAACCCAAGAACAACTTTTCAGAATGAGAACATCTCAGATTCAGAAGCAAACCTCGATGAATTCCACCAAAAGTTAGTATTGAGTAAAACATTCCAACTTTCTCGAAACGTTCCTGCTTATTTGCTACTTGACAGAAATCAAATCGACAGAGTTTGGAATACGCCTTACGGCTAATCAGTTACTATTGAAAAATCCTCCAAACTGCCCTTCTCTTTTTTCCTCGATGATAAACTTTTTTACACTTTCAAACTTCCTCGCGTTGTAATGAAACACGACGGGTACGTGTTCAATAAGAAACACAAAGTGTACTTGTGTAATTTCTGTTTCCGAAAGAAGATTTTGGGAGCAGAAGACAAAGAGAGGCAGAAGGAGCAGATGAGAGAGGAGAGCAAAAAATTATATGGAAAATGGCAGTCTCGAGAAAGAGGTTGGTTGGTGTCTTTGTCGATTCGCGTCTGCCTTCAAATGGGCATCGTTCGTGAGAGTGCATTCTGGTCTCTCGTTGTTTGTGTCGTTCTCTCTTCTTTTTTTGTTCGGACGAGGGAGAAATGAAGGCGAAAGGCAGATGGAAAATGGGGAGGAGGGGAGAACGGAAGATATAGAGTAAGAAGATGAAAAACGCAGAGAATGGACGTCCATGAAAGGGAGCGGAAACCCCGAGAGTAATGGAGAGCTCCGAAGACAGAGGGTAGGATTAGGGGAACAGAGAAAGAGGAGGGGGGTGGGAGTCAATTATTTGAAGTGAACTATAAAGGGTTGAGCACTAAATCGGAGTTTGGCTGTCGAAAAACTGGGAATTGTGTAAATTGGGGAAACACTTTGTATGTGTCAGGTATCATGGGAAAAATAAACTTTTGAGACGAATAACCAAGTTTCCATATTTTTCGGTGGATCTTACAAAGTCGAGGTGGGTGTTTCTGAACTCGACTTCAACAGGTCGACGCTGATTGTGAAAACAAAGTTGCTTCGAATTATTCTCTTTTTAATAGCACGACGTATACAGGCGTATACAGGTGTAGACAGGCGTGTCATCCTCTTGTTCACACCGTTTCCTGGTGAGGAGAAAGAAAAAACACCAATCGAAAAACTTTGAATCAGTTATTCTTTGTTGGGAGAAAGTCAGGGAAAGAATTGTCGAGTTAGAAACGGGAGGAGGTGAGGGCGATTGTTCAGATGATAAAACTCAAAAATTGAAGTCGGAAGCAAACTGAAGCCACGAAATCAGTTTTTCGAGAATTCTCGAGATCTTGAGAAAATTTGAAAATTTCGAAAAATTTCAAAGCTCGAAATTTCAAAAACTTTCGGGAACTTATGAGAAATTTTGTGATTGTTTTGAATCTCGAGTTCCGGTGAGCTTGAAACCGTCTTGCAACTCAAGTTCTCGAGTCTCGGAACACCAAATTTCTCGAGACTCGAGTAACGGGAAAATAACTCGATTCTGCAGATTTCTGAAGCTCTGTCCCGAGGCCGCACTTCAGTCGGAAGTTAAAAATTGAATTTCGACCAACTTTTTTGATTTTTACTGAACGGATTTCTTTTTTGTGTTTGAAGATAGTATTTTTGCGCAGAAAGTTTTTTGACCACATGGAATTGTGATCCCATTTTTCTGTTTCCAACATCCCATCCAAATGTTTTAGTGTTTTTTATGTGTCAAGGCATAACTGCCAATATGAATCACATCATGAATTTTATAAATTGTATAATTTTCATATTTAATATGCCTCAACTTTACTCCAACTATCAGAATTTTCGAGTTTCGGCGTTGGTCATGTTTTTGTTTATAAACCCCACTCTCCCTTTCTCTTCATTCTAAACTATCATCAATTGTTTTGAAGTCAGGTGATGCGTGCAAGTTCTCCCTTTTTCCTGGGGAGAGTTTAAGCGTTGGTTTGGGAGGAGAAGAGCACTAGACAGAAATAGTGATGGATGGAAGTTCGAGAAGAGAGCATCATCAAGACAGCGGACCGGGAAGATTGTTGAGATATTAAGTCAAAAAGTTTGTTGGATTCAAGGTCACTAGCAAGGGTTCTCAGAAAAGCATATCGAGTGTTTTTGAAAATAAGAAATGATTGAATCAAAATTGTTCCCAATGGCTCAGTCGTGATTGAAGGCCATTTTGTTGTTACAATCCAATTCGTTTCGTATAGTGGAGAAGGGATATAGTGAATACAAATTGGAATATTGTTTTTCAGAGGGATTGTTTTTTGATTAAGTTCTAACTTCGGCTAGTCAAGGAGCAGGAGTCCAATTCACTTTCGGGGGTAACAAAACAAATAACGTTCTAGAAATTTTTGAGAGGACTGGGATACATTCAATGACTGATCGATTTAACGTGAAAATGTGTAGATCATGTTACCTTGGTTTTTTATTCATGACTCTAATAAGTACAAAGAATTAATAGACATCCCATGGGATGAGAGTCTTCCCAAGTTACAAACCTTTCCTTGTAGTCTTATCTAGTTCTTTTTTGAGTTCGTTTGATACACTTTGATGTTCCACACTTCCCCTCCACTTTCCACGTCTCGAAGTCATAAAATATCATCAATTGTTTGAGAAGTCAGGCGGAGGGAACAAATTCTCTTTTTTTTTGGATGGTTTCTGGGTTTTGAGAAAAAAAATGGAAAAGAGAAAAGAGTAGATAAGAGTGACTGAAGGCAGAAAAAGAGAGGAATGTGAAGAGAAACGAGTGCCCATTCGAAAAACTGAAGAAGAAGAGAAAGAGAAAGAGAGTAATTCGTTTGAGAGGAAAGAAGGGAAAATTTCAAAATGTGTTATGTATGTTTAGGATCATTTTTAGGCAAAAACGTTCTGAACAAAGTTTAACAACAAGAAAAACAAATAATTTATTTCAGAATCTCAATTTCAGTTCAAGAAACAAATCAACAATTTGGTCAAAATACAAAATTTCAAAATTCAAATCAGAATTATCATAACAGAATAGATAAGGTTCTATAAAAAGCCAGCTCTCTAAGGGAGGGCTCCGTGCAAGTTTTTTCTCAAGACAGAATCAAGTATATAGATTTCAAATTCTGTAACGAAAACGTTGAAAAGTTCCTCGTAACACTCGAAAAATTGTCTCAACGAAATGCGAAAAATAGATGGTAATAACGGTTGCCACGAATGACAACATTCTTGCCACGTTTTTGTCCATTTTAAACTTTTTTTTTTCAAATGGCAAGAAAGCAAAAAAATTAACAAAAGATCGACAAGCCATCGTAAAAAATAAAAGAAAAAACTGTAGCTGACAGAGACTACATTCATCGAACGTGGGCTCTATGAACCGATTTTCCGTGGATTTAGAAACATTTTTGAGTCTTCTCATTATTATTATCGGAATCAATACACCTCATCTCGTACTTTGAGGCAAACAAATTCGTTGCTCAGAATTTTTTTGATAACAAGTTACACCAATTTCTGGATGACCAGATGTTCTAATTATCTATTTCCTTATTTTGAACACCACCCACATTTTGTTCACAAACTTTAACACTCCTGGTATTTTGAACTCTGAACCATCCATCGAGCCTCTTCCCAGAATGCAATAAAACTATCTTCTCATGTGTTGAAGTCAGCCGAAACTATGAACAGATGCTCGGTTTTTTTTTGGTTTTTTTCCAAAGGCTCTGAAGTTTTACCAACTGTTTCTCAACATCTGTCGTAAGTCGTTTTTTTATTATGTGATGAGGTAGAACGACGTCAACTCCCGCCTCTTTTTATTACACTTATTATCGGGTTCAGTCAAGAAGATTCAGTCGACAATTCAGTTGGAACCGAATTCTCAGCCATGAGTTGGCTGCTCTCCACGACCCTTCTACTCTGTATGGCCGCTGTTGGTGAGTGTGCTCTTTTTGGATTGATTAGTGAGCTGAGGCGTGATTGATAGCACAATAGCAATGAAAATTAGATAGGAACTTGCCTTTGATATAAATCTGAAGTACTGCCTCCGATTCCTAACATTAGCGTTAATTTGGTACTTCAAGAAAAAAATTACTTGAATTTCATACTTCAAGCTTTGAGCTGATTTTTTAAACTGATTATATGTGAAGGACTGTAGAATTACTGTCTATTAGCAGCTTCAAAGAACAACCCAAAACTTGAGGACTAGAAAAATAAGAACATGTTTTATCTGTACAGTACAACTTCAATATTTCAGCCAACGCCGCTCTCGTCCCATGCCTCCAAGTCTGCACCTGCGAAACAACAGACACCGAGAAGACAATCAGATGTGATGCAACTAATATGACCCACTTCCCTCTGCCTGTGACCGACCCAAAACGCGCCTACAACTTCTTGGCCCTCACCTGCAATGATATCCGTACACTCCCGGCACTCGAACTGATCACGATGGCGTTCCCAGATCTTCACGGGCTCGACCTTCAAGGAAACAAGAATCTCAACTGCTCGTCCATCGAGCAGCTCAAAGGAAAACTTGCCGTCTTGTCGGATTGTGCCGCAGCCCAGCCAATGAAGTGTACCACGGTTGTTGAGAAAGTCACGGTAAATTGAAGAGGAAAAATGCTGACCTGAGATGATTTTTTTTAGAGAAATGAGCTCTGGGACCAAGTCGAAAACATTGGGAAAAAGTTTGAGGTGCAGAAGTGGGTCAACTTGTTCAGCGAAGGACTCGAGAAGATGAAAAAGAAGAAGAATTAGAAGTAGTTTTGTTTTTTCATAAATAAATAGTTTGCATTCATCAAATCTTCTTGGTTTGTTCCATTTCAGACTCCTCTGTTTCACTTTGGCTTCCCTTCAGTCCATCCCAACCAAAACGTGCCTATCTGATTCTTCAAATCAGTTCTCCGGTCGTCTAGAACAGAAAAATGAATTCCTATAAACATTCCATCCAGGTGTATTTAGATTTTGCCGTTCTTGCTGAAATCAGATACTTTTTCTATCCACAGTGTCTGTTATTGTTTATAACACGCCCACTTTTCACCTCTTCCAACCCTCATGAGCAACTTCAATTCACTTCACATTCAGTCTGTGGCTACATGTGAAAATGATTATTCTGAAAAGTGGTGAGTTTTGGGAAGTTTTTTTGAGCAAAAAACGGATCATTTTCAGTCCTCTGCCTGGTCTACTTTGCGACTCTAGTCAGAGGAGATGACTATGAGGTTATGTTGTATAATGATGATATTGGAGACTGCGAATGCGAGTTGGAGATATATGAAGCAAATGTAGAGCATGGGATTATTAAATCCCCTCACTGGCCAAGATTCGATTCGTGTTCTGGCAGATGTATCTATCAGGTGGGTTGCTGTAGAATTTGAATCCTTTCTAATCGTTTTCAGATTCTTCCTCATGTGAACAAAAGCGTTTCTATGTACACTTCTCAGTTTGAAATTACGGATAGATCCGCTCTGTTCATCTATTGTTTGGTTCCAATAAACGGAGACTATGTGAGAATACCGCATGCTAAGTAAGTCGAAGTAGTAGAATGGAGTTAAAAAAGGTCACTTCAGAGTCAAAAAACACGAAAGATATTACTATTATTCGTCTACCGAGGAATCATTTCCGGGATTTGTATCTGCGAAAAACGTTGGATACGAAATTCACTTTCTGACCACCACCACAGCTGTCTACAGTGACTACAATAATTTCAAAATGTCCTTCGATCGAGACTACGGTAGTTTGAAATATTATGATTCTTGACTACTTATCATTACATGTTTCAGAGTATGACGAAGTCTGTGATTTCCCTATCGTTACTGTAGGCGAGACTGAAACTGTTGTACAGAGATCTCACATTTTCCGATCCGCGTCAGGTAAAAAAAAAATTTTTTTTTTGAGAATTATCGTTGAGGTTGAAAACACGGACCTTGCCATAATAGATAGCGCTTCCAAAATTTAATTTTTACATTAAAAGTAGGCGTGGCCTATTTTTCGAGGTCCGCAAACATGACAAGGCACAGACCTTACCTTATGTACATAAATTCAAAACAACTTGAACCTTTCAGGATGTGTGTACACGTTGGAGGTTGAGAGCTACTCCGATGGAGATGAAATCATGATCAGTATTGGAGACAGTGACGAGAATATCGTGTCCGTACGATCCCTGGACGCTTATGGAAAACTCAAAGGAGAGCCAAGGTGAGTAGCCGATAGAAAACTCAAAATTTATCTCTCAAATATATTTGGAAATCTCAATCTCGTGGAAGACATACTGTATTATCTTGATTGGACCGGCACCTCTTTCTTTGATAGATATCGAAAATTTGTCAACTAGCAAAATGCACATAATTTTTTTAGTTGACAACTTTTTCTTAGCTAATGCAGAAACCAAAATAAAAACAATCGAGAAGACGTCAAGGGGGTATTAGTCTGTGTATTGAATTAAATCTATATTTTTAGAATCCAGAAAGAAAGAACTCTGATGGTAGACGCCAAGGAGGTTCAGATTCTTTCACACAAAAGTTCAAGAACAAACGGTGCCTACAAAATGGCCAAAATCACCGCCAGACTTGTGAAGAGAAGTGAGACTTGAAGATGAAAGCGGTAAAGAAACATAATCGTATTCAGATTGTGATTGTGGAGAAACTGAATACACAGTGAGCAATGTGCTAGATCCTACTGTGACAATTCATAATCCTGGATATCCTGATTTGTTCTGCCCAAATCGAAACTGCAAATACATCGTGAAAGTTGTGGAGGCTGATGAGGAAACTCAGGAAATCGGAATCCTTCAAATAAGTATCAATGCGTTGTTCAGCAGGAAAGATTCTTTCTCGCTGACCACAACTGACAAAGATTTGATAGAGTAAGCATCTATTGTGGATTTTAATGAAGATATTCAATTTTTCAGGTCCTCAAGGTACAAAGATCAGCCGGCATTCATAAAAGACCATTTTGTTGTCAAAAAACAGACATTGGAACTGAATTACTACTCTAGTGAAGACTACACGGAAAGATACTTCGAAGTGAATATCACCCATCGGATGGTTCCTCCACGTATGGGCATTTTGAGTTCTTGAAAACTGATGTGTTTATTGCAGAATGCATTTGCAACTTCTACAAGGACAAAAGCCTCAGCGACATCAGAACTTTTGAGATCACTTTTCCGGACGATTGCAATTTCATCTACTGTAATTTCCATATCAATGTAAGATTAGGGAAATTAGTGATACCAATTTTGTTTTCTCAGGGACAATTCGATTCCGAGAGATGTGTGGTTGACTTTTCAATTAAGGGTGCTGCTCCGGGAGACCATGTGGTGATTAGAGACAGGTCTCATGATGAGATGTGAGTTCAGTTTTTAGTGTGTGGGTGTGTGTGTGTGTGTGTGTGTGTGTGTGCGTGTGTGTGTGTGTGTGTGTGTGTGTGTGTGTGTGTGTGTGTGTGTGTGTGTGTGTGTGTGTGTGTGTGTGTGTGTGTGTGTGATGCCTCTCTGAAAGAGAAGCTTTTGAAACTTTCAAAAGCCGATTATGAAGTTAAAAAATCGAGTTGAAATCTTTTGAATTTTTTGGCAAATTTTGAACAAAAAAAAGAATGCTTTAAAATTTTATAACTCAAACTTCAAAACCCAATTCATGCTCGAAAGTGTGGAGGTACGTTTCGAAACCTCTTCTTTCCAATGTCACCCGTCTGAACTAGACATATTCAGAAAAAAAAATCAAGCGAACATTTTTAGGTACGACTACACCGCTTTGTCCAATGTGAATAGATACGAAGCGGACACCAAAACGTCGTTCACTTATTTCCGCGAAAATGTGACTTCCTCAGAGATGTCTGTGCTGTTTTTCAACTACACTATTATTGAGAACAGTGAGGCTTATAACTTTTCGGTTTTGAAATCTCAGTATTACAGAGGAATCCTGTAACGGATTCACCGATTCTATCATGGCAGAAGATGATAATCCAGCTGTTATTACTAGCCCTGGATATCCAAAGCAATATGAAAATAGTCAACGTTGCGAGTATATCGTTAGTGTTCCTGAAGGGTAATGAAGGTTTTCAGATTATGAAAATGAACAGAAGGATTTCAGATCCCGTATGGTTCTGAGTCTTGATGAGATTAGCCTGGAGAATTTCCATGATTATGTGACAATATATGAAGGGAACTCTACGGATGGGGCTAAGATTGGAACGTGAGTTTTTCAGGAGTTGTTCGAAGTCATTGAAACCTCAGAACTAAATAACTTAGAAAGTCTTGAAAAGCATTTATTAAAAACTGAAAAAGTTGAAAACAGACAGTTTTCAGTTACACTGGTCCAGTGTCCCACAAAGTGCTCAATGTCTCCTCCGCCACTGTCCTTATTGTCTTCTTTTCTGACGAGAGCACTTCTGACAGAGGATTCCACATCACTGCGACCGCCCGTCCACCCCCAGAGGACGAGGAAGAAACGTTTACCCGCACATACATCTTGATAGGACTGGGCCTCCTTTTCATCATCAGTATTTTTGTCACCATCTATTGCTATGAAAGCAGAAGAGGGGATCACCGTTTGCCGCGTTTCGTGAGAAACATTAGAAGAAACGGCCGCCAAGAGGTGGCAGCTGAACAACCAACTGGCGGGTAAGAGAGATAAGAATCAATTTTGCTTTGGAAACAGAATTTGTTGTTCAGAAACACTACCCCTCACATTGCTGGAACCGCACCTACCCAACAACCACAAGGCGTCTTGAATATCTTTGAATAAGAAAAACTCTAAACTCAATTTTGAACTTAACTGAATATTCATCTCGAGTGCAAAGTATAAAAGTTCCGGTTATATTTTTAATAAAGTTTATCTTATGTAATCGAATGAAAAAATCGAAAGGTGAAAGTTTCAAAAAATAAATAAAAAACAAAAATGATCTCGGGCGGGATCGAACCGCCGACCTTCTGTGTGTTAGACAGATGTGATAACCACTACACCACGAGACCGCTGACTCTACATATACACGACCGCGTATATAACATGAGAAAAAGAGCGAGAGGCGCCGGCGGCGAGGAGGGCGCAGAGAAACGAGAGGGAATTTGGGGGCTAGGAAAAAAAATATAAGAAGGAGAGGGTAGTGGAGGCCGAAACGGAGTATGAGTGGAGAACAAGAACAGAACGAGAACAAGAGAAGAAGAAAGAGCAATTTGCTGAGAAAAAAAAGCAGCGAAAAAATAAGCAGAAGGAAACATCAATTGAGGTAGTATCAGGCAGACTTGGAAAGGTTCAGCCTGACCCGAAATCAAAATTTTAAAAAAATAGAAATGTTGTTCCAATTTAAGAGCAAGAAGTGTTCATGGAGGTTTTACAGGTGAAAGTTCATTTTGTTTTCAGACTGCTGAACATCATTCTTCCGACCCCCACACTTGTTCTCAATATGGTCCCCTCTAATATTCTCCCATTTTCTCTGTGGGTAAGAAAACGATCCATCAACTTCAACACCCCATTTTTCTTTCCCCGAAACCAAAGACAATGAAACGAGCTCATTTGCGTTTTCGACTCTTCCTCTTCTCATCGAAATGACGTGACATTACCCAAATTGAAGATGGAAACGAAGAAGAAGTGGGCGACGAAAACGAGCTAGTACGAATCGTACAAGACATGGGTTGAACGGGTGAATGAGATGAGATGCGGCTACCATGAGACAAATCTTTTCTCCCTTTTTGTGTTCTTCCGAAAACGAAGATCTAGTGAGCAAAATCCATCTCCATTGTAGTTCAGCAAGTCAGGAGGCTTCTTCTGCATCAGCTACATTTTGGGTTTCTAACTTTCACTACTCTCTGGGATGTCCTCTGTTAGATTTTATCTCCTGTAGGGAGAAACTTGTTAGGCAGAGTGCTCTGCAAAAAATTGGAATTCAATCATCTAATGGTCAGGTAAAAAAGTTTACGATCAGGGCGGTCCTTAGACATATCACGCAGAGTCAAAAATCAGAACTTGGAGTATTCTATATGAACTTTCTGGTTGCAGCCAATATGCCATACACTTCCAAGTGGCCATATCGAAGATTTCGAAAACGCAGCAGCGATGTGTCTCAAAGCTTGACCTTTGATGGAGATCATGCAAGTGTTAATGACGTGAGTCTACAGTAAGCGTTCCTAGTATCACATATTGAGAGTATTCTATCCAAGGTGACCATTCCATAACATAGTCCAATGAGATGTAGTTGAGGTTGCGTGTTACTTTCTGGGTTCTCAAAACTCCGCCTTTACGCCGCCCTCTTCATAGACGTTTTTACCCTAAATCTATATATCTTTCCCAGAAAACTGAGAATATGCTCTCAGATGTATTATTCGACGAACTTTTCACAGTGAGTTTGTCACTCTTTTTTGCTTCCAGCTGATTACACAATAGAATAGGGGTCAGTTTTGTTTGCACTCACTATCTTGAAAATGATTGTTTTCAACAAAAATTTTAATTTGGTTCTATTGTAACTTTGTTCTAACAAATGTGTGAGGAGAACCTGTGGCGCTTGAACACCCTCCAATGTCTTGAGGTACAGTACTTTAGTTTTCTGAAGAATAATATTCAGGTAAATTTGAAAACTTGTCAATCAGAAAAAAATCAGGCTTCACATCCACGATCAACGTATTCTAATCAACAAAAGTTAGGATTATAGTTACAATCTCATTCATAGGAGAACAAAAAAAGTTTGGAACTGGGTTGAAACCCCCAAAATCGCTAAAATACTTTACTGCTTTGAAGTTATTGTCTAGTTTTCTACAATCTACGAATTACACCATTAAACTTTGAATTCTAGGGTCCCGAGTACGAGATTCTTGACAACGAGTCTGGCAGTGACGACGAAAGCTATACTGACTCGGAGAGTGTGACTGAAGAGCCAAGCCCTTCTGCTCCGAAGAAACCAAAGGCGAAGTTGATGGATATGGTTCGCTGCATCTTCAAGGTGCTTAATTTTTATTGTCTGGTGATTGATTTCTCAACTTTCTTCTCAAAACTTTTTCAACTTTCTTCTCAAAATTTAATTCAGAATAAGAAGAAGAAGAAGGAGACAACACCAAAGTCCAAAACGATGGTCAGTCTAGTCGAGAATGACACCAAGGTGAGAAAAAAATAGTGATTCTCTGGGAGTTCAAGATGTTCAGAACACTGCAAAGACCCTCGTTGTGACATCTACTGAAGCTGATCCAGCACATAGCAATGTCTTCGACAACCACGGCTTTGTCGATGAGGTAGGCACCTCTACTCGTACAGTAAACCAGACTTCAATAATAGCCGCCACCGCCACCGCAAATGCCCTGCAGTTCACTCAAAATCTTACTCAGCGGAACTTTTGTGGATGTTGAAGAGTCGTTGTTTCAACTCAAGAAAGAAGTATCGAAATCACAACAAAGTGAATTGGAAAGTATACAATTTTCAGAATGCCCCAGAGGAATCGCAGGCAAGCTCTTCAACCTCGTTTAACGTCCGCTTCCAGGATCAATGGGATGAAATTGTGAGTTTTGAAAAAGTGAAAGTTTTGAATTAAAGAAACTATCAGGTTGGCTAATATGAAACCAGAATTTCGAAAAAGAAAAATAATTATTTGTAAAATCGAAACTTTGTAACCTCGTTTCAAAACTATCTCTTGCGACTAGACTAAAACCTCCGGTACTCGGAGAAATTCGTGACACATTATTATCTTCTGATTTTTTTTCTTATCTCAAACTCAAACAGTGAACCGACAAAGCTGAGTCTGGTTTCGTAAGAGCTAACTATGTTTCAGGAAAGAAAACAACGGTCTGAGAATGAAGAGAAACAGGAATAATCGGCATGTCTCAACACTTTCCTCGATCTACAGATCATTCGTAGTTTCATAGATTTTTTTGTTCTAAACGTTCTTTGCTGTCCCCTTTTCTCATGTTCTGTATTTGAATTCATTTTTTAATATTTTTCGTTTTGAAGTTGACACAAATTCTGAAATTCATCTGCCCCGTCATTATTTTGTGTCTAGATTTCATTCTTATGACCCTTATTTTATGCATCGATGTGGTTATACCAACTTTTTGTCTCAATCCACACAAAGTATCTTTTCTCATCACTCAATTCACTCAACTTCATATTGTACTTTCTTCAAGAACCATATTTCTGTATATTTTTTTTTTGACCCGGCTGACCTGAGCAAGCAGGCTTGCTTTTTGACTCTTCGTGGTTATCACTGTATTTGGAACAAGGAGTTCTTGAAATATACCGAAGATCTGAAATCCCAGATTGATGCCTCCTATATTGGTTTCTTTCTATTTCTCACTGCTCTTTGTCCAGCCCCTTCACTCTGTCGGTTCTACACGCAAACGTTCTCCATTCTTTTTTCTTGATGTCCGTCATAATTCTGTGAACCTGGGTTTCCCGAATAAACAAATAAGCAATTCATCATTACATACTGTCAAAAAATTAGAGAAAACTGGTTTTCAAAAGGTAGACACGATTTTGAAAAGTTGATTGCTAGGTCTTTGAAAACACCAAAGGCTGCTCGCCAATGTGTATTCTCCCGGATTTCGGAGGTTTATAAGGCCCTGTAAGTTCGTATTTTGCGATTTTGAAACATCGGTTACTTTGAATCTGTTAACTTTATCTATAGAGTTTCAAATTATCAATTTTATCAATTTCAAAACAGGAAAGAATAGATAACCAAAAAAGGATTTGTGAGCAAAAGGCTGATGATCAAAACTTGACAGTGAGAAATAGAATAAAGAATCAAAAAATTGATAGACGGGAATACAATTGAAGGGATTTCAATGATAACAGGTGTGACCGAAAATATGTGAATTGAAACAGAGAAAAAATTGAGAAAAAAATCCGTAAAAGAACAATGGGAGAAGGGAAATCTCGAGTCTGATATTGAATGAATTGTGACAGAAAAGAGGTCAGTGAGTCAGATTGCAACAGAGAAAAGATATAAGATACCAGAAGGACTCATCATGAACCTCTCGATCACAGGATCGAAACAAAACAAAAATCCTGAAGAAGGAACAGTGAGAGATCGGAAGGATCCAGAGTACTACCACGTCATTCACTGCCAAAAGGACCTCATCCTGAGTGAAGCAGTAATTCAGGAATCTCGTGGTGGTCCCGGATGAGCCAGAAGGAGAAGAACCTCCAAACAGTAATGGCTCAAAAAAAAAAAAGAAAGGGACGAACTGGTGCCAGTCCCCACCCAGGACGACGGCAATTATGAAGAGATTGAAGAGAAGGCATTGGCGATGAAGAGATTAGAGAAGAGATTGTGTTGGCTCATTGCCAATACGATATCGCCAGGTTCGAAGCGCTCATCAAAGATCTGGTAGTCCCAAATCAATTCCCGAACTATTTAAAAGACTATGTGGGCGCTGGCAGCTATCATGAGAAAAGATCAGAGAGAAAAGAGAATCAAGAGAAAAGAGTCAATGTGGTTGCAGAGGCACCCTTGTCGACTTTTACTACAAAAAGAAAACCAAGGTGAAGTCGAACGAGGATCGGAGAGAGAGAGAGAGAGAGAGAGAGATAGAGAGGGAGAGAGAGAGAGAGAGGGGGGGAGAGAGAGAGAACAAGTTACTCGCCCAATGGTTCTGCTTTGATCACTCGCCTCGCCAAATTTCTCTTTCTTCTTCCGATTGGAGCATCGGCGATTGTTCCGTTCGGCCTGAAAATGGAAAAATAATTCTAAAAATTGTGGGAATCAAATTGACTACGCCCCTATAATAAGTTCCCATCTAATTTTGCTGAAAAGCAATCGAAAAAAATCGCAATGATCAAAGTGAAGGATTCTTGCTCTCAGATTCCTCATTTCATAAGGAGACTTACTTGACAACTGAGATGTTTGCTTGCTCCATCAGCTCTGTCAACTCCGCTTCCTCCTCGTCTCCCAAATCATCGTCCTTCTCCTCTCGCAACTTCCAGTTTGACTTGACCTTGTTCTTCTCCTTGTAATAGAAGTCAACGATAGTGCCTCTGCTGACAACATTCCCAAACTGAAATCGAGAAATGTCCAGAAGTTGAAAAAACAATTTCACTTACGCTCTTTTCAAACACGAAAGGTTTCGCGTTGACGGGGGCTCTTCTCTGTGATCTTTTCTCTTGATAAATCTCAGCGCCCACATAGTCTTCCAAGTAGCCCGGGAACAGCTCTGGAACCACCAGATCTTTCACGCGTGCTTCAAACGCGGAGAGATCATATTGGCAATGCGCCAATAGTTGGAGGGTCTGGAAAGTTATTTTAATTTTAGAAAAACTTGTGGAAACCTTACGGCGGCGGATGGCAAAGAAGACATTGCCAATGCCTTCTCTTTGATCTCTTCATAATTGCCGTCGTCCTGGCCGGGGACCGACACCACTTCATCTCGCTCTTTTTTCGGGCGATTACTATTTGGAGGTTCTTCTCCTTCTGGCTCATCCGGGACCACCACGAGATTCCTGAAAATGGTTACTCAAATGTTGCAGTTCAGAAAGGGTTTAAAGGAAGTGAAGAACAATTTCACTGGCGTGCTATTATTGAAATTCAGTCGGCAAAATAGACTAACCTCCGATAGTGGGATTTGTGGTAGTAGTCCGGATGCTTCCAATTACGCTCTGTCCCTTCTTCCGGATTTTTGTTTTTTCTCGATCTTGAGAACGAGAGTGGTGGGGGGCGGGATGATGGGCCAGCCTCCTCATCAGAGGTCTCTGGCTCCATCTTGATTGCTCTCTTTCGGTTGGCCATTTTTAATCTTTTTTATTGCAAACAAGGTGATCTGAAAGAAGAAATCTGCAAATAGGACGTACAAGAAAAGACGAAGAAGTCGATTAGAACGTGAAAAACTAAGGGGACAAGAGGAATGTGCCCAGGGTTTCGGGAAATTTTTTAACGGGAAGTGAAGAAAGAGAAAGTTCATATAGAGAGGTTTAGACATATAGAGAACACGATTGAAAGTGACACGTCGGACACCAGGTGCCCAGTTTGCCGCGGAAGAAAAAGAGGCATGCATAAAACGGAGTGAAAAAACAGAGAGATGCAGAGAAAAATGCAAACTTCCATGGTCAGTTTTTGGAGATTTTTTTAAAGTTAAAAAAATACCTAACAAAAAAGGTAGCAGTTTGAGACTGAGATAAGAGAAGAATACGGTTTTTTTTTCCAGTTGGGAAATCTGGCTTGTGGTAAATGGGATGAATATGATCAGTCACATCTTACTAAGGAATGGTGATAACACGGATCTGCTGAAAACCTATTGAAGACATTATAGACCTGCTAAAATTCGCGAAGAAGTGGAAACTTCAAAAGCTAATACCTCGACTTCTGCAGCTCATCTGCAGTTTTTAAAGATGGGAGTATACGTTCCGTTTCAGAACCTTTTCTCCCCAACGTTACCCAATACATTCTGAAGTGTCAGAACACAATTCACAACATTCCTCAAAAGAAATTTCATCAGGTCGAATAGGCCCACACAATCGTTATTTTTAGCGGAAATGATCGAACTCTGATTTTTCGAAACAACAGTTTCCGTAAAATATGACGATTTCACTAGCGATTCCAGTGTGTGAATACTGTTGAAAGGGCAAATTTTGTGCCAGGTTTTCAAAACGTGTTCAAAAAACTTTGGCTTATTTTCAAGAGTCATATTGAATGCTACTTTAGGAGCGCGATAAATTGCTCATCTATGACTCATTCTCTGGGAATGACACCTGCCAAGTGACAGGTCAGAAAACGGTGAATCGAGGTTGAGAGGTGAAAGAGTGGTTCTCGACTAACTAATTAACCAATTACCAACGAGTATATGAATGCATTGAGCATATCTACATAAATTTTCATTTTCTCTGTTGACTTTTAGAAAACCGTAATTAAGTCCAGTGAAAAATGAAAGACTCGAAAACGTACAATGTACACTAAAATGAAACAAAGATCATATCAACGATTGGGAGGGTAACATTTTTTGAAAAAAAAGTAGCAATCTTTCAGACTAAAGATCTAGATTTGTCAGATGCACTCATCAAATTTCAGAAAAATCAGGTGGATAGAGACTACTATTTCCGGGCTAAAAAATGGCTATTTGCACTGAATATCGTCAAAATTTTATCTAGGTGCTGCAGATGAAATGGGACAATGACAAAACGAATTTTGATTTACTTATGAAACTGACTTAAATTCATCAATGAAATGGAAAAAGTACCAGAAAAAAGACAACAGTTTGAAGATAGAGGTGGGAACTATGGAAAACTTGAAAATCTCTGAATGTTTGAATTACTTGAATGAATCTGTCGTTTTTACATGTTCAGCATACGTATTGTTTTTTTTTGTAAAAGTAACGTGTAGATAGAAAATGATACTACCAGATCGTTATCTCTAATCAGCGCCGAAAACAAATAAGGGGGTCTCATTTGAGTTGTCTAGAAAGGAAAACAATTTGGCGAGAAACAGATATAAGAAAAGGCTTTTAGCTCACTCAAATAATGTCAGCCAGGACCTAACAGCGAAAAGTTTTTTCTGCCCGCAATGGGTTTAGATCTTCAGTAAAACGAGGTGAGAGCAGATCACATTTTCAGTTAAAATTCATCGAAAACTAGGTCAAAGTAGAACTTTAAAAAATTTTTTATACTATTTTAATTCACTACTTCTTTTCCAAACCTTTTCCAGCTAAAATCTGAGAAAAACTAACCGGGAAGTTTATCTACAAAGAGTGAATTTTCATGGCAAAATAACGATTTTCGCCCATATTTACATGAAAAAAATCACGTACATTTGTGTTAATTGAGAATTCTCTTGATCATAGGCTTATATTATGTTGGAAAAACTGCTCGAATCGTCTATATTCGATGATTCTCAGCGGAGCGCGTTTGCGACAAGTGGACAATCACGAAAAAGAGTCGACACACTATCGAGAGGAGGAATTGAGTGAGAAGATGAGGAATATAGAGCGAAAGAAAAAGAAAGGTGAAGAATGAGGTGGAGATGAAAAAGCAAAACTTCTGCATAAGTTTTTGAAAATCCACTGAACTCGATTTTCACTTGGCGAAAAATATAAAAATAAAATGAAACGAATGAATGTTCAGTATAAAAACTTCAAGGTAACAAACTTGATAACAGATACTGAGCTCAACTATGATAGTGCACACACTGCTACGACCTTCAACAGCTCTTTTACTCGGGCAGAAAGACCACTCATCTGTCCTCTGCACCAATATAATCGGTGAGAAAGAATACGGGTGCCTTGCGAGGAAGGAAAGGTTGTGTGTACCCTTTTTGCGTGGTCTCCCCCAACCACAACGGTCCTCTCTCTTTCTCTCTCTCTCTCTTTTTCTCGGAGGCCAGCAGGCACATCTGTCTATGACAGAAGACGGTGTGGTGGGACACAGTTTATTGCATAACTTGACCTGTATCGTCATAGATGACAGCTGTATGGATGTACAGGTGTTACTGTAGGTGTTACTTGGTCGTGAAGTTCTACTTCAACACACATTTATGAAAGAAAAATAAGAAAATGAATAGAAAAGTAAAGGAATATTCCAAAAAAAAAGAAAAATAATTATAAAGTTTCTCTTCGGAATTTTTCTGATCGGAACTCGATAGGGGAATTGTTTTCCAGAATCCACAGACGCTTGTTGAATGTGTCTTACAGTGAAAATCATCAAAATTGAGCATAATTGGGATAAGCCGAAAAAGTTACAGTACCCCTCAAAATTATATAGAATTCGGTGATTTTCAGTGTGAAATGGTCAACAAAATTGTTTGGAATCGGCATGGGAATGTACCGCACCTTGTCAACGAATTTCAAGAAAATTTTCTACGAGACAGAAAATCTAAAGTTGCTTGAATACTCACACTGGAGCTATAATTTGTGTCCTCTAGAATAAGGTTATTCTCTTTCTCTCTCTCGAGGTTTATGGACCAAGTATCCATTTACAGGTGGCTGAAAGATTTGGAGGTACAATAACTACAAATGCGAAGCAGTTATCAACTTCTAATTGAGAGTAATGACAATACATATATCCTTCATTAAACTCCTCGATGTAATCAAGATCGTCATTATTGTCGCTCTGAAGATAGTGCAGCTGCCGATGAAACGACACCACGCGGTCAAGGTGAGAACAAGTGGCACTCAAATGATGATTGTTAAGGTGAGATGTTGAAGGACTCATGAACGAAGGAGCTGGCTGAAAGTTGAAAAAAATATTGTAACAGAAATTGGTATGATAATTGATGACTGCATCATTGCTTGGCAGTTAGATTCTCGGCTGACAAACTTTTCTCATAATCTGAGTTAAGGTAATACCATTTGCCCAGATTCAGATCTCAAAGGGAAGTTTTCAATACTTTATTTGTCTTAGCTATGACCTCACAAAGTTGCGTTTATGGCTATGGACACTTGCCAAAAAAAATCTACCAATAAATCTTCCTCTGAAATTGTATGAGTCAACGTTAGCGAGATTACAACTCAGAAGATCACGTGACCATTCTGAACATATTTATTGCAGAATCAGAATCTGTGGGGCTTACCTTGAACCAGATTACATAATAGAATTCTACATGTATCAGGAGTTTCCCTTTCAGCCAATGCTTCTGAATGATGTTTATTTTGCGATTTTTGATATGAACTAACTCAGGGTTTTCACCCATGAACTTTCACTCTCGAATCTGAACTCAACATTTGGTTTGTGGAACACACTCAGCAATATTGTATCTGGTCTACATGCTTCACGAAGATCTCCAACTTCCTCATTTTAGATGAATTCGTTTCCACCCGTAAGCACCTAAAACGGCCAGTCCATTTCAGGCACATGAAATCTTGGAACCCCGGCAGCGTCGTATGCATCATTGGTAGAACGAGCTCATTGACGACTGGGTAAACCATTTCGCTGCGATGGGAAGAACCAAACTAGGTCGTAACAAGAAAAGGAGAAAAAAAACGTGCTCGTAAGGAGACTTTGAGGCAGACTTTCGAGTCGTCTCCAAGACACGAGTTTGGATGACGAACGGTTTCTTGGCAACTCTCAAAATCTAATTTATGTGTTTGCGATGGATGGGTGGAGAGAGCATGGAATCCACGAAGCTGAAGGGAGGAAAGACACAAAAAATGATGCGATGCTGTGTTGGCAGAATGTCGAAGCGAGCGGATCCTTTACACACACTGACTTCAGCGTTTTACCTTTACATCAGTGTCTTCTGTTCTACAAAAAAAAACACTCTGTGTTCTCTCTAAAGTTGCTGTAAATACAACGTAAATTTACAACAATATCTCAGTATCTTACAATTATGATCTATCAAGGGATCTTCTCGAATTTTTTTGTTTTACAGGACTGAAAGGAAACTTACTAGTTAGTCTTGAACTTTCTCGAGTAGCATACAGTCAGACCCGAGAAAGTTTGACTGAGTTTATAAAACTTCAAAGAGTGCTTTAATTTTTAGAAGCAATCTAAACTATCACTGTTTAACCATTCCATTTGTTCTATTCACCATTAATCTCCTCAGAAGTCTTTGAAATGTTCGAAATTAGAATCCAGAATCCCCTCAAAATTGGACTAAACCCTTTTTGGTTGCGAATAGGGCTCATGGCTCTTCATTGGCTCATAATGTCCTTTTTCTCCTTTATTTAGAGGCTCTCCTTTTTCGTGCAATTCAGTCGTTCCATCTTTCTTTCAACTGATTTCTGCTGATATTCGTAAGATTTTGAAAATCCTTTTTCGAGCTGTTCACGGATTTTCACGGCAATATGGGTTCTGGAGGATCCAAAGAGGAGCAAGAAGGATTGAAAGTGCTTGTGAAAAACGGGAGAGTGAGGTGAGTCGGGGATGGAAATAAATATAAGGTAATCAGAAAAAATGCGACTCGAAACAATATGCTTTATAGTTTTTGTACCCAATTTTCTGGCCATGCTGACAGTACCGGCCAAAACAGCATTAGTTGTGGTACTTTAAAGTGGGAAATTCTCTTATTCTGGTTTTCTAACGATCCTATTTTCTGAAAGTGATTTTAATTTTCGGAAAAGGTTGATCTAGCAAAATGGAGGTCTTTAAAATTTAATTCTTAAAACTCTATAATCGAAGTTGCACCTCTACATATTTTTCAGAGCCATCAACAAGCCACCAAATTCAGACAAAAGAAAGTCTCATCTCTCTGAATACGCTGGTAGGGAGAATGCCTCACGACATAGGATAGGATCTATTCGAGAATATTTCAGATGTCAGCTTTGGAGATGGTCGGTTCAAAATGCATTGCATCATCGGAAGAGGAGGTTTCGGACTTGTGGTCGCTGCCGAGGAAGTCGCCACCTCCAACTTGTGTGTTTTGAAACTGGAGCGCAACAACATTTTCACCTACATAAGTGAGTTGCACATTTTTCATCGTCTGCGTGAAGAACATTCCGACGCTGCTCCGACTTTCTACTCTCACTGGCATGAGCTGGGATATTCTGTCACGCAAATGGAAATTCTCGGAATCAGTCTTCTGGATTATGTGAGACAAAAGAAAAACTTCATGATCACGATGACTGAAGCTTGCAAGCTGGCTCCTCAGATGATTGATCTGATTCATAAACTCCATGATATTGGCATTCTTCATTGTGACATCAAACCAGCAAACTTTGTTTTTGGTCTTGGATCGCAATCAACCACTCTCAAGGTATAGTTGATAGATGGGGCTAAACATCTGAAACTTTCAGATCATCGACTTCGGACTTGCTATGCGTTGGCGTAACTCTCACGGAGAACAACACGAGTTTCAGTACAGAGCTCCCAAAGGCACCCCTGCTTACATGAGTGTCCACCAACACCTCCACTTTGGTAACGGTTAGTTGTTTTCGAATTTTCCTGCAAAAACGGTCTTCCAGTGAATACCCGACGGGATGACTTGGAGTCTATGGTGTACACACTGATGGATCTGTGCCGTATTCCGATGCTCTGGAAGTCCGAGCACAACCTGGTACATGAAGGTGACCATGGAGTGTACTGGATGATGAAGTGGGGAGGAACCGATGGCCGCAATATCTGCAAAAATAGTCGGTTTCGAAAGGCTATTCAATTTTGTCGGAAGACAAGATATGATGAGGAGCCCCATTATGAAGCATTTAAGGCAATCTTCAAGGAGAATCGGCTTTTTGCTAGCAAGAAGAAAATGTGAGTATGCTCAGATCCAATTTGAGTGAGAATGACATTTTGGATATAGTGATAAAAATTTGGTCAGTATATTTTTTGAGATTTTTAGCGGTACTGAAAACAAGGATTCCTAAATTTTCATGATGTTTTGAGAACTCCATAAGCACTCAAGTTACGGATCTCTCCAAGTTCCATCGTTTTTCATTCCGCTATTTTGTTTTGCAGCCAACCAAAATACAAGGACACAATCATGAACATCCCAATGCAATCGACTGATCAGGTGGCGCTCACACATTATTTGACTTCCATATATCTACGGAGTTTCAGAACATTCTGGATCTCTTCCGTCACAGAACTTTTCAAGAAGTGCCTGCAGTCAACATCACTAATCATGTGGCTGTGGTCGAGGAGCTTTCGGACGATGAGGAGATCATTCCGGACATATAGCTCATGTCTCATCCTGGTCTCAATTCTCTTCTTGATTTCTCCAGTTGAATTTGTTCTCATAATCGAAGTTAAAGGAGGATTCCGAGCAAAAAGTGTTTTGCTGAAAAATATGTTATCAAGTGTGCTGATTATAAACATCATAATTAAAACTCTCAAAATTTGCTCTAAACGCCAGAAAAACCATCTAAAAAACGTTTTTCACGAAAGTTACATTTAAATTTTCCTCCGAGTTTTTGCCCGTTTTTCACTACTTACCGGTAAAGTATGAAAAGGCAGCAAAGTGAATTACAAGTTTTTGTGAAAGAAATCCCGAAAAATAGCAAATTCTGAGATTTTTCATTGTGTTATTCAAAATCAGCGTACTTGATTACATATTTTGAAGTAAGAATAATTTCGCCCGAATATTGAAAAAAGTGATCTTAGAGATTCAGATTCTGAAACTGTAGAGTTGTTTTACCTTGACCCAGATTATAAGAACAAGCTCAACTAGAGGAATCGAGCAATATCCTTGTCAAAGACTTTCCTACTTATATGTCACACCCGTTCTCCCCCTGTGTTACCCAATCGATCGCCAATTTCTCCAATTTCTCCACCTCAATTTTTCTTTTATCACTCTGTGATTGATGTATCTTCCTTTCATCCATCAAACGTCCTAATTCGCTATACTTCCCAATTAAACTTTATCATAAAGTATGAAAAAAAGAACACACTACGTTTCGTCTTTGTATCTCATCCATCTGTATACTTTCTCCTTCAACTGATCTTGTGTTCACCTTCTTCTCTTCATTCCCCCAAAATTTTCTTATCTTCTTCTCCATCGCTCTCTAGTTTTTTTTTTTTGATTTATCGCAATAAAATCCTTGTCTCTCCTCCCAATTTGATTTTTCTCACATAGCATGCCTCCTGTTCAAACTTCTGATTCCACACATTCTGTTCGAATTCCTTATGACTGACGAGAAACTTTTAGATTCGCTCAAAGTTTTTTAAGCACACTAGATTTTTAGGCTTGAAACGTCCTCTGTAAATCGTAACTTCAAGATGTATCAAATTTTTATCATCGCAAAAAGTGGATCTTGGAAGTGTGACCAGAAAGCCTTTTTAAACGGATAATGACTGATGCTCTCCAGGAACCACTATTTGATGGATGAAAAGTCTAAAATTTTTCTCTTTTAAATCACAGAAAGCGTTATATTTTTTGTTAAAACTTTTGCTTTCTCCTGAAATGGAACGTTACGAACTAGTGAACATTTTCCCTGTCTTCAGAAAACATATTTTCAGATTGTGATTAACATCATCATGCCCAAAAAGTCATCTAGAAAACAACCGGCCCAAGAAGAAAACAATGAGCAGGTGGAAAATTGTGCGAATCAGGTTGAAGAGATGAATGAGACAGTGCGAAGCTGCCAGGAAGAGGCTAATAGGCAAAAAGCAAAAATCGAACGGTATTGGAGAGAAATCAAGAAGGCCGAGAACACTCTCAGAATGCACGTGTACAAGTTGACGATGCAACACAAGAACTGCGCTTCTTCGAATCACAGAATTCAGAATTGGGGGACGTGTATTCAGTAAGTTGAAGTGGGAATTTTCTTGGTTTTTTTGTTCTCATTCATAAATGAATATTGAGTAAATTAGCAGGCTAGATAGAAATGGCCTAAAAGGTGAATGTCACGAACACTCATTCTGGGTGCTCCAAAATCATTGCAACACAAGTTTTGCACTAGCTAGCGGGCTCAGATAGATATCTTCGCATTTGTTTCACTAGTATCGTTTTCGGCGTGCCTTAGTTATTTCCACTCCAAAGTTTCGACCTACCAGCTCTGTTGTACCAGAACGGCAATTCCAATAGAGTAGTGTCCCAGGTCCCAAGACATCTTGCTGTATTCAAGTTAACAATCCCTTTTTGAATCATCTATTGTTTTTGTTTTCAGAAAATCAGTTCGCCATCAAACTGAGAGCAACAAAGCTTTTCTTGCCGTCGGGGAAATCGCGATTCTTCAAATGAACAATGAAATCTACAATTTCATTGCGAAGCTAGAAGGAATGATTGAAAAGGCGTCTAAGGATGGCACATCTCCAGAAAAACTTGCGCAATGGTCGGCCACTCTAGAATCTTGTAAAAGATGTCTGAACAGTGTGTTCCCAGAGTTGGAAGCTCCGCTGCAGTACATGTTTGAAAATGCAAACAATGCTGCTGGTTTCCGAGTTCCAGCCAAGGTTAGTGAAGAAACATCGGAGGCTTTATACAAGAAGATGGTGCAAAAGTACAAGGATATGGGAAACGTCGCTGGTTATAATTTTAGTAAACAGGCTCCACGAGACTCTGTCTCTCAAGGTGAGTGTAGACTCGAAGTATTTTTCGAAAACCTTATTTTTCAGTCTCCGCTGAAGTTCTCGTGGAAGAAATGAGAAAACTAAAATTTGGAAATGTTCCACAGCCTGGAGAGAAAATGTAGTATGTGAGTCGAAAAGTTCACAACTTTTTTTAGTCCACTCTTTCAGAGATTACAAAATCCACTTTTAGTTCCACGCCAAATACTTTATTATTTTCATGCGCATTCAATGCACATTTTGGTTTTTCCATGTTAGCAGGCGGGCCAAAACAGGCCGACAACACGAGACGGCAAAGAACTCGGCTTCCGTATAGAATATTCAGTCAGTTATCGTATCATATGAAAGGTCTAGAAGAAGCTGAAATAAACTACTGGTTTTGAAGTTTCTGCTTGTCCGTCGTCGGCTTGTTTTAGCCTGCTTACAAGTGCGGATTTCTCGTATCTTCGCAACTTAACACTCCTTGCTCTGCGACGTTTGAAAGCAATTTCGCAACTGCGACGTTTTGCAACTAAACGTCTTCGAACGTTGCGGAGCCACATTTCCTTCCATATCACACTCTCTTGAGTGTCTTCCATTATTTCTTTGTATTTTCATAGTGTCAGTTTTCCTTCCTACAGCCTATCTTACTTCAATGTGTATTTTGATAAAATCGGTTTTCTTCCTCAATAAATTTTTTCGGATATGAAATTGGTTCTCATTTTAGAATTTCTTCTCACTGAAGTAATCTCCGTTTTTATCCCCTTTTACCCTTTCGTTCGTTTCCCACATTCCATTTTTTCTATCTCTATTCTAGTTTCGCCAGTTTTCCGTTTTCCGTTTTTCATTTTGATCAATCTCAGACAGATTTTTAAGGCTTTTGGAGTCTAGAAAATTCTAACCTTCTCCAGTCTAGGTATTAGGTTTTTTAGTTTATCGAGATGAAAGTTCAAAAGTTCAAAAGGTTTGTCTAATTTTTTCAGCACTGACTTTCGTGAAGCTACAGTACTCCTTTACCTCTTTTTTTTGTGAGTTGCTCTATTGCACTGTTTATCTGTTTCTAGACTTTTCTTACTTTTTTTCAAACTGATCAATTTAGAATTTCCAGAAAAATATTCAATAACCAGAAATCAATCGAAATCGGCACCCAGGACTGAATTTGAGTCATTCTTGTTTCCTTCGTACCCCTTCCCAAAACCTCCAAGAGTCTTCAAAAGATTCCTCACGAATCGTATCCTGATTTAAACTGCCGAGTTAAATTCTCTTTGAATCCACCCGACAGTTTAAAGGTCGGAGCTGAAGAGGTACGGATTTCGGCTCTTTCCGGATTTTGTGGTCCTATGGGCATTTCACTGGTCCTATTAATGAAACACTGGTCCCATCTTGAGACCGACGGTCGCAATATAGGATCAGTCTTTTTTTGGGACCGAAGATCGTATTTTGGGACCAGTTTTTTTTTGGGACCGACAATCTCATTTTGAGACCAGTCTTTTTGTTGGGAACGGGCGGGACCAGTAAAACTGTTTGGGATCGCTTAAACCGGAAAGAGCCCGGATTTCTATTCAAGTTTCGACCATATTTTTTTTGAAATGCAAACCACTCAAACTTCAAACTCGCTATGTTTTTCAATTTCCAATTTCAGATCATCAACTCGACAGGTACCGTAACCCAGCACACCTGTACAGGTATATATCATTACCATCCGAAGCGCCAACGGAAATCTGTGAATCAGCCCCAAATTTTTTTTTACTAAATGTTTCCAGGAAATCAGTCAGAGACTAAAGATCATTCAATCTCTGCGTCTCTAATGTCGACTGTGTCCCTTCGAGTCTCCGCCCACCGCTCGCTCCCAGCGTTCCGTGAGTCACATTTGTTTCATTCTCATTCGCGCTCGCATATATTCTCGCCGCAGCTATTTTCCTCTCCCTCTCTCTATTCCTCTCTCCTTTTCTTGATTCTCAGTTGATAATCACGCGAATTTTAATAATTTTCTCATTTTTATAGGTACTTGGTACGATATGGGATCGTGCATGTCAAAGGCAATCACCTTGGTCCCGGTGGAGGACCCTTCCGAGTGAGTTGAATAAGAGAAAAGGGGAAAAAATGTTTTCCATGTTTTCAAAACCTCTAGCCGTAGGTTGCCTAGCAATTTCTACTGCAGAAACTAGTAATTTTCGTTATATTTTTGTCACTTGAGCATCAAGTTACGCTATACATTTTTTGGTTTTCATAATTTCCCCGAATAAGCTTTTAGCCCGGAAAAAATTCAATAATCGATAATCGATGGCTGAAATTATGATTTGAAAAATCCCCCTTCCAATCGAAAATTTCAAAAAAAAAAAATAAGGAGCGGACCTTTCAAAATTACGATCCAAAATGAGCTACTCAGCCCTAAAAAGAGCTGAAAATCGATTCGATTTTCGAAAATTCTAGAAGCCTCCGATCAGATGACTAATGTCGCAAGATATTTGTTTACATGAGATGCCTACAGAAATCCTGACTCATCACCATGGGGGTCCGAGAGGAGTCTCGAAAAAAAGAGAAAAGAGTGTCAAGAAAGATGAGATCTGTTGCCTAGTTCAAAAATGGGGTGGATGATTCTTAAACCTGGAAAAATCTACTATCTTCTCAGCTACGATTCGAAACCTTGCAATACCGACTCGACGCACCTTACAAGCATAAACTACGACGGCGTCAGCTTCATGAACGAGCAGCTCAACATGAATCAAGTCATCGGAAGAGGAGGCTACGGTCTTGTCGTCGCCGTTCAGGACTCTGCTACCAAGAAGTTCTACGCGCTCAAAATCCAAATGAATGGACGCACCGCCCAGAACGAGGAGAAGGTGTACGAGAAGCTGAAGAAAGTGGATGGAGTTCCGAAGTTCTACGCAGCCTTCAGTGAGAAATCACACTACTTCTTCCAACTTGAGCTTGTTGGAATGAACATGCAGGACTATGTTCATCAGATGGGGAGACCGATGATCATGGCGGAGGCCTTCAACTTGGCGCCGAAGATGATCGACGTCATCGAAGCGATCCATGCCAAGGGAGTCATTCATTCCGATATCAAACCGGGTAACATCGCATTTGGAGTCGGATCCAAAGCGGCGAAGGTTTACGTGAGTTATCCTGGTTTGATTAGGGCATCATAATGAATTACTTTTCAGATTCTCGACTTCGGTCTCGCGGTCAACTACTTGGATGAGAACGGGAAACACATCGATGAGCGCTTCCGTCGCCACGAGGGAACTTACGTCTTCATGAGCTCCAACACGCACTCTAACTTGCGTAAGTGTCAGGAATCCTGTAGTGTAGTGAGCTTATTGTCACTTTGACCAAGTTTATCTCGGTTTTTTCATCAAGTATCGAAAAATAGTCCACTAACAGAATCTTAAACACAAACTGAGAAACATTCCGCTAGTTTACGACTTTTTCATATCTGTCACAGGAATTGAGATAAGATTGGTTGAAAAGATGGTTAGAGGGTGCCAAAACCATCAGTTCAGATTCCTCACTTTTTCAGACAACTCCCGTCGCGATGACTTGGAGTCGCTGGTCTACACCCTCATGCATCTGATGTACATCCCGATGCCATGGGAGTCCAAACCGGCTCCTCACACCGATGGCGACCACGCCCTCTTCAGCAGCATGAAAGACGCGGCTGTTGTCAACAACACCCTCATCAACTTCCCGGAGCTCCAGCAGATGCTCAAGATGGTCCGCGATCTTCCATACAAGGCGGCTCCCAACTACAAGGCATTGAAGGCTCTCTTTAAGAAGACCCCAAAAGTCGTGGTGTAAGTGGAACGATTCAACTCTGAATTCTATTCTTTAATTTTCAGCAAGCCACCGCATGACAACATCATCATCAAGCGCATGCTTCGCGATTGTGACAAGGTAAATTTTCTAGGAATGTTTGTCAAAATTGTTTCACCTTTTTCAGGAGCTTCTCGAGAGATTCCACAAGGATACTACAGCTTCGCTGGCTACCAGACTGTTCGCCAGAGGACGCCCGATTGTCGATTCGTCGGACTCGTCTGACTATTAATGGTTTTCACCTTTCTGGCGTCTTCTGCAAGAACTTCTCGTCTACATTCACTCTAATTATATACATCTCCCTCTCTCAGTTATTTCCCTCCCGCTTCTCTTATTCATTTTCACTCTTTAGCCCCCAAATCACTTCCACAAGATTTCATGACCTTTTGTGATCACTTCTCATGCCTCGCTAACGAGTCATTTACGTTGTGTTCCCCACAAACCCATTCCCTGTCAAAACCTTATACTCCTTTGTGATTTTCCATTACCTTATCCCGATTCATCATCCCAAACTACGTCATAATTTTTTCATCATTTCCACTTCACGGTTGAATGTCAAAAATGGCCCTTCTATCAGATATTTAATGAACTCACCGAGCAACTTCTGATTCATAACGGCCACGGAGGCGTCACTATCCTTACTCTCATTTCAGTTTGGGCTTCTTGCTTGTTGCATCTTTTTCCGATATTCCAGTTGTTTCAAGACGACGGAATCTAGTATCAGAGACAAAAAAGGCTTCTAAACAGCTTCAACACTCCCGGAGTTGTCCTTCGTCAATCCCGAATTGATTGGATGTTTTCCCAGTTTCTGAAATTGAAAAGCTTACCTTCGTGAATTTCCTCGGCGGCAACAATTCAATCAGATCGACATCTCGAGTATGTCCGTTTGGAGTGGAGAACTTCTGTCCGTCATTTTCATCTGCAAAAGTTGAAATTCATTTTTTCAAGTCGTTCACTGTGAAAACTTACTCAAACTTTCATTGTGGTCTTCAACGGTTGGTCTCTCTTCCCAGTTCAATTCTCGAGCCTGGATTGTTTATACTCTCCTCCTCGTTCTGATATACAGAGTCTTCCTTTTCATTAGGACTAATGTGCCAG
The DNA here is from genome assembly GCA_900536305.3 of Caenorhabditis sp. 40 LS-2015. Taxonomy (NCBI): domain Eukaryota; kingdom Metazoa; phylum Nematoda; class Chromadorea; order Rhabditida; family Rhabditidae; genus Caenorhabditis; species Caenorhabditis tribulationis. Next base: position 337,010 of record LR544047.1, read on the forward strand.
TGTTGCCGTCGATTGGGGTATTAACCAGCAAAACGTGGTTGCCCTGCTGCCGCCTCCGCGGCGACGGATACACCGAGTGGTCCATATAAACTAACAATGTTCGATTTCTTCAATTGATCCAGTTTGTCCCAGTCAAGACTCGATAGTGTCTTTTTGCTCCCAGAATTTGGTTTGAAAATCAGGAAGCAAGATTATGGCACGTTCAAAGTGACAAAAAGAGCCTTAAAAGTTCAAAAAAGTATGTTCAAAGTGACGCCAAAATCACTCTTTTTACCCGTGAATTTTTCATTGAAATTGATGGCACGGGCCTCAGTTTTTTGAAGGAAACCACGTTCCAGTCTTTTCCAGGATGGATTTTAGTTTCTTCTCTATTAATTTCGATGAAAAATTCATGGGTAAAAATATCAATTTTGGCGTCACTTTGAACTGGTTTTTTTTAAACTTTTTATGCTCTTTTTGTCACTTTGAACGTGCCATTAGAGTTGCATTATGAGCACTTACATATTGCATTTTCAAACACCGAGTGAGATTCCGGGCATTATTGTGATTTACGACAGTTCAATATTCCTCAACATCACAATAAGTGTGACCGTATTGTTTACGTCGTTCGTCTTTTTCTCATTGGGATCCAAGGTGCTAGTGTTGAGAGTTCGCAGATGGTCCCTTCCTGGCCAACTGTCCACCTACAGTCCTGGTGTCGCCTCTCTCTCTCTCTCTCGTGGGCCGACCTTTCGGGAAAACGGAGCATGACTTCTTTACTATCGTTTTTATTTCTGTCAACGGCCAATGCAATAACATTTTTCATGCCAAAACAACGTGTTATCTCGATTTTACTGAAAAATTTCACTCTGCGAAACTTAAAGATCATTAAAGTAGATTACCTTTTTTCCCGTGGTTCTTCGAATATGGTCTCATTCAGCTCAAAGATTTGAATCCAAGATCTGAGTTGAAGATCTCCATGCTTTCTCACTAGCATAATTTTTCCTTCTTGAAAAAATTTGTTTGCATTGACCGTCTTTTCTTCATTTTTGCCACCTGCAAATTTTGAAACTCAAGAATGTCAGAATATTGAGGTTGAAAACTTCAATATGCTGCTTCTATTTTGGCATTTTCCAACAGAATATCACACGTCGCTTTATTTTGTCAACCCATATTCCTAGATTCGTCAGCTGTTGCGCGTTGGAAGGGCAGTGGTGTCACTTTGTGTGTCTGGCCACTACGCGTAAGAAAAAGAGGTTTCGCTGCCTCTCGCTTACATCACCGAACACACGAAGACACCTCACAAATGCCCAAAGCCATTCGTCTCTGCTTCTCCTGCGATCTCTGTTTTTTATATTGTCTCTTCATTTCGTCTTCCTTGCAGGGCGAAGAACCCACCTAAACTCTTTTTCTTGACCGGTGTTTGGTTTGCTCGTATGTTCTCCGTATGTTTAACATCTGAATGTAAAAGCAAGTTAAGCTTTACAAGTAATAATTGAAAATCGTTCCCATCTTGAACGCAATCGTTCACAATTGTAACACCTTCCTCCCCCCCTCCCAATTTATGATTCTCCTTGACTCTTCCATTTCTCGTTTCTGACATCCCTCTCCATATACTTCGCCTCCCTCCCCCACCCCCCACATAAGGTACAACTCTTGCGGGTTAGTCCTTCCTTATATTCGTTTCATACTACCCCTCACTTGTTCTGTCAAATCACCTCTATTTATTTATTTCTTACTTTCAATAAACGAAGCAATCAAAAAATTGCAAAGAAAACATCTAGAAAAAAAACAGAAGTCGCGGTGTGTTGCGTACAATGCGACAAAGCAAAGACTGCAAACACACTGACGCGCACAGTAAGTTTCGAACTTTAGGAGGGAGTTTGAAAATAGTTATATCAGAGTTCTTATTAGAGACTTTATACAGGACACGTCATTAGTATTTACTATGTGGAGGGGCTAATAAAAAAATCAAGATATGTAACAACTTGAAAAGAAAAGGTAATTGCTAGGGGGTGTAAAGAGATGTGTTGAATTTTTTACTAAAATTCTCCATTCAATTTGTTTTTTGTTTCTTCTTCCGCGATTTATCAAAAGGGCGTAAACTTTTTCTGTTCACAAAAATGCCGATATTTTGAATACTTGTTTTGGAAGAAGTTTTTCGGCTCTATCTGAGTTTAGTGATCCCATGGGATCTTAGTGGTCCTATGGGATCTTAGTGGTCCCATGGGATTTTAGTGGTCCTATGGGATTTTAGTGGTCTCAAAACGAGCTAAGCGTCCTGATGAATGTCAGTGCATGCAAACCTCACAGTGAACCTCCATACCTTCTTGCCTTCCTCTTCCACGACCAGTTTTTCTGAAAGTTTCTAAGAACCGCGTAACCTTTAAAACAGGTTGTTCAGCAAGATTATGTGGTGAAGGTGGAGGTCGATTTTCCTCTTCAACTATTTGTGTTTTTTTCTTGCTGGGAGCTGGGTTGATCCGTTAACTGTTTTTTTTTGTTCGGATATTTTAGAAGGTTCTCAGTTAAGGACGTTACGTGGAAATGTAGAATACACTTTTTTAGAACCCTTGACCTGATATTCTGGATGAATTTGTGTTGAACTTCAACTTGTGCGGTTTTTGGTTTGAGTTATCCTCTGGTCGTTTTCTCACTTATTGTTGTTATACCAGTTTCATCAGCAAAATATTACAGCTCAAGATGCAAGACAAACCAGTGCAGGTGCCGCAAGCCAGACCACGCAGAAATGGACTGAGGGTGAGTATACTATCTCGAAACAAAGATTCATCTCTAGTTTTAATTTGACGGTTAACTCACAAACAGCAGTGACCACTAATAAGTCCTTTTCTGTGATTATTTCGAGCTGTTGGAAAAGTAGTTCATAACTATTCAATTTTTCTGAACGTTCGTAGAAGTATTGAAAAAATCAAGATCTTTATTTTTGTAGTTAGCCATTTCAGATTTTGACTCAATTCAGTGCTCTTTTAAAAAAAATTTAACAACTACGAAGTCAAAAGTCTTTATGAACCGACGAAAACTTCTTTTCAACTTCAAAATCAACCATTTCGAAATGTATAACCATTGTACTGTATTTCCAACAATACTAAAATTTGTGAAAAAATTTTTCAGCAACGTGTACGAGACGACACTCCCCTCATTCTCTTCCAAAATCTCCCACTTCCTACCACCGACTTCCACGTTTACCAGATTGATAAGTGAGTTTTCCCACACGATTTGATTTTACAGATTTGAGAGCATACGTTTTTTCAGAGAAGCGAGTGCCAGGATGCTATACGACGTCAAGAAGCCCTCTCCGCAGCAAAAGTACGCGGTACTCAAGAATTCGATTTGGAAAGAGTGTGACCAGAAAATGGTCATCGTTGACATGTTGAAGAACCCAAGTCACGTCAAAGCGATAATGTGAGTTTCATTGTTGTTCAAACTTGTTGCGTTACGGATCACTTTTCAAGACGCTTTTAGGTTCTTAGTTGATATCAAGAGTGTGCGGAACATTATCCAGAATTGCGAAAGTACTATTAATTGAGATCGCTTTTTGAAACCAAATCCTGAAAACCTTGTAAAAAATTGGAATGAGAAATAATAATAATTCTGGAATAAAAAACAAAAACGATTTAGTAAGCTGAAATTTTATAATTTCAAAGATTCTTTCAGTTGAAAATTTTCATCTCTGAGGACATTTCTCAACTTATTTTGTAGTGGTCTAAGTGTATCCAAAAAAAAAGTATCAAATAAAAAGAGTTTGTTTTGAAGTGTTCCAACTTTTTAAAAAAATCGTCTTCGTCCAGTACTTCGAAAATCTGCTACCGGCTCACTCTACACAATATAACTGACTTGAGAAAGCTTCCATGAAAAAAATTTGAAAATCAGATCAAAATATAAAACTTATTAACGCGACATTTTTCACTGAAAACAGTAAATGGTGAAATTTAAACATTTTTCCATGAGTAACGTCACTGATGACAAAAATCGAGTAAATCTCAAAACACGAATAACATTAATTATAAAATTTTTCAGCGACGAAGACAAGTGGATGATGTCTGCTCCTCCCGCCCATCCACCACGCATCCGCAAAACAGCCGTCTTCGCGTATTTTGTGAATACGTGGACTCTCGACGGCATGGAAGACTGTCGGGACGACCTTCTTGGAAAATGGACAAAACAGACGGAAACGGAGACCTCATTTGTCTGGAACTCGGAGAGGGGATACTTCCATGAAGTGGTGGCTGGCCGAAATGCCGAGTATAAATTAGTGGAGATGGTCTACGAATCGGATACTTATCCATGGATAAGAAAAACGGTAATGGTTGCAAGTATAGATGTTTTTTTGAAACTATTAATTACAGATTTGTCACATTCAAAAATGGAAGAAAAGCGGGACCAGCTTGAAGAAAAGTAAGAAGATGGAAGATGAAGATTTGGAGGATGCCTCGGATGAAAAATCGGATGGAACCTCAAGTCAAAGAAGCTCAAGTTCCAAGGAAACCCAGAACAACGGAGACAGAGAACAAGGAGCAGATCGAAGCAACTTCAGATGGGAGAAGTCCTCAGAGATCTTGCTCCTCTTTGAGTACACGGAGGACGGTCCCGAGCCAAGCCTGACGAACACGACGGAGATTGTCGACGAGAGGCCACTGACGCTGCTGCTTTCAGGGAGACAAAGAGGGACATATTATGAATTGAAAGCAAGACAGCGTCTCTCGAAAGCGATACTCCTCGATTATATGCACAATGACAGATTGTTGCAAGAGGAAGTGGCAAAGGATAACGACACCGTCCCAGACACGCCGCCACTGGTTGGCAACCTGGGCACTTTTGTGTATTTTGTTCCGGTACACAAGGTGTCCAGGGTCAACTTGAGGATCGATGGACTGTCCCCATGGAACACCGGTGAGTTATTTTGGTCAAATGGCAAAAATTAGAAATTATTGTTGCAGATCTCCAAAGAAGCACCACTTCCGTCAATGTGGATAGTGTGAATAACTACCCACTCGTTGCTGAAGATGATGGAGCTCTGTCTCAGAAGATCATGGAGAAAAAAGGCAAGAAGGACGGCAGAGGAGAGATAATGAAGAAAAGGCGTGTCGAAGCGACACTGGTAGAAATAGTCTCCGTCCTCGCCCGATGCACCCGCCTTCGTAGAAGGGTGAGTGATTCTCGATTCAGTATTCGAGAAGGTACCATTTGTGATTTCAGCTGTTATACATCGAGAACCGGCATGGAGAACTTTGCGGAAACGTATGCTATGTGTACGATTTCATACGACAAGGTCCACTGCCAGAAGTGAGCAAGCCACGGGGTGACCTCTCAGATGAGACGATCAGAAAGGACATTGATCGTCACAGAGAGGCGGCGGAGACGGCTCACACTTGGCGCGAGCAATGCGCGGTTGTGGAGGACAGAGCGCATGGTCTGTTCTCTGGCTACGGAACGACACCCTCCGGGCACCGCTTTGCAAAAGTGCCGATCAATATGAAAATCGAGACAGTGCTCGAGCTCTTGGCAAATGATGCCTACGTGTAAGTGTATAATAGACAAAATTTCGACCTGATTTCACTGTAATTTCAGTTCCGGCACTGGTCTTCTCAACTCCACAAAGCCCCTGTTGCCTCCCGTGGACACGGAAACAAATGCTTACGCATTTTTCGTGGCCCGAACCAGTGTCTACCAAAGCGACATCAATAAAGATGGCCTGACACGGTGGAACAAGAAAGCGAAAGCCTACCAAGTCAACTCGCGGAGGCAAGGACTGGAGTTCGACAAATCGACGGGCATATACACGGTATGTGTTTTGTTAATATTCAAACACATTGCTCGGGTGTCGCCCTCAATTAATGGTTGGAAGTTACCTTTCTTATTTTCATATTGGGAACTTTTGGAAAGTTACAGCCACTTTGGCATATAGGAACCATTTTTCTGTAGGAAAAATGACTTGCCAGCGGGGCGCAGCAACTCCGGTTTACTGTAAAAAATAAGCACCCTTCCTACTGTCCATATGTTCAAGAATTAGAATGAATACGGCTGCCAGATTTTGAAGAAAACGCCAGCCAATGTCAGACTCTGGAACGTATTATACATCAGTGTTTCCCGAAACCGCTGAAAAAAATATATTTAAAAAAACCGAGTAATGAACTTTTCCATTCTTCAATTTTCACTTTTCAGAGAACTGGAGCTAAATACTGGAGTGATAGACCATACTATCTCGTTTTCACGACCTTGTTCCACCCAAAGGCAGAAAGACTCCGGAAGAAGGTGAGTCGCGTTTATTGTTTTGACTGAAAAACGCATGGTTTCCAGATCTACTACATCATGTGCAGTAAGACAAACACGGTGGCACGTAATGGGCTCATCGTCTACGAGTACTTCGCTCCTGGAGATCCTGTGGTGCCAGAGGTATAACAAAACAGAGAACAAAAAATTTGAACATGTTCTTATTTCAGTCTCGTCTACAAGCTTGGCAAGGTTCTCTCTTCAATGAGAACCTCAGGAGGATGAGATGCGACGGTACTTTTTATCTAGAAGTGCTGAGCAATGAGGTTTGGAGCAGCAGAGATCTCCAAGTGGATCTCATCTATAAGATGCAGAGTTTCGTGTAAGTGTTACTATCAATTTATTCTTAAAAAATATGTTGAAAAGATTTTAGAGCGATGTCGAAACATTTTATAACGAAAAATTATTAAAAACGATAAATTTCAGCGATGAGCTGGGATGCTTGAACAAGAAAGTTCCCAGATTCCCGCCACTTTGTAACAACACGGCGATGTTCGCCTTTTTCGTCAACCCGAAAGAAAATCCGAACTTCTATAAAGATGATCTGACTTGGTCAAGAGAGAAGAAAGGAGATATCCCGGCAATCCATACGAAGACAACGACAACAAACATCCCACCGGCAAAAGCTCAAATCCCGGGAGTTGTTGGAACCGACTACCGTCACCGACTCTACGACGCCAAACTGCCAAAGTGCACGCGCATTCGGAAGAGGGTGGTCTCAATGACAGTGGATGGCCAAATTCAAGGTCACGTGATGATCTTGTTCAAGTTTGACAGCGATGGATCCGTGCCGGAGAAAATGATGGAAAACGCTTTGTCAGATCCATACCAACCGGTAAATTAATAATAACGAAATCAAACAATCATGCTCTGTTTTAGCATCCTCCAACTCCACCTGAGAGGTCATTATCGGTCACTGGATCACTGGGACAACGAGGAAGAGCGGCGACAGAGTATACGAATGCAGATGGATCAGGACCATCAACCAGCTCGCACAGAACCTCTAACGAACATCAGGATGAAGAGGACGAATTGATTCCCGACTCGGTGAGTACCTCTCAAAAATGAGTTAAACTGATGAACCTGGTTTGTTTCAGTCACCATCAACATCCGGAAGAAGTCAACGTCCCAAAGTACCTGCTCCGCACTCGTCGAAAAATGTTGTTCCCAGCAATGTAAGAATCAAAAAAAAAATTTAAGCTTTAAGAAAATTCGATTTCAGGGAACCTCTCACGCTCTCCGCAGAGCTCATCCACACAGCAACGGAACACCACAGCAGCAGCAGCAGCAGGTAAATCAAACTGATGGGCATCCAAGAGTCATTTGTTTTTTTTCAGCGCCGCGGAGCTCCTGCTGGTGTGAGGAACAAGAGAAAAGCTCCGGAAACTGGAAAATCTGAGAATGTTGCCAAACAAATGAAAAAAAATCCTTCGAAACCAAGCCAGCCGAAATCGACATCGAGAAGCTCATCAAGTGAACCACAAAACGAATCGCCATCCGAATAGTACCATTTTGAAGTTTTTCATCCTGTTTCAGCAATTTTTCACACAAAAATCTATCCATGTTTGTATTCTTGTCATTATATAGTTTTCTTCACGTTTTCATTACGTTTTTTAATTTTCCTTGGTTTTCTACCTTTTTAGTGATATAACCCTCCTTATTATCTCAGTAGACTCTGAACATTCCTTCAATCATAACACAAGTATTCTGTTATTATCATTTTTCCTCCAACTGCCGCGTGTTTCGTCTCATCTCCGTTCTGATATTTTCCCATATCTTATTTTGTGTTTGGACCCCGTTTTTTTTGGAAGTCCAGGTCTAAAATATGTTAGTTTCAATAAAATCAAGATTTAATTCTAGCACATGATCTTTTTTACAAACTTTTCTGTTTCGATAGTTTTTCTAACTTTTGAAATTCAATAAGGAATTCAAACATGCCTCTCAAATCTTTCCAAATAGTTTTTTTAGGAATTTGCCGCTGTGCTGAGAAAATGGAAACGAAAATCCATTTTCAATGTTAAGGTGAAAGGGCAATAAACTGTCGGAACCAGAATCTATCAAGCAATAAATTGACGATTCCCTCGCCCATACGAGCACAAGCTGACTGTATTCAATGTCTTGCTAAAACACAAAATTCCCAGTCATAACATTTTATTAGTTTCATCGCAGATAAACATTCAGAACTTCTTTGTAGAGAGCAAATAGAACGAAGGAAAAGAAAGTAGACTTAAATGATGACAGCGAAATGGAGCAGGTTAATTGGAAAGAATGTTTGATGAGCAATCCGGAGAAGCAGATTCAGGTTGATGGGAAGTGGGTGAAGAGGTAGGAGAGAGATTCTCCGTTGTGGGTGCGACGAATGGCCTCAGCGAGAATATTCGAGATGTCAATTGTCTGAAAGGTAATATGAATTTCAAGGATTCCAGTTGAGTCTTCCTACCTTAAGTTTTGAACACTGCTTCATGTACTCTTCTTGTGAGATTGTGTTGGTTATCACCACACCTTCGAATTTGGGATCGTTAAGACGAGTAAGAGCCGGTCCCGAGAAGACTCCGTGAACACAGATCGCGTAGACCTTCTCTGCTCCTGCAGCACACTTGTATCAAAGCAGCCCTACCAGATGAATGTGAAGGGCTCATCGAATACAGGTGGGCCCCAACTTGTAAATTGATAGCCTACAGTATCATAATAGTCTCTTCAATCCCTCAAAGATCCCTCATCTCAATATCAATTGGTTCCTCACACTCGCTTATTTTTCATTTTCAAAAAAATACCAGACATCATCTCAAAAGTAATAATTCATAAATTCTCTTCTCTGTTGCTCAACCATTGTTTGCTTCTTTTCACTCAATATCAGAATCTCACTGTATCCTTTCGTTCCGGAACCTTTTTCATAATTCATTTCAGACACATCTGAATTTTCTTTGCTGTTTGCTTTGAAAATACAGTGAATTTCTGAAGCAATACAGTAAAGCTCTCTTTGCGCTTTCAATACAGTAACTCAACCAAGCTGCAGAAGATCTCTCTCAAGTTTCGAAAATCGAATCGATTTTTGGCTCCTTTTAGGGCTGAGCAGCTCATTTTGGATCGCAATTTTTTAAACGATCCGCTTCTCAATTCTTTTTTTTTGAAATTTTCGATTGAAATGGAAGACTTTTAGAGTCATAATTCTTCTCAGGGCGGGAGTGCCGCCGATTGCAAAAACTGCAGGAAAAGATCAAGTGATCAGATCTTTTTCTATTTTTCTCTGCTCCTCCAATGTGTTTGTAATCGTGGAAAGTATTTGAATTGTAAATTAACCTCTACAATAGGAGCAAGCAGAGAGTCGTTATTCATACTTTTTATCTATTGTGTCAGCTTTTTATCTATTGTGTTCCATAGATAAACCATACTGAGAGAACGCTGTTTGACCATTTTCTACATTGAGCCATATTAGGAGAAAAGTTCTACTATGAGTATGAAACTAATTTTTCAAACTTCAGAAGACAATCTCAACCTGCCATCGTCTCGTTCAACGGAATCAATCCCCCATTCTCGACGTCATCTTCTCGAAAATGTCTGAAATGAAAGTGAGTTAACTCACTCATACCAAGTTGCTCAGCAGATCTTGTGTATCAGAGAGTGTATTCTGAACATAAAAGGAGTATTTTCGATAGCATTGTGAAAAAAAAATTTTAGGAACGATATACACAATTTCAACCAAATATTGTCATTAGAAAACACGAGACTTTTCTGTAATTCAATTTATTTTCAGATTTTCTCCGGATCTTCTCATCCAGACCTTGCTGCCAAGATTTGCGAACGCCTCCAGCTGCAAGTCGCCAAAGCTTCCTTGAAGAAATTCTCCAACAAAGAGAGCAACGTCGAAATCGGAGAGTCCGTCCGTGGAAAGGACGTGTTCATCATTCAGACGACCGCAGGAGAGATCAACGACAATGTGATGGAAATGCTGATTATGATAAACGCTTGCAAGACTGCCTCTTCTAGCCGTGTGTCTGCCGTCATCCCATCCTTCCCATACGCCAGACAGGACAAGAAGGACAAGTCGAGATCTGCAATTTCGGCAAAATTGGTCGCCAACATGCTCACAACTGCCGGAGCCGACCAAGTTATAACGATGGATTTGCACTCCCCCCAAATCCAAGGATTCTTCGACATCCCCGTCGACAACCTCTACGCCGAACCAGCGATTCTCAATTACATCAAGGAATTTGTTGACAATTGGGAATCGTCGGTCATTGTGTCCCCAGACGCTGGGGGAGGAAAGCGGTAATTGATGACAAATTTTTATGAACTCAATTTTATTATTCCAGAGTTTCCTCGATCGCTGAGAGATTGGATGTCAACTTTGCCTTCATCCATAAAGAAAGAAAACGAGCAAACGAAGTAGAGAAGATGACGTTGGTTGGATCTGTCGAAGGAAAGATCGCAATTCTGGTGGACGACATGGCCGACACCTGCGGAACTATCTGTCTGGCCGCTGACAAGTAAGACTGATCAATCGATTCTCAACTTCAACTCAATCTGTTTCAGGTTGGTTGAGGCAGGAGCAGAGAAGGTCTACGCCTTCTGTGTTCACGGAGTCTTCTCGGGACCGGCTCTTGCTCGTCTTAACGAGTCCAAATTCGAAGCTGTTGTGGTAACCAACACAATCCCACAAGAAGAGAACATGAAGCAGTGTTCAAAAATAAAAGTAGGAAGACTCAACTGGAATTCTTGGAATTCATATTACCTTTCAGACTATCGACATCTCGAATATTCTCGCTGAGGCCATTCGTCGCACCCACAACGGAGAATCTCTCTCCTACCTCTTCACCCACTTCCCATCAACCTAAATCTGCTTCTCCGGATTGCTCCTCAAACATTCTTTCCAGTTAACCTGCTCCATTTCGCTGTCATCATTTAAGTCTGATTTCTTCTCCTTCGTTCTATTTGCTCTCTACAAAGAAGTTCTGAATGTTTATCTGCGATGAAACTAATAAAATGTTATGACTGGGAATTTTGTGTTTTACCAAGACATTGAATACAGTCAGCTTGTGCTCGTATGGGCGAGGGAATCGTCAATTTATTGCTTGATGGTTTCTGGTTCCAACAGTTTATTGCCCTTTCACCTTAACATTGAACATGGATTTTCGTTTCCCAGTATTTATTTCAAAAGTTAGGTGTGCCCATAGCGTTTATTACCAGGCAGGAGCAGAGGAGGTCTACGCCATCTGTCTCACGGGGTCTTCTCGGGACCGGCTCTTGCTCGCCTTAACGAGTCCAAATTCGAAGCTGTTGTGGTAACCAACACAATCCCACAAGAAGAGAACATGAAGCAGTGTTCAAAAATAAAAGTAGGAAGACTCAACTGGAATTCTTGGAATTCATATTACCCAACTGGAATTCTTGAAATTCACGACATTTCGAATATTCTCGACATCTCGAATATTGACTGAGAAGTGTGAGTTCTTCATGAGATAGCTAGACATTGAATACAGTCAGCTTGTGCTCGGAAACTTGATTGAAAACGTCTGAGGGTGTTTTTTAGAAAAAAAAAGAGCAAAGGAAAGTGATTTTACGGGCGAGGGAATCGCCAATTCAATGTCTGATGGTTTCTGGCTCCAACAGTTTATTACCCTTTCACCTTAACAATGAACATGGATTTTCATTTACATTTTCTCAGCACAGCGGCAAATCCTAAGAAAACGATTTGGAAAGATTTGAGAGGCATTTTTGAATTCCTTATTGTATAGAGAAACTGTCGAAACAGAAAAATTTGTAAAAAAAAACATGTGATAGAATGCAATTTTGATTTTATTGAGACAAAGATATACCAAAATATTCATTCCCAGTTCTTCTCGTATGATTCGTTTATTCTTTCTTTCTAAATAAAGGTTTAATTACCCAAGTTTGAGCGTTCATTCCGAATTGAGCAAACCGTCGCACCAAGTCTCCGTGGTCTTCACCTTTGCCCCACTACACCGTTGTCATCGTCTACCCCAAAGAGTCGGTAGACTCTTTAAAAACAGTAGAAAACCAAGATAAATTAGAATACGTGATGAAAACGTGATGAAAAACAAGATAATGGCAAGAATACGAATATTAATAAACTTTTGTGTGAAAAATTGCTGAAACAGGATAAAAAACTTCAAAATGAAACTATTTGGAAGACGATTCGGTTTGTAGTTCACTTGATGAGCTTCTTGATGTTGATTCCGGCTGGGGTTGATCCGAAGGGGTTTTTCTCGTTTGTTTGGCAACAATCTCAAATTTTCCAGTTTCTAAAACGTTCCTCTTGTTCCTCACACCAGCAGGAATTTGGCAGCGCTGAGAGAAAAAAGTTTCTTGAATACACACTTGTCGGATTTACCTTCACGTGGGGAAAAAAAGAAAGGTCCTGAGGTCTTGTTTCTCTTTCTCAATATTTGGTTTCAAAGTCTGGTTCCAGAATGGAACATATCGGACCGCCGGACTCGGAAAGACCGGAACTTCCCGCACTGGAACATCTCGACCCAACAACTCTCGGACTGGAGCATCCTCGACTGGAAAATTCAGGACCGCCGGGATCGGAAAGACCGGAACATCTCCGGCTGATACCAGTCTCTTCATTTTGAGACCGACGGTCCCATGATAGGAATTTTCTTTTGTGTTGGGACCAGGTGGGATCAGTAAAACATCAAAGGACCACTAAAACCGGAATAAGCCAACTTTGTTGCACTCGTCTTTCTTTAATTTTCAATATGTTTCTCTCTTCCCCAATCCATACATAAAGTCAAAAACTTCAAATTAACAGATGAAACGTTTATTGTGGCCGGCACAAAAACAATAGAATCATTTCACTTTTTTCGACAGTTTGGACGCCAATACAGCCACATTCTTGAATTGATCCACTCCCAGCCAAAACCCGGTGAAGTAGCCGTCCACCATGTAGGGAAGATTGTTCTCCTTGGCAAACTTTTTGACCATCGGCATTACAGTATTCAGATTATGACGCGGCATTGTTGGGAAGAGATGGTGCTCAATCTGGAAGAAATAATATTACTGAGACATGTTTTTTGTACATATGTACAAGAACTCATGGTAGACTGAAAATTGAAATGTGAAATATATATGTCGGGAAGAAAAACTAGAATTTTTTGCATCGCAGAGCTCACCAAAAAACTGAAGCCATCCGCTCTAGACGTCAGAAACTCAGTGTAGGCAAAATGACTCACCTGATAGTTAAGTCCACCCCACAGCCAGTCGATGAATCTTCCTGGACGCATGTTTCTGGTGGTCATCATCTGTAGGGCAGCGTAATTGGACATGATGTTTGAGCTCACTGAAAAATTTTCACTCACTATGGAACCATTGAATATGTAAACTAACGTGCAAACTTTTCAACAGAGTAATGATTGAAAGTGACGACGTGTGATAGAAGGAATCCTCCGGTGAGGTGAGAGATGAAGAAGAACATGATTCTGAGCATACCACTTGAAAAAATAACAACTAACTAACTTACCGAATTTCCCAACTGGGTAGCAGGTAAAGTTGCGTCAGAGACCAAATCCAGTGGAGTGTAAGAGTGACCTTCTCATATTTAGCGGTTTGTCTGTTATACTTGTAGAAGTTTTTGTCCATTCGCGACACAAAAATCAGGGATTGTACAAGCCAAGAAAGACGGAGGAATGGCAACATGAGTGGCCAATGAATGTGCTGCCAGCGGAAAAATACCATAACCCATGAATCCGAGGGATAGCTTTCCAGGTGTGCGGCTACCGTTGCGTAGAAAGGTACCAAATCGAGATCACCATCTCTTCCAACAACGTTGGTAGCTGCATGGTGCACATTGTGTTGTTCCTTCCATGCACTGGATGAGAAACCCTAAAAAACGTTGGTTATCTGGTGGTCCTATAAGAAACTATCACCTGCATGAAATCACCAACAAAGAAGCTCGCTAAATCATTGTACCAGCGGTTCTCGAAAACTTGATGATGAGTGAATTCGTGAATGAGCCATCCTAATTGTTGCCAAGCAAGACCCATCAGTAGAGCGGAGACGATATAGTGTTCTTGGTATTGCAACGCAAATGCAATGAGTATGGTGATAATCGGTTCGAGAACTTTTCGCGCGTAGTACAACTTGGAACTCTTGAAGAACCCTTTTTGACGGAGTTGAATTCGCAGTTTATTGAAGTTTCTGTTAACTTCCATCGACTTATTTTTCGACATGTTGAAGGTCCCGAGGTTGACATTGTCAAAACCTTTGATTTCTTTCGCTTGATTTTTTGACGGTTTCTTCTTTTCCTGTAACATTACACACTCACCAAAATTTTTTGACACGGATCACTTACCGCAACTGGGAGTTCTGTGGGACACTTCTTTTTCAACTCTTCGAGCCATTTGTATGCCTTCTTCGATCCACCATGAAATGTGTGAAAGACAGTGGACGCCTATAGAAGGAGTAGCGTATATTACAAAAATTCGAAAACTTTGGCAAGTTTTTCACATGAAAAGTTGCAACTTATTCATTCATTTGAACGTGTGCAACAGCTATTCTGTTTGCAATTTTTATTATATTTCAGCACCTCTCTTATCACAAAAAATGAGAACAGTAATCGGTGATATTTTTCGTACATCGTGCAAAGAGCACCCAGTTAGACATCACCTTGCAGAGGGATTCAAAAGTCGAGAGTGGGTTCGAAACGTTTAGACGTCGATCTATAAGCTTCAGATACATGGGCAAGCAGATGTGCGGAACGGAATTCGGAATTCCAAAAATTCCAAAAGTTTTCAAAATGATATTCCGCTCAGAATGATTCTAAGGAGAAACGAGTATTTTGAAGGTTCCGAATTTTGTGAAACCCTCAATTTCCAACCAACTGTTGCATACACTTACATCCATGTTCCTGTAGGTGGTGATGGCACTTCCTCCAGGATGAGCCTTCAGCACTTCCTCGTCGACAAAGACATTTTTCCCGTCGATTGTAAGATAAAACGGCTCTTTATCTACCTCTCGTACCACCATAATGCGCAGCTCACACCCAACCGAAACGCTTCTGAAATTCAAAATCGTTGCAATTGATCCTTTTTGGTTGAAACGGGAGAAAAAAAATAGTAAAGGATTATTACGACCACTTTACTAAACGAAGAGTTCAACAGACTGCCAGTTTCGTCGCGTTTGCCGGCTTTGTGAAAATTGATAACCAGTGAGTTAATATGTAGCCCCTTGACACCGCTGATAAGAAAAAAAATTTCATGTGGCGTTGAAAAGAACGAAAAAAACGAATGATAAGCGATTTTGATTGGCATGTCAGTGAGAATGGATCTTGTGGAGACGTTTTGAAGCAAAAATCACTATCGTTTCATGAAAAGATAGTGGAAGGAATGCAGTAGTTTTTGCTAGTTGGACGTATCATCTTCACACACATTTTGGAGAGTTCGCCCTTCTTTCCCTTTTCTTTCTCCAATTCATAATTAGTGCGTCTGTATTTCTTCACTTCTCACCTTATTTCAACGCAGCAGCATGCCCTTGACCAGGTGGCTGGCACGACCTCGTTGACCCGGACATACTTGCCTTTTTTTGTCTGATAAGAATAGTTGTTCTATGGTGTGACCGGCGCCGCTTACAAAGTACAACGGACTTTGCGCCGCTCGAAAACGTAAAGTTATGATTAACACGTGATTGCTGAAGGCTGCCGGGTTTCATGATTTTTGTGGTTGTGATTGATAAAGAAGAATGGGGTGATGTCTGTGAAAACACCGAAACTACATACTGGAACGATTGTATTGTCCGTTTCGCGCTACACCGCATCCTTTCGACATTTTCACGCAGACCAAGTGAAAAGGAAAAGGTTACTGTTACAAAATTAACAATGAAACATGAAAGCCTTGTTAATTTGGATTTTTCTACGGGATCCGCATGAGATATAGGAAGAATGCGGTCTAGCGCGAAACAAACACTAAAATGGCTCCCGTGAGATACCTCTGACTTTTGTTCACACTCGTGGCTCTGTGGGTGACACGTTGTACTACATGACTTCGATTGTTGACACGTGAAATTTGCGAACTTTCTTTTTGAGAAACGAACGAGGACATCCTGACCAAGTCACTGACGAACATCTTTTCTATTTATGATTGTTCATAAGTAAAGTTGATGTGACAAAAAAAAAGTAATAACTGATTGATGAATGGAATAATTCATATTTCACATATTCAGTTTTGCCATCATTTTCCAACTGTATTGTGTCTTTAAAACTCCCGAGTGATATTTGAAACTATATTCAATCCATCCGTTATAACGTCTGTTTTCCAGACATGCCATTCTCATAAATTTTTTCGTACCCATACGTGCCCCAATACACAACACTTTTCTCGGGAACGGTTATACTGTCAGTTTCACCTGCTTTTCAGTCGTCATATTGTGTAAAACAGTACTATTTCATGGCATAAGGGAAGACATGGGAATGGGCTGATAAGGAGTATTTCGTTGAAAAAAAAGTATTGGTAATGTTGACATTGAGCATCACGTTCTTGCTCGCACTGGCCTAATAGAAATAGACCAGAGATGTTTTTCTTACTCTTGTTGCAGGAAAAATCTGCGAACATTACAAGCCATGAAAATCCCAAAGTCACTCTGGCAGATAGCCCTTCGAACATCAATTTCCTCAAACATCGTTTAAAGTCTGATTTCATGATTCAACTGCTCAATATACAGGAGATGCGTTTTTTTTTCCCACAATGTCGAGTTGTCCGTCTTTTCGTTTGATGGAGAACCGACTAGAGCTGGTGAGTAATGCGGATGAATATCCCTATAACGGCTTCCTGTAAGTCGGGATAGACGGGCTCTGGAACCGTTGGTGACATTGGTATGTGAGCCGGAGATTAATTTTCTTAACACCTCGAATTGGCTGTGCGTTCTTATTGTATACAAGAAGGGATTCAAACTTTCAAAATCATCAATTGATGTTGTGAACCTCGATCACTATCCTCCAGTTTGATTCTTTGCTCGAAATGGAATTTCGTGAAGCAACGATTCATTTTCCCTGTGTGAAGACTGCTGCTGGTAAACGTGTATTTTGATTCCCTCATCATCATTTATTTATCGCAAGCTTTTTTACGGAATTTTTTTTTACAGAGAAAGACACTTTCTGAAAAACACGGTGAAATACGATCTATTTGACATATCATAGTAATGAAAAATGAAATCTAAAAGACACAAAAAAATCGAAGACCGGTCCATAGCGCTATTTCCATCTGAGGATAAAAAATGTAATGAAAAGAGAGAAGCTTGTTAGGGCTGCCCTCTCAGATTCAATGGATCCCCAAACGGAGAGAATTTCACAAACAAGTAAAAAAAAACACAAACAAGTTGTTCATCTCTCGTCTGAACGTTTTCCCAAAGATTCTGAAAAACGGGCGTGCTGGCGACATTATCCTCGAACACGTGGAGCTGAGAACAAAAACGTTTTCAATGCAATTTGCTTGCCTTTTCGACTTACCTCATACTGCTTTCTATCGAGCATTGCAACTGTCTATCCGCATGAAGTTAGTTGTTGTTCATCAATGGAATTCCCCCTACAAATTCCGTAAAACGCCATTTTGTCCAGATCCTTCCCGACCACTTCCAGAGCCCTTTTTGTCCACTCCATTGATCTTATCCGTTCTTTCCGAGAAAATGATTCTTTCCGAAGAAATACAACTGAAAACAAAAAAGTTCTCAATGCAATTTGCTTGTCTTTTCGACTTCCCTCATACTGCTTTTTATCGAGCATTGCAACTGTCTACCCGCAGGAAATGGTCCATATGGGTGGACATTTTCACATTTCATGTTGGGGTGTCGTCGTCCTTGTACATTTGCAGCTGAAAACGGAGCGTTTTCATTGGAACTTTTTCATCGACGTACCTCGTACTGCCGCATATAAACTCCGTAGAGCGCCATGTCATCCATATCCTTCCCGACCTTTTCCAGAGCCCTTTTCAGTCCACTCTTGAGGACAGGGACATCCATTTGTGGTCCTCAATTTTTCTACGCTCTGAAAACGTAGAAAGCTTATAACTCAGGTCAAGATTCGGATCGACACTCACCTTTCCAGTTAGCTCCATAGAAGCTCCTCAAGTTTGTTGCTCGGTGATTTCATGAATTTGGAAACCTCGTTTTTCTTGGCACATCCAATGGGCTCCATCCATTGTGCTCTCTCTGATTCATTTGATCCCCAAATGGAGGAACTCCGTAGAACCCATGCATGTTGAACTTCATAGCGTGGTGCTGGAATTATCATTAATTGAAATTAAAGGTTCATTCCTGAAACTTACGATGAAGCTTGAATTTTGCTTGAAATTGGAAACCTCGTTTTCCTCAACTTCTCTACGCTCTGAAAACAAAGAAAGCTCATAACCCTGGTCAAGATTTGGATCGATACTCACCGTATTGGCACATCCAATGCCTACCCGCATGAAATGGTCCATATGGGTGGACACTTTCATATTTTGAGTTTGGAAACCTCGTTTTCCTTGGCACATCCAATGGGCACCATCCAATGAGCTCTCTCTGATTCATTGAATCCCCACATGGGGAACTCCGTCGTTTCTGAGTGATAATCGTTTTTGACACATTGTAGTTTCAGTTCTGAAATTTGGATTTTTTGGACGGTAGGAAATAAATTTTGTGCGGAAGACAGATAAGATTCACGACAGAATTGCAAAACTGGTGGCTGTGAATGAAAAAACAAGGAGGGGAGTGGAAAAGAAAGTTGAATGAGGAGAGGAGAACTGTTTTCGAAATCATGAGAAAAAAATGCAATATATGGCGGCCAGAAAAAAGGCGGTAGATCAAAACTAAAATAAACGAAAAATTTTTTCGAAAGTAGGTCTAAACAATTATTCCCGACGAGAAGTCACAAATGTTTTTGGCCCGGGTTCCCAGGGTCGAATTTTCTCAAAGTTGATTTTTGAATGTATTCCCAAAGGTTCAGAAGAACGGACGTGCTGGAGGCGTTACCCTTCAAGAAGTTCGTCGTGATCGGGTCACATTATGAAGATCAAAACGTCTCCCTCCGCTCATGGTTCTTTTTCGTTTTGCAGATTCGGATATTTGTAGTTTCTATGTTTGCTTTGACTTGGCAAGCTGAAATCACTAGCTTCACTACATAAAAAAAATTGTTCAAACTCAACAAGCTTATTGTTCCGAGCTCGACACCTTCCCCATTGATAACGATCTTCCCAGTCTCACCCATGTCCTTCAAAAAGTAGAAGCAATCTCTGGCGAATGTGTGTCATCGATCTCGGTGTTTCCACTTTTCAAGTTATTTCTGACATCACTGCACTGGTTTTGGACTGTTGATTCTTTTGGTCTGAAAAAATTACAATTGTGCGACTGGTGAATAAGAATGATGTGCATGATTTGCTACAGGATAATATTAATCTCATGACAAACGCGAATCAAAACTAGAACAAATGAAAACGACTTTGGAAGTCGGACTATACAATTTTTCCCCCGGGAAAATGTGGTGTGGGAAAAAGGAGCACGAAGAACGGTGTGTCTTGACACTGAAATCCGCTGAACCGTCATGATGATGTTGGGCGAGATGGTAAAGCTGAATACAGTGCCTCGGACGATCGGTGATCGCAACCTGGCAACTTTTTTAGTGTTCCAGCGATCGAAGATCTTCTGATACCCCGGCTGTCAGAGCATCGATTAGAGGACGTTCAGCAGAGGATCAGTCGGGAATGTAATCAAGTCGGAAAACAGTAGCATCTATAAAACATAAAAACAAAAAATTCTGAAACAGTCCAGTTTTACTCCGGAAAACACCATTTTTGGCAGCCTGTCGTATAGTTATGACGTGGGCCATTTTCAGGTTATTCACTGCTCCGCGCGTCAGTTTTCACATCATTCAGATGAAAACTTCCGCGTATGGGTTTCTCGGGACGTTGAATCGATCTGCATTCACAGATTTGCATGAAAACCACCAGAAAGAGTGCGAACCTGAAAAAAAGAGGGGTGACGCAAAGTTATCACTGTAATGTAATTTTAGCTAATGTACTTAGAAAGTTTTGAAGTTTCATAAAGTCCCTGAGAATGAGAAAAGTTACGTAAAAATATACATCATTCAGAAAAGTATGGTCGTCTGTCACTCAGAACAAAAATTCTAGATGACACTCTCCTACCCATATCTTTCCAATGTCACTCGTCATTTCTTCCTTATAATTGTTGATGGAAATTGACATTCTCTGTGAAGGTGTCCATATCAAGATGATTTCATTAATTTCTTTCTTAAAACGACATATGATCTAATTTTTGCAGAATTTTTCAGCAGACAGCAAGTCCCATCAACTAAACACTTTTTTGTTTTCGATTGTTGCTTAAAACTTTCACATTTCGAAATATTTCAAGGTTAAAAAAATACTAATTAGTTCTTGTTCCAATGTACTTCAGTACAATCTGTGTTTTAAATCTGAAGTTAGCTAGAAAAACTGCTTCTAAAGGTGGTTATCTCGTTGAGTTGCTCACTCCCAAACTTTTCTTGCTTTTCCATTCTCAATAATTTGATTAAATTGTTGAAAAAACGTTGATCTTTTTTTTACCACTCGCGTTTTCATTTTATTTCAGATAACAGTCGATTGACATCTCAAAGACACATCTTGACATTCCTTCCTTTTTCACATTTTTATTTGCTGTGAGTATTTGGCTTGAAACAACTTCATGAGATTATTTGATTGACACATATATTCTTCATCGTTTTTGCATAAAAGTCACTTAGTTTTGAAACATCAGCACAGTTCTCCTTTTTTCTCAACTCAATCTATGAGCAATTTTTCAGGTATGTTCCTCTTCGGTAAATTCGCCGTCGCTTTATTCATCGTTGTGGTTGTCCAAGTCCATTCAACTACTTCTGATTTCCACGATGGGAGTTACAAGTACCGCGATGCTATTCGTCCAGTCCAAGAAGCCACCGATTCTCCTGTATCTGAGGAAGACTTGGTAAACGAGGTTTCAACCTGGTAAACTACTCAACAGAACATTTCAGAAACTCTTCATGATTCACGGTCAGATCTACTGTAACGAAGAAACCATCGACGGCGTCCGGCCATTCTTTCAAAACCCAAACGTCCCGGATGGAATCGCTGTGATGGATACCACTCATGACGGCGGGAACTACAGACTCTTGGTCAATCATGAACTTGACGGGGAAGAGGAAGCATGGCTTACCATCCGTCATCAGTGCCCAGTGAGAGGTTTAACCCCGAGAAAGGAATGTGCTGTACCATATTTCTGGACCGAAATCTCCATCCCTCTGAGGAACGGCACCTTTGGTAGAACTGTAAGTGACATGATATTCATTAGTTTCTATAGTTTTGAAAACGAATACAGTATCTGTCAGTTGTGGATTGAGCTTAGCAGCTTTCGAGGCCAACTTCGAAGAAATTTAAAAATGACTCCAGAAGTTGTTGGTACATTGACCTGCTCAATGCAACCGGAACCTTCCAGGAAACTCGATCGGTTGAGACACAATTTTCAACTATTCAAGATCGACCGCTTTGTAGTTTTCTCAATCCCTCCAACTCACTTTTAGTTAATACTGTTGTTGTTCTTAGTTTTTTTTTTCACAAATGTTTGTTTATTTTTGCTAAAAAGAACATACTTCCAGTACAACTTCGACTTGGCCAAGATGGAGACATACACTCGTCCGACTTGTTTGTACTGAACATGTCACTGGAACTAATTTCGAAATTATGTTATGTTAAATAAAAATGTATGCATTCCAAGTTTTGTGGGACAGAAATGAAAAATATGGAATCTGAATAAGCGAGTATTTTTTCAGTTTGTATGCGAGTTACAGGTTGCGGAAATTTTAATCGGAAATAGAGGTAAGATTGGCTTGCTAATTTGAATTATTATTTGAGCCAACAAAATTAGCATAGACTAATTCAGACGCCACCTAATGGCCTACGCTGTCAACAAAATGAAAAATTAATAAAAATAGTTTTTTCTTTTGTTTCTGGGTCGTGGTGTACTTCGGTGAGATCCGCAAACACTGCCGACTACAACTATGCAAAAACTAATGATGCTCAAACAAATTTATTCCATGAGATGATTACTTCTTACACGAAGCAACTCTGGCCGATCTCACAACGGGAGAAATTTTATCCAAGTAGACCAGATGGAGTTCCATGTCGATGCTGCTTGAGGCCAGTCCGGTGAATGTCAGAACATACATCATCGAGCTTCCCACTCTCTTCTCCGATTTCAGAACGACATCTATTGGGATGCCTTCAAATCCCATAACGACCATCTCCACGATTTCGGCTGCAAAATACATTGAATGGCTTTTTCAGTCTTGCATTTGCATTTTACTTTTGTTGTAAACCTGGTCACAGGAACTAAACTCAAAGTGAGGTGCCAAGATAGATCCAATCAGGTAAACGTCTCTCGAAGCAATGGTTTCTTTAAGAAGTTTCAGGAAACTATCCGACGATGGGTAGGTCTTTTGATATCCAGGATTACGGGTATTTTGGGAACAAGTAAGGAGGCATCCGTTCTCCAATTGGTTTTCCTTCTTGTTCAGGTAATAGTCAATACGATCCGTTCCAATTTCGGAGGGCAGAGAACCAACGAATCTGATGGCAGGGCCGACGTCTTCAACAAGATCCACATTCATTGAGAAGTTACGAGGTGGTCTGTGGTTTACTTGGGAGTAGGCTTTGACGATTTTAGCTGAAAATTGCAAATACCATCATTTTATGCCTTCTTCGTTGATGTTTTTGAAAAAACTGAACATTTGAAGCAAGAGGATCGGTCGTAGATTTCCGCTCAAATCTGTGAACTAAAAACTCAAGATGAATGTTTGATAGTTCGATACATCTTCGGGTTTCCAAAAATAGTTTTTCACTTGCTCAAAATGCACCGTTTTTTCAACTAGAATCAAATTTTTTCATGCCCATAAAACAGTATTCAAAAACCTATATTACCTTTATTAAAATGCTGTCCACATGTGTCGTGAGCATACTCCGGAAGGAATAGTTTGCCCAACAAACTTCTATCTCCCGCATTAATTGCCTTGGTCATCTTCACCACAAATTCCTCAGCAGTCTTCTTCATTTTTTCTTGGCTCAACACGTGTACAAGCTCTTTCCTTGCGAGGCTCTTTGCTTTCATTATCGACGATCCGGAACATCCTTTGATGCTTCCATAAGTCAATTTTTGACTATAGGCATCCATATAAAGCACAGCATCAATCGGCGAGGATCCCATTCCAGCAATAGAAACAGATGCTCTTGCATATCCAGGAATTGAGAGGTTTGAGGAGTTGGAAGTGATGGAAAACTTGGAAGAGTCGGTCTTCTCGCAAAGTTCTTTCAAAACTTGAATAACACTGTCTGAAATTAGGGTTCACATAGTTTCTGATTCCTAGAGAAATATAGTACCTTTGTTGTAAACTTTGTCACAGTCATGGAACTCGAAGTTCCTCTCGAGAAAGTTTGAAACCATATTCATGTTCTTGGAGCGAACAGCCGTCGTCAAACCGGAGAGGATTTCGGAGAAGTCGGGCTGGCCATTGATCGTCCGAAGCTGTCCACAAAGACAGAGCAGCAGTAGAAGGAGTGAAACAGATTGCATCTTCAGACGCCAATGTTCGATACACTCGGCAACTGGGTATTTATGCAGAAATTTTATTCTTTTTTTCATTTTCTCAGCCGGTGTTTGGGAAACAGTGGGGTATTCTCAACAGTTTCCGTACATCTTTTTCGCAGCGCATCAAACATCAGAGATACCGTATCCAAAGTGAATCCCGGTTTTTTTCGAATGTAGATGACTCTCTTCATTATTCTCATTATTTGTTTTCATCAGCCCCTGCTCCTTCTGCTCGTCATCGACGGTTCCGTAGACGTTTCCAATTTCCTTTGTCACAAGTTTTATCTGACCAAGTATTATGAACAGCTGGATATGTCACTTCTTCTTGGTATTCGTCCCTGCGAGTGGTCTACCATATCACCTGACTAGCCGTCTTCATTTGTTTTTTTGTTAGTTTTCTTCACATCTATCATCAATGTCGATTACCTCAGAAAAATCGAAAAATAGCCCAACTTGATATTCATCAATCATGAGACAAAAAAAACCAATTTTATTTTTCAGAAGTCATGTACTGTGAAGCTATTCTGGATTTACTCGTGTTCTGTATCGGAACAGTTATTCGCTTCCTCACGTGGCCTTTCCGTGTCTGCTTCAGAAAGCGTCCAGTCGCTCCACCAAACACCATCACTACAAGACAGGAACGTCAGGAGACAGCCACTCCTGTCGAATCACCGCGTTCTCTAACTGCCTCACAGCTGCCACCGGTCAGAACTCAAGAAGGGGCCATGGAACGAGCCCAGACGGACTATTACTTGGAAGTCAACCGAATCGCTCTTCACCACATTTGAGAAAATCATTTCCGGTGATAAAGTACTCCACAGGTTTCTTTTCCAAAAGTTGTTTTGGCATCGTGGCCCATCCTGATCTCTCTTGATTCTTCCAGTTTTTCAATTTTCATTTTTGTAAAAGAGGGAGACTAATAAACTCTGTATTTTTAGCATTGACATCATTTCAATAATGTTCATGAAGGTGTTTCGAAACTTTGGAGTTTACAGAATGAAGAAGTGAATACGACAGTGATGTTTTTTAATTTTTTCATATGTGTGGGTGTCTCTCTCAATTGAGTATTCCAATCATCATCATATTCCAATGAAGAAAAGAAACAAAGAACTGAGAAAAAAAAAGCTGTAGACACCGGAACAGGCGCACGCAATTCTTCTCTACACCTACTTCTTTTTCATTGCTTTCTTTGTCCCTTCACTTCTCACGATTTAATAAGATAGAAACTGATTACACACAAAACGAAAAGCAAGGGATCGGATAAATTTAGTTGAAAAACTTGTCTTGTGTCAAATCCGTTAGAGAATTGTGGGGGTTCACTAAGGACCACTTTTTTCTTTCAGTTTTCTATAAATTTCGGCATTTTTATTGTGTTGTTGGTGGGTATGGCGAATTTCCTCCCGACTCGTCATCCAACGATGGGTATGCTGGTGGAGCTGGGTTGTAGCTCAAGTACGCTGATGGGTGGCTGGCCTTCTCGAGTCCAGTGACACGAAGGATGCGGAGATGAGTTCCGTGCTGTGGCATTGCTGGCAGCGGTTGGTCAAAGTCTCCCCAGACGCAAATGTTCACAGACTGGCACTCGGTGAGACGTGGTCTGATGGACAAGCATGGCATTAGAGACAGGATTGCTGGAAGGTCTGTGTGTTCAACACCCAGTTGAACACCCAATTTTTTCTGAAAATTCTGTGTACAAACCATCACATTTTGACTGAATTTTTTGCTCTGACCATAGTCGACATTTAATAATCCCTTTTCATTCTCCTTTATTGTGTCACAAACACATTTGGGTGTCCTCATTCTCCGAAATCGTTCAGCAAGTACGCCCCAATGAACTCCCCCTGTTTCTCTCACGAGTTATCCGTTCTTTGCTATTTATTCCCTTTCA
Organism: Caenorhabditis sp. 40 LS-2015; assembly: GCA_900536305.3. Classification (NCBI taxonomy): domain Eukaryota; kingdom Metazoa; phylum Nematoda; class Chromadorea; order Rhabditida; family Rhabditidae; genus Caenorhabditis; species Caenorhabditis tribulationis. Next base: position 362,763 of record LR544047.1, read on the forward strand.
CTTTCATTCTTCCTCGTTTCAGTCGCAAGTCTTAGATCTCTTCACACTTCATCTCATTATACCCAATGCATTCGTTCTACACCTTCTTCTTCATATGGGAATCGGCAATCCTCTATCATACGATTACTCCACGATTCTTTCCATATCGTCTGTCGGATCCCCAATTCGATCCGATTACAGAACGACGCTCACCAGGCCTTGTGTGCCCGTCAAGCCAATCGGTTGCGCGGCCTCCCAACTTCTGACCCAGACATTATTCGGAATCAGCATTCTCTCCGAGATAGTGTCGCTTTTCTCATCATAATCCTTCGGTGAATGCCATACTAGGAAATCAGCAAATACCGATTTTGGATTGGCGACTTTAATCGCGACTGAAATGTCGCGTTTGACTAGTTCCATTTGAAGATTTACACGCTCCTCTTCACTCAAACAGAACAGGTCTTCATTTCTGGCGTCGATCATTTCATCCGTCAGTGGAGTCTAGAAGCGATCAAACTTTTTGGCAAACATCTGAAAGACAGAAACAACACGAAGTACTCTCTGTTAAAGTTTTATTATATAACTATTTCAACCGCCTCACCTGCTGATTGAATAGAATAGTTTGCCCGGTACGACCCAATCCACGGAGACGTTGACCATAAACGGGAATCCAGATGAAGAACTCCATGGTATTGAGCACATCCCTACGAGTAGCAATCGAGACGTACTCGGTGACTGACACTTTGTGCACGTAGATATCCACATTTCCGGAAGGATCGAGATAGAGAACTGTCTGGCATTCTCTGTTGGGGTCGCATTCTGGAGACTCCACATAGCACGAATCTTTCCCAGAGCAGTTGACGAGAGCCGTTGCGGAATTGATAAGAAGAGCAAACGAGATGAGTTTGCGGAGCATCATTCTCTGGAAGATATGGACTATTAACAACCAATCGATTTTGCGAATGAGAAGAAAACTATGAACGTTAGGACAATGTGATGGGTGGACAGTGTGGGTGGATAGTGTGAGGAACAACACACCTCATGCACGAGATGCGCGCAAAACGCCCAATTTGCGCGTTTCTCGTTTTTGGACCATGGTATCCCGGAGGCATCCCATTGACAGAGAGGGATTCTCATCGTCATTTTATAGGTTTTTTTTTCGTCCTTTCTCTTTCGTCTTTTGCCTCTCCCGTTTTTCTCTTCACTTTTTCTTGATATCGTTTATGTTGTCAGAAATCTGCCATCAACTGATTATCTGATGTTCAAATATCCATCGGCTCGCTCACCCACGCAACCACCCAATCAGAACCACCGAATAAAGATCTATCACTAGTCAAATTCCTGTTAGTCCAACTAATTCCAAGCCTGCTCTTGTTAGGTCCAAGCCTGCTCTTATTTTGGCTATCCCCTGACTTAAGCCGCCGTCTTCAGCGAACTTTCTACCCAGGTATTTGATTTCATTGTCCGCTTCGATTATTTTCCCATCAGTCTTCAGTTTTTATGGAGGGACATGTTTGTATTGTAAAAGTTTGGTTTTGGCTGGGTTGATATTCAGACCGTATCTGAAGCAACCGTCGCCGAGGCAAGCTCGGCTACAGAGAGCGAAAGTGCTAAGATCACCAGGTCATCCGCAAATTCGAGCCGGCAGAGCGGAATCGCGTCAATCTTTCCCAGTTTAAATTCGTAGTCAGAGAGGTCAGCGTGGGCTGGTGGTGTGGAATCGAGTTCATCTAGTTCTGATTGATGTGCCAGTTGTTGGCGTAGACGTCGTTGAACTCCTTGTAGAACCTATTGGTCGTGGAGTCAGTGGCTGCGGAGGTGGGGGCGTATCCGTTGATGATGTTGATTTTGGAAGTTGAACAATTACTTCTATCCTGTCTGAGAACTGATTGACCTTCACAATGTGTCTTCTCTTTTGTTGATGGGTCCAAAGTACGTTTTTTCGTTCCGTGTCCATGATGCTTCTTTTAGTCTTCCTCTAGAGGGCCCTAGGCGGGCATCTTGGCCTAGAGTTTCCTGGTCCCTGAGGGTGGTTGGTGATATTCATAGATTTCAGCTTTTTAGTAATTTGTTTTTTGACACCGTCGGCTTATTAGGTCGACGGCAACCGGATTGAATTCTCAGCTGCTCTTTTGTCCGGGGTGCCCGTCTCGTCGTCCGTTTATAGAGGAAGAGCATTACTAGACCACACCACGGAGAGTTGATCCAAATCGCGACCCTCAACCACCGGAGTTCTGGAATAAAGGCATCCACGATTCGGTGTGACGTTGACAGAAAATCATGAATAACATTGGACATTTTCTTTAATTTGTCGGTACGTCAATATCCCCATAGTTGTTCAATAGTTGAGAGAGATTAATTTTCTGTAAAAAAACTTACCGTATTTACTGTATTATAACGGCATGCCGTTCTATTTTTCGGAAGGTGTCTAGGGGTGCCGGTCTATTACAGGTGCCGTTCTAATAGAGGGTGCCGTTATATTTTTCAATGAAATCAAAAATTTTTATACAATTAAAAATATAAAAAATTAAAAATTTTTATAAGGAAATGTCAACGAAAAAGTATCAAAACATGGGATTTGTGTGCCTTATTCGAGGTCACTTCTTTTTTGAATTCCAAATTAGACGCTTTCCGGACTTTCCTGTGTTCGGAAATGCGAAATGAACAAAATATTATTTCCCGATGTTTCATGTGAGATGAACACATTTTTGCGTCCAATAAAGTTAGGTGACGTTATAATACAGGGTGCCGTTCTATTAGAGGGTGCCGTTCTATTTTTCAGAGAGGGCCTAGGGGTGCCGTTGTATTAGAGGTGCCGTTCTATTAAAGGTGCCGTTATAATACAGTAAATACGGTAACAACTGGTTTCGATCAATACGAAAGACTGTCTTCCTTTGACCTCTACCTCCTCCGTGCTCTTCTTTTCACCTTCTGGGATTATGCAAATTGCGCGTTGGGGTGTTTGCACACACTGCGCACACTAAACCTCTGGTGCACTGATTGACCAATGTAGCGGTTACCTATTGTCACGCACACCGATTCTTCTGTTTCCTATCAACTTTTCTTCTCGTTTTCGCTGATGCTCGTCCTTTTTCATTTCTCGTTCTTCATCCGAAAAGAAAGTGGAGAAGCGCATAGTTTAACTATTAGTGTGTACCCTCGAAAAACCAATAGCATATTTACAATTTTCCGTTGTTTTTTGTCTTTCAGAATAGAATTCTTTCTGTATCGAGACACTTTTCTCATTCATTTCTCATACATAGGTGATCCGACCTTATACGAAATTCCCAACCACTGTGTCCTCTCTCGATCTCGAAGTCACAGTCCCACCGTTTCCGTTCAAACTATCGTGTCTGACAGTTGATCACACTTTCTTATCAATCAAACGAACGCTAATTTTTTCAGAAATTCAAATACTCAAAATGTCCTCCGCTGCTAACTCTGCAACGACGTCCATCAACAAGAAATATAGCACAGCCGAATTCATCGATTTGGAATGTTCAAAAGACGGAAGCAAAATCTTCTTCATCTACTACGAACCGTCCAAAACATCCCACCGGATCATAGTCATTCTAGACAGAACAACAAATCGATTCACTGGAGAAACTGTATTATCGGTACTTGGTTAGTTTTCAGAAACCAAGACTTCTTGTGACATTTTTTGTTTTTCACCTTGACATAAACTCACTGAAAATTTCAGGAACGCCGTACTCCTTGTGCGCTGCGCCGCGCGACAACAACACGACGATTTTGTTCACTTATGAAGAGCAATTCGGAAGGAAACGCCTGCATTGCTACAAAGGAGATCCGGCGACTGGATCATTTACCGACATAACAGTGGCACCTTTGAAGTTTCGGGACATCCCACTTGCTTGCGTTACTGCATGCGGATCAAAAGTCGCATTATTTGATCGAAAGCAGTACGAGGTACGTCGATGAAAAAGTTGCAATAAAAACGTTCCGTCTTTCAGCTGCATTTGTGGGAGGACAAGGCCGGGTACACAACAAACCACAAACGTCACTGTCTCCCGAAAACCGGAAAACCAGTCTCCATGACATTCGCCAGAGAATGTTTGTACATTTTGAAAGAGTCAGAAGAATCTGGGAGTTTGTGCATCGATTTGGAGCGAGTCTAGTTTGGAGCCAAAGGCTTGGTGAGTTTGAACTTTCTTTAAAGTAATGAATCCAGTCATTTTAGGTTGTTCAGTCGAAGAAAACCACTGGCGATGTGAACCTGGGCTATCCCTTACTTCGACAAAAAAAGGGACCGTTATCAGAGGAAGATGTGGCCATTTTCGTGGGGTTGGATGCCCACGGTCAACTTCTGCCATGGTCCCTCGACTTCATAGACGGCGAATGGAAAGCTTTTGAGGATCTCACAAAACTTCCGAAAAGCGATGTCATCGCGTCATCAGCCCACACAGGATCTATTCATTTGAAGGTGAAAGGAGATCAGAAATTGTGGCGTATGCGTGAATTCCGGAGTACGTACTTTGAGAGCTTCGGGAAGGCGTTCAGCCGGGGGTTGAGCAACATGCTCCTGACCTCCAATCCACCCTCCCCACAAGGTAAATTTCAGGAATTAACGTTTACTTGTAACAAAGAATGATTTCAGCGCCACGCCCGCAAAACGTCACCTACCGAAAAATGATCGACGATGCAATCAAGACACATCCCTCGAAATGTCCGAAGATTCAGTACATCCTCGATCACATCAGTCAGAAGTACGACGTGGATTCTTCGAGGAGCAAGCGTTTCGTTCGGGAAGGGTTGCAGAAGGGTGTTCGAGAGAATCACTACAATGCGACTCCGGACGACGGCAGTTAGATTAAGTTTTACTTATAATTGTTGGGTACGCACGGTTCTCCTTAGTGAGTTCTGTGTAATAGACACCTTCCTGTTGTACTTTGCCCCGCTATTGTGGTGTTTCCTGTCAAATATATATCTTTTTTTTTTTGCTTTTTTTTCTGTCAAATAGGTTGTTTCACTAAGGTCAAGTTTTTTTTTCCCTTTTCTTCACTTGTACAATATATATAATTTTGAATACTTGTATAATACACTTTTTTATGGTTTTCCGCCCCGCTCTTGTGGGATTTCTATATATGTTTCTTTTTGCACTTTTCTCTGTTAAATAGGTTTTCTAAGGTTTTTTTTCTTTTTTTCTTCCTATACAATGTATAATTTTATGATTTGTGTACTATATAGAGAAAAGAATGAATGTGAGACAATCTGAAGAAGACAACCCACAAAATCAAATGTTCTCCAACAAAACTTTCAAGTTCGAAACGCTTACTCAGAAATTCTACAGGGTGGGCAATAAGTATTGACACCGATTCAAACAGCTATAACATTGAAGAGACTTGAAGAAATTCATTGAAATTTCGAACATTATGAATTCAGACGCACAATATTTTGAAAATACAAAGGTTTTCGGAATTGATCATCGTTTTTCCCTATTACAGCCTTCAGACGCTTCAGGTATGACTAACCACTATCCCGGAGGTAGTTTCTGTTTTCCTGGCATCAGGCTTCTTGAACAACGGACATTTGAGAGATGAATTTGAGATGGTTAGAAACAAAAACTTCCTGGCTCAATTATCTAGATTTTTAAACCGATAAAGTTTAGTTATGGATTACTATGAATCGATTTTGTGAGTTTTGGCCCTGCATCAAAACGAAAAATGCTATTGAAATGAGTTTCCTTTGGGCCGATTGAACCTCCTCAAAGTAGAAATTTTGAAAGGGCGTTTTGAAGTTTTCTAGACAAATTCCAGCCCAACCATTCTGAATCTATAGCTAGTTTTGGTCCAGCATTAAAACGGAAAATGCTATAAAAATGAAATTCTTTTTGGACAGATTTTGAACCCCCTGAGAGTAGAAGCTTCGAGAAGGCGTTTTGAACTTGAAAATTTCTGTGGAGCATCTTGCAAACAACTTTACTAGACAGATTCCAGCCCAAGGATTTTGAATCTAAAGTCAGTTCTGGCCCTGCATCCAAACGAAAAATGCTTCAAAAATGAGATCCTTTTTGAACCGATTTTGAACCTCCTAAGAGTAGAAATTTTGAGAGGGCGTTTTGAACTTGAAAATTTCCGTGGAGCATCTTGCAAACAAGTTTACTGAACAGATTCCAGCCCAAAGATTTTGAATCTATAATCAGTTTTGGCCCACCATCGAAACGAAAAATGCTTCAAAAATGAGATCCTTTTTGAACCGATTTGGAACCTCATCAGAGTAGAAATTTTGGGAGGGCGTTTTGAACTTGAAAATTTCCGTGGAGCATCTTGCAAACAAGTTTACTGAACAGATTCCAGCCCAAGGATTTTGAATCTATAATCAGTTTTGGCCCACCATCAAAACGAAAAATGCTTCAAAAATGAGATCCTTTTTGAACCGATTTTGAACCTCCTAAGAGTAGAAATTTTGGGAGGGCGTTTTGAACTTGAAAATTTCCGTGGAGCATCTTGCAAACAAGTTTACTGAACAGATTCCAGCCCAAGGACTTTGAATCTATAATCAGTTTTGGCCCACCATCGAAACGAAAAATGCTTCAAAAATGAGATCCTTTTTGATCCGATTTTGAAACTCCTAAGAGTAGAAATTTTGGGAGGGCGTTTTGAACTTGAAAATTTCCGTGGAGCATCTTGCAAACAAGTTTACTGAACAGATTCCAGCCCAAGGATTTTGAATCTATAATCAGTTTTGGCCCACCATCAAAACGAAAAATGCTTCAAAAATGAGATCCTTTTTGAACCGATTTTGAAACTCCTAAGAGTAGAAATTTTGGGAGGGCGTTTTGAACTTGAAAATTTCCGTGGAGCATCTTGCAAACAAGTTTACTGAACAGATTCCAGCCCAAGGATTTTGAATCTATAATCAGTTTTGGCCCACCATCGAAACGAAAAATGCTTCAAAAATGAGATCCTTTTTGAACCGATTTTGAACCCCCTGAGAGTAGAAGCTTCGAGAAGGCGTTTTGAACTTGAAAATTTCTGTGGAGCATCTTGCAAACAACTTTACTAGACAGATTCCAGCCCAAGGATTTTGAATCTATAATCAGTTTTGGCCCACCATCAAAACGAAAAATGCTTCAAAAAATGAGACCCTTTTTAAACCGATTTGGAACCTCCTAAGAGTAGAAATTTTGAGAGGGCGTTTTGAACTGGAAAATTTCTGTGGAGCATCTTGCAAACAACTTTACTAGACAGATTCCAGCCCAAGGATTTTGAATCTATAATCAGTTTTGGCCCACCATCAAAACGAAAAATGCTTCAAAAACGAGATCCTTTTTGAACCGATTTGGAACCTCCTAAGAGTAGAAATTTTGAGAGGGCGTTTTGAACTTGAAAATTTCCGTGGAGCATCTTGCAAACAAGTTTACTGAACAGATTCCAGCCCAAAGATTTTGAATCTATAATCAGTTTTGGCCCACCATCGAAACGAAAAATGCTTCAAAAATGAGATCCTTTTTGAACCGATTTGGAACCTCATCAGAGTAGAAATTTTGAGAGGGCGTTTTGAACTTGAAAATTTCCGTAGAGCATCTTGCAAACAACTTATTAGACAGATTCCAGCCCAAGGATTTTGAATCTAGAATCAGTTTTGGCCCACCATCAAAACGAAAAATGCTTCAAAAATGAGATCCTATTTGAACCGATTTTGAACCCCCTCAGAGTAGAAACTTTGAGAGGGCGTTTTGAACTGGAAAATTTCCGTAGAGCATCTTGCAAACAACTTTACTGGACAGATTCCAGCCCAAGGATTTTGAATCTATAATCAGTTTTGGCCCACCATCAAAACGAAAAATGCTTCAAAAATGAGATCCTTTTTGAACCGATTTGGAACCTCATCAGAGTAGAAATTTTGAGAGGGCGTTTTGAACTTGAAAATTTCCGTAGAGCATCTTGCAAACAACTTTACTGGACAGATTCCAGCCCAAGGATTTTGAATCTATAATCAGTTTTGGCCCACCATCAAAACGAAAAATGCTTCAAAAATGAGATCCTTTTTGATCCGATTTTGAAACTCCTAAGAGTAGAAATTTTGGGAGGGCGTTTTGAACTTGAAAATTTCCGTGGAGCATGTTGCAAACAAGTTTACTGAACAGATTCCAGCCCAAGGATTTTGAATCTAGAATCAGTTTTGGCCCACCATCAAAACGAAAAATGCTTCAAAAATGAGATCCTTTTTGATCCGATTTTGAAACTCCTAAGAGTAGAAATTTTGGGAGGGCGTTTTGAACTTGAAAATTTCTGTGGAGCATCTTGCAAACAACTTTACTAGACAGATTCCAGCCCAAGGATTTTGAATCTATAATCAGTTTTGGCCCACCATCAAAACGAAAAATGCTTCAAAAATGAGATCCTTTTTGAACCGATTTGGAACCTCCTCAGAGTAGAAATTTTGAGAGGGCGTTTTGAACTTGAAAATTTCCGTAGAGCATCTTGCAAACAACTTATTAGACAGATTCCAGCCCAAGGATTTTGAATCTATAATCAGTTTTGGCCCACCATCAAAACGAAAAATGCTTCAAAAATGAGATCCTTTTTGATCCGATTTTGAAACTCCTAAGAGTAGAAATTTTGGGATGGCGTTTTGAACTTGAAAATTTCCGTGGAGCATCTTGCAAACAAGTTTACTGAACAGATTCCAGCCCAAGGATTTTGAATCTATAATCAGTTTTGGCCCACCATCACAACGAAAAATGCTTCAAAAATGAGATCCTTTTTGAACCGATTTTGAACATCCTAAGAGCAAAAATTTTGAGAGGGCGTTTTGAACTTGAAAATTTCCGTGGAGCATCTTGCAAACAACTTCACTGGACAGATTCCAGCCCAAGGATTTTGAATCTATAATCAGTTTTGGCCCACCATCAAAACGAAAAATGCTTCAAAAATGAGATCCTTTTTGAACCGATTTTGAACATCCTAAGAGCAAAAATTTTGAGAGGGCGTTTTGAACTTGAAAATTTCCGTAGAGCATCTTGCAAACAACTTATTAGACAGATTCCAGCCCAAGGATTTTGAATCTATAATCAGTTTTGGCCCACCATCAAAACGAAAAATGCTTCAAAAATGAGATCCTTTTTGATCCGATTTTGAAACTCCTAAGAGTAGAAACTTTGAGAGGGCGTTTTGAACTGGAAAATTTCCGTAGAGCATCTTGCAAACAACTTTACTGGACAGATTCCAGCCCAAGGATTTTGAATCTATAATCAGTTTTGGCCCACCATCAAAACGAAAAATGCTTCAAAAATGAGATCCTTTTTGAACCGATTTGGAACCTCCTAAAAGTAGAAATTTTGAGAGGGCGTTTTGAACTTGAAAATTTCCGTGAAGCATCTTGCAAACAAGTTTACTGGACAGATTCCAGCCCAAGGATTTTGAATCTTAAGTCAGTTTTGGCCCAGAATCAAAAAGAAAAATGCTATTGAAATGAATTACCTTTGGACCGATTTTGAACCCCCTCAGAGTAGAAACTTTGAGAGGGCGTTTTGAACTTGAAAATTTCCGTGGAGCATCTTGCAAACAAGTTTACTGGACAGATTCCAGCCCAAGGATTTTGAATCTTAAGTCAGTTTTGGCCCAGAATCAAAAAGAAAAATGCTATTGAAATGAATTACCTTTGGACCGATTTTGAACCCCCTCAGAGTAGAAA
>LR544047.1:372670-399171 GCA_900536305.3 Caenorhabditis sp. 40 LS-2015
GAAAATTTCCGTAGAGCATCTTGCAAACAACTTCACTGGACAGATTCCAGCCCAAGGATTTTGAATCTATAATCAGTTTTGGCCCACCATCAAAACGAAAAATGCTTCAAAAATGAGATCCTATTTGAACCGATTTTGAACCCCCTCAGAGTAGAAACTTTGAGAGGGCGTTTTGAACTTTAAAATTTCCGTAGAGCATCTTGCAAACAAGTTTACTAGACAGAGTCCAGCCCAAGGATTTTGAATCTATAATCAGTTTTGGCCCACCATCAAAACGAAAAATGCTTCAAAAATGAGATCCTATTTGAACCGATTTTGAACCCCCCAGAGTAGAAACTTTGAGAGGGCGTTTTGAACTTTAAAATTTCCGTAGAGCATCTTGCAAACAACTTATTAGACAGATTCCAGCCCAAGGATTTTGAATCTATAATCAGTTTTGGCCCACCATCAAAACGAAAAATGCTTCAAAAATGAGATCCTTTTTGAACCGATTTTGAACCTCCTCAGAGTAGAAATTTTGAGAGGGCGTTTTGAACTGGAAAATTTCCGTAGAGCATCTTGCAAACAACTTTACTGGACAGATTCCAGCCCAAGGATTTTGAATCTATAATCAGTTTTGGCCCACCATCAAAACGAAAAATGCTTCAAAAATGAGATCCTTTTTGAACCGATTTTGAACCTCCTAAGAGTAGAAATTTTGAGAGGGCGTTTTGAACTTGAAAATTTCCGTAGAGCATCTTGCAAACAACTTTACTGGACAGATTCCAGCCCAAGGATTTTGAATCTATAATCAGTTTTGGCCCACCATCAAAACGAAAAATGCTTCAAAAATGAGATCCTTTTTGAACCGATTTGGAACCTCCTAGAAGTAGAAATTTTGAGAGGGCGTTTTGAACTTGAAAATTTCCGTGAAGCATCTTGCAAACAAGTTTACTGGACAGATTCCAGCCCAAGGATTTTGAATCTTAAGTCAGTTTTGGCCCAGAATCAAAAAGAAAAATGCTATTGAAATGAATTACCTTTGGACCGATTTTGAACCCCCTCAGAGTAGAAACTTTGAGAGGGCGTTTTGAACTGGAAAATTTCCGTAGAGCATCTTGCAAACAAGTTTACTGGACAGATTCCAGCCCAAGGATTTTGAATCTATAATCAGTTTTGGTCCACCATCAAAACGAAAAATGCTTCAAAAATGAGATCCTTTTTGAACCGATTTTGAACCTCCTAAGAGTAGAAATTTTGAGAGGGCGTTTTGAACTTGAAAATTTCCGTAGAGCATCTTGCAAACAACTTTACTGGACAGATTCCAGCCCAAGGATTTTGAATCTATAATCAGTTTTGGCCCACCATCAAAACGAAAAATGCTTCAAAAATGAGATCCTTTTTGAACCGATTTGGAACCTCCTCAGAGTAGAAATTTTGAGAGGGCGTTTTGAACTTGAAAATTTCCGTGAAGCATCTTGCAAACAAGATTACTGGACAGATTCCAGCCCAAGGATTTTGAATCTTAAGTCAGTTTTGGCCCAGAATCAAAAAGAAAAATGCTATTGAAATGAATTACCTTTGGACCGATTTTGAACCCCCTCAGAGTAGAAACTTTGAGAGGGCGTTTTGAACTTGAAAATTTCCGTGGAGCATCTTGCAAACAAGATTACTGGACAGATTCCAGCGCAAGGATTTTGAATCTTACGTCAGTTTTGGCCCAGAATCAAAAAGAAAAATGCTATTGAAATGAATTACCTTTGGACCGATTTTGAACCCCCTCAGAGTAGAAATTTTGAGAGGGCGTTTTGAACTTGTAAATTTCCGTGAAGCATCTTGCAAACAAGTTTACTGGACAGATTCCAGCCCAAGGATTTTGAATCTTAAGTCAGTTTTGGCCCAGAATCAAAAAGAAAAATGCTATTGAAATGAATTACCTTTGGACCGATTTTGAACCCCCTCAGAGTAGAAATTTTGAGAGGGCGTTTTGAACTTGTAAATTTCCGTGAAGCATCTTGCAAACAAGTTCACTGGACAGATTCCAGCCCAAGGATTTTGAATCTTAAGTCAGTTTTGGCCCAGAATCAAAACAAAAAATGCTTCAAAAATGAGATCCTTTTTGAACCGATTTGGAACCTCCTCAGAGTAGAAATTTTGAGAGGGCGTTTTGAACTTGAAAATTTCCGTGAAGCATCTTGCAAACAAGTTCACTGGACAGATTCCAGCCCAAGGATTTTGAATCTTAAGTCAGTTTTGGCTCAGAATCAAAACAAAAAATGCTTCAAAAATGAGATCCTTTTTGAACCGATTTGGAACCTCCTAAGAGCAAAAATTTTGAGAGGGCGTTTTGAACTTGAAAATTTCCGTAGAGCATCTTGCAAACAACTTTACTAGACAGATTCCAGCCCAAGGATTTTGAATCTATAATCAGTTTTGGCCCAGAATCAAAACGAAAAATGCTTCAAAAATGAGATCCTTTTTGAACCGAGTTTGAACCCCCTCAGAGTACAAACTTTGAGAGGGCGTTTTGAACTTGAAAATTTCCGTGGAGCATCTTGCAAACAAGTTTACTGGACAGATTCCAGCCCAAGGATTTTGAATCTATAATCAGTTTTGGCCCACCATCAAAACGAAAAATGCTTCAAAAATGAGATCCTTTTTGAACCGATTTGGAACCTCCTCAGAGTAGAAATTTTGAGAGGGCGTTTTGAACTGGAAAATTTCCGTAGAGCATCTTGCAAACAACTTTACTGGACAGATTCCAGCCCAAGGATTTTGAATCTTAAGTCAGTTTTGGCCCAGAATCAAAACGAAAAATGCTTCAAAAATGAGATCCTTTTTGAACCGATTTGGAACCTCCTAAGAGCAAAAATTTTGAGAGGGCGTTTTGAACTTGAAAATTTCCGTAGAGCATCTTACAAACAACTTTACTAGACAGATTCCAGCCCAAGGATTTTGAATCTATAATCAGTTTTGGCCCACCATCAAAACGAAAAATGCTTCAAAAATGAGATCCTTTTTGAACCGATTTGGAACCTCCTCAGAGTAGAAATTTTGAGAGGGCGTTTTGAACTGGAAAATTTCCGTAGAGCATCTTGCAAACAACTTCACTGGACAGATTCCAGCCCAAGGATTTTGAATCTATAATCAGTTTTGGCCCAGAATCAAAACGAAAAATGCTTCAAAAATGAGATCCTTTTTGAACCGATTTGGAACCTCCTCAGAGTAGAAATTTTGAGAGGGCGTTTTGAACTTGAAAATTTCCGTAGAGCATCTTGCAAACAACTTCACTGGACAGATTCCAGCCCAAGGATTTTGAATCTATAATCAGTTTTGGCCCAGAATCAAAACGAAAAATGCTTCAAAAATGAGATCCTTTTTGAACCGATTTGGAACCTCCTCAGAGTAGAAATTTTGAGAGGGCGTTTTGAACTGGAAATTTTCCGTAGAGCATCTTGCAAACAACTTCACTGGACAGATTCCAGCCCAAGGATTTTGAATCTATAATCAGTTTTGGCCCAGAATCAAAACGAAAAATGCTTCAAAAATGAGATCCTTTTTGAACCGATTTGGAACCTCCTCAGAGTAGAAATTTTGAGAGGGCGTTTTGAACTTGAAAATTTCCGTAGAGCATCTTGCAAACAACTTCACTGGACAGATTCCAGCCCAAGGATTTTGAATCTATAATCAGTTTTGGCCCACCATCAAAACGAAAAATGCTATTGAAATGAATTACCTTTGGACCGATTTTGAACCCCCTCAGAGTAGAAATTTTGAGAGGGCGTTTTGAACTTGAAAATTTCCGTGAAGCATCTTGCAAACAAGTTTACTGGACAGATTCCAGCCCAAGGATTTTGAATCTTAAGTCAGTTTTGGCCCAGAATCAAAACGAAAAATGCTTCAAAAATGAGATCCTTTTTGAACCGATTTGGAACCTCCTAAGAGCAAAAATTTTGAGAGGGCGTTTTGAACTTGAAAATTTCCGTAGAGCATCTTGCAAACAACTTTACTAGACAGATTCCAGCCCAAGGATTTTGAATCTATAATCAGTTTTGGCCCACCATCAAAACGAAAAATGCTTCAAAAATGAGATCCTTTTTGAACCGATTTGGAACCTCCTCAGAGTAGAAATTTTGAGAGGGCGTTTTGAACTTGAAAATTTCCGTGGCAGTGCTGGCAGCGGTTGGTAAAAATCTCTCCAAACGTAAATGTGCCCAGACTGGCACAAGCCAGTTGAACACCCATTTTTTTCTGAAAATTCTGTATGCAAACCATCACATTTTGACTAAATTTTTTGCTCTGACCATGTTCTCCTTTATTGTGTCACAAACACATTTAGGTGTCCTCATCCTACGAAATCGTTCAGCAAGTACGCCCCAATGAACTCCCCCTGTTTCTCTCACGAGTTATCCGTTCTTTGCTATTCATTCCCCTTTCTCTTTCATTCTTCGTCGTTTCGGTGGCAAATCTTAGATCTCTTCGAACTTCTTCATCGTTGTCTTCGTGGAGAACGGTGCTGGCGGAATTCTGTGGAGCATCCGGATTCTCCAGTCCATCGACAAACGAATGCATTTGTCTCTTGATCATCCGAACATAGAGTTTCTCGTCAAGGTCCTCCCCAATGTGCTCACGGGTTTCGGCATTTTTTTCATCGGCCTTCTGATTTCTGGGCACGTCCTTGTTCTTTTTATCAGAACACATGTGTTGCGCTTTGTGAGTCTTCTGATGCTTAGAAACGTCTTTGTCAGCGAGAATAAATTGATGAGGAACCATATGCTTATTCTAGAAAACACATTTGTTTCGAGTCATTTAGTTTTCGGCTATAATACCTCTGCTTTGTTTTTCTTCTGATGACGTTGTTTCTGCAACGAATCCGACCTGTCCGGAATGTTGAGAGCTTCTACGATATCCAGCGTTCTCAAATCTTGAGAATGATAAAACACAAAGTTCACGAGGTCGCGAAAAATTTTGGAGACCTCTGGATCCGCCTTCCAAGAGAAGGGTGATTTGTCAATCTTGGCGATTGGAGCAGCAATATTGTGGACCAGATGGATGATGTTTTCTGTTCTCAGATCATCTTCAATTTCGTTGGTTTCTTCTAGATCCACCTTGTACAACTTGACACCCTCATTGACCTTTAGAAACTGTTGGAATTTTCCCCCGGCGACGATGAAATTCCCGTTCTGACGGAAGTCTGATTCCAGTTCATTTGCGTTGATGATGCATCGGAAAGAGGCTTGGTCGAGACGTTCCACAACGTTTGTCAGTTTCTGAAAGAAGGAAATGTTTAGAAGCAGACGTTGACCATAAAAGAGAATCTAGATGAAGAGCTTCATGGTATTGAGCAAATCCCGGTGAGTAGCGATGGAGACGTAGTCGGTGACTGACACATTGCGCACGTAGATATCCACATTTCCGGAAGGATCGAAATAGAGAACTGTCTGGCATTTCCTGTTGAGGTCGCATTCTGGAGACTCCAAATAGCACGAATCTTTCCCAGAGCAGTTGACGAGAGCCGTTGCGGAATTGATAAGAAGAGCAAACGAGATGAGTTTGCGGAGCATCATTCTCTGGAAGATATGGACTATTAACAACCAATCGATTTTGCGAATGAGGGCCGAGGAGAGATTGGAAAGAAAACTATGAACGTTAGCAACGATCAGAGCAGAGTGTGAGAAACAACACACCTCATGCACGAGATGCGCGCAAAACGCCCAATTTGCGCGTTTCTCGTTTTTAGACCATGGTATCCCGGAGGCATACTATTGACAGAGAGCGATTCTCATCGTCATTTTATCGATTTTTCTCATCCTTTCTCATTCGTTATTTTCTCTTCGGTCTTCTTTGATATTGTTTATGTTGTCAGAAATCTACCATCAACTGATTATCTGAGGTTCAGATGTCCATCGGCTCGCTCACCTACGCAACCACCCAATCAGAACCACCGAATAAAGATCTATCACTAGTCAAATTTCTGTTAGGTCCAACTAAGTCCAAGCCTGCTCTTGTTAGGTCCAAGCCTGCTTTTATTTTGGTTATCTCCTGACTTAAGCCGCCGTCTTTAGCGAACTTTCTGCCCAGGTATTTGATTTCATTATCCTCTTCGATTATCTTCCCATCAGTCTACAGTTTTATGGAGGGAATTGTTTGTCCGCGAATTCGAGCCGGCAGAGCGGAATCGCGTCAATCTTTCCCAGGCTATCGTCGTAGTCTGAGAGGTCAGCGTGGGCTGGTGGTGTGGGATCGAGTTCATCTAGTACTGATTGAAGTGCCAGTGCAAATAGCATTGGTGAGAACGAATCACCTAGTCTCACTCCCCGTCTCATGGGGAAACAAAGCTGCTTTCCGTGGACTTCTGATTTCACCGTTGCCTCTTCAGCGGTTGCCTTTGCATGTTCGACCAGCTGTTTGTAAGAGGTGTTCTCATCAGTTTTCGACTCCAATAATCTCTCGAAGATTACCTTGTCCAGCTTCCGTGTCTCCCTTCTGCAAGTCTTGGCGGTGTAGATTCTCGCCCGTTTTTTTTTCCAGTCTTATCCTCAAACGGTTCAGCCGGAAGTCTTCGAAATCCCGCACGATGTCCAGTTTATTTGGCAGCATATATATATTTCCAACTTATTTAGACCATTAGAGCTACTCCACGTTCATTTCCTGGATGGTCTTTTTGTAAAGAATGTGTTGACGACGAAGAGACGGCTAGAGTGAGCAAAGTTGTATAGGCGGTCTCCATTGTCATTTCTCGATCCAGTCCCATGGCGTCCGAAGAAAGGTGCATCCTCCTTAGCGGTGCAACCCAGTTGGGCATTAAAGTCACTTGTCACCACGGTCGTCGATTCCCACCCTTTTGTGTTGGCGTAGACGTCGTTGAACTCCTTGTAGAACCTATCGGTCGTGGAGTCGGTGGCTGCGGAGGTGGGGGCGTATTGATGATGTTGGTTTTGGAAGTTGAACAAGTACTGCTATCCTGTCTGAGAATTAATTGACCTTGACAATGTGTCTTCTGTTCTGTTGATGGGTCCAAAGTACGTTGTTTTGTTCCGTGTCCGTGATGCTTCTTTTAGTCTTCCTCAAGAGGGCCCTAGGCGGGCATCTTGGCCTAGAGTTTCCTGGTCCCTGAGGATGGTTGATTATATTCATAGATTTCAGCTTTTTAGTAATTTGTTTCTTGACTCCGTCGGCTTATTAGGTCGACGGCAACCGGATTGGATTCTCAGCTGCTCTTCTGTCCGGGGTGCCCATCTCGTCCTCCGTTTGTAGAGGAAGAGCATTACTAGGCCGCACCACGGAGAGGTGATCCAAATCGCGACCCTCAACCACCGGAGTTCTGGAATAAAGGCATCCACGATTCGGTGTGACGTTGACAGAAAATCATGGATAAAATTGGACATTTTCTTTAATTCGTCGGTACGTCAATATCCCCATAGTTGTTCAATAGTTGAGAGAGATTAATTTTCTGTAAAAAAACTTAACAACTGGTTTCGATCAATACGAAAGACTGTCTTCCTTTGACCCCTACCTCCTCCGTGCTGTTCTTTTCACCTTCTGGGATTATGCGAATTGCGCGTCGCGGTGTTTGCACACACTGCGCACACTAAACCTCTGGTGCACTGATTGACCAATGTAGCGGTTACCTATTGTCACGCACACCGATTCTTCTGTTTCCTATCAACTTTTCTTCTCGTTTTCGAAGCGCATAGTTAAACTATTAGTGTGTACCCTCGAAAAACCGATAGCATATTTACAATTTTCCGTTGTTTTTTGTCTTTCAGAATAGAATTCTTTCTGTATCGAGACACTTTTCTCATTCATTTCTCATACATAGGTGATCCAACCTTATACGAAATTCCCAACCACCGTGTCCTCTCTCGATCTCGAAGTCACAGTCCCACCGTTTCCGTTCAAACTATCGCGTCTGTCTGTTGATCACACTTTCTTATCAATCAAACGAACGCTAATTTTTTCAGAACTACAAATACTCAAAATGTCTTCTACTGCTAATTCAGCAACATCCATCCACAATAAGTATCGATCGGCTGAGTTCATCGATATGGAAACATCAAAAGACGAAAGCAACATCTTCTTTGTGTTCTTCGATTCATCCACATCATCACAACCCATCATTGTCGTTCTCGACAGAACCACAAATCGATTCACTAGAGAAATCGTACTGTCAGGAGTTCTTGGTTAGTTTCCGGAAGCCAAGACTTCTTTTGACATTTTTTGTTTTTCACTTTGACATAAACTCACTGAAAATTTCAGGAACTCCCTACTCCTTGTGCGCAGCGCCGCGCGACACTTCGAACAACGAGACGATGTTTCTCATCATTTATATAGAGCGATTCGGAAGGAAAATTTTGCATTGGTACAAAGGACAGCCGACGACTGGAACCTTCAGCGACATAACTGTGACAACTGTGAAAATGCGTGACTTGCCACTCACTTGCATCACCGCATGCGGCACAAAAGTGGCAGTACTCGATCGGAAGCAGTACGAGGTACGTCGATGAAAAAGTTGTAATGAAAACGTTCTGTTTTTCAGCTGCACATGTACAAGGATGACGGCACTCAAACATACCATCGCTATAGTCTCCCGAAAACCGGAAAACCAGTCTCCATGACATTCGCCAGAGACTGTTTGCACATTTTGAAAGAGTCAGAAGAATCTGGGAGTATGTGCATCGATATGGAGCGAGTCGAGTTTGGAGCCAAAGGCTTGGTGAGTTTGGACTTTCTTTAAAGTAGTGAATCTAGTCATTTTAGGTTGTTCGGTCAAAGCAAACCACTGGCGATGTGAACCTGGGCTATCCCTCACTTCGACAACAAAAAGGACCGTTATCAGAAGAAGATGTGGCAATTTTCGTGGGGTTAGATGCACATGGTCAAGTTCTGCCATGGTGTCTCGACTTCACCAACAGAAAATGGACAGCGTCTGAGAACCCCGCCAAACTTCCACCAGGCGAAGTCATCGCATCGTCAGCTCAAAGCGGATCGATCCACTTGAAAGTCAAAGGGGATCAACTAGTGTGGCGCGGTGGCTTTTTTGATTACCAGAAGGTCTTCAGTCGGGGGTTGAGCAACATGCTCCTGACCTCCAATCCACCCTCCCCACAAGGTAAATTTCAGGAATTAACGTTTACTTGTAACAAAGAATGATTTCAGCGCCACGCCCGGAAAACGTCACCTACCGAAAAATGATCGACGATGCAATCAAGACACATCCCTCGAAAAGTCCGAAGATTCAGTACATCATCGATCACATCAGTCAGAAGTACGACGTGGATTCCTCGAGGAGCAAGCGTTTCGTTCGGGAAGGGTTGCAGAAGGGTGTTCGGGAGAAGCACTACAAAGCGACGCCGGACGACGGCACTTTCAACGCCCGGTTCTCCTTAGAGAGTTCTGTGTAGTAGACACCTTTCTGTTGTACTTTGCCCCGCTTTTGTTGTGCTTCCTGTCAAATAGATATCATTTTTTTTCCTTTTTTTTTGCTGTCAAATAGGTTTTTTTAGTAAGGTTAAGTTTTTTTTACTTTTTTCTACATTTGTACAATATATTTATTTTTGAATTCATGTATAATATACTTTTTTGTGGTTTTCGGCCGCTTTTGTAGGATTTTCTGTTAAATTTATATGTTTCTTTTTGCATTTTTCTCTGTCAAATAGGTTTTTAAGGTGATTTATGTATAATTTAGAAAAAATGAATGATTGTGAGAGAATCTGAAGTAGACTCCGAGCCTACAAAACAAAATGTCCTCCAACAGAACTTTCAACTTCGAAACGCTTTCTCAGAAATTCAACAGGGTGGGCAATAAGTATTGACACCGATTCAAACAGCTATAACTTTGAAGAGACTTGAAGAAATTCTTTGAGATTTCGAGCATTATAAATTCAGACGCACAAAATTTTGAAAATACAAAGGTTTTCGGAATTGAATATCGTTTTTCCCTATTACGTCGGGGAATTCGAATCTGATGTACACTGAAATGCCAAAGGTTGTTTTTGAAGCATCACTGAATACAATCATCCTTGTTTTCTCATAATCGTATCTATTCGTCAACTGTCTTTTCATCGTGTACTGAGTGTCTTGGAAATCTTTTTTGATTGACTCCCAAATTTTGACCGTCTCATTTGGAATCTTCTTGTCCCATCCGGTTTTTGGAATCCACAATGATTGAATGAACTGTTTGAGTCTGACGACGACTGGTGAGAGAATTCCCATGGGGTCGTAGATTTTTGCTAGGAAAGACTGTAGTTGTCTTCTCGTGGGAAGGCCTTGCGGTGGTGTGAAGATTCCGATGGTCATCGTATCCTTCTCTGCGTCGAACAGCATCCCTAGCATTTTATTCGGCTTATTTGGCGCTCTGTCTTTCTCTTCTATCAGCTGCATTGTTTTCTTTGAGTTGGTCTGGTATCTTTACTATTAACAAACGCAAAATTCTGTCTGTGTGTCTGCCTGTGTCGTGTCTCCCGCCCTAGCGAAGTCCCCACTGGACCAAATTTTCCCACATTTTCACAGGTTATCAGGAATGAGCTCGGAATGATGCCCGTCCTTTTCGATTTTCGATTTGACAACAAATGAGCTCATGCGGGCTCAAAAACCTAATATTTTCTCCAGGGAAAGTTTTTCGCGCGATAGTTTTGCACCGGTAGATCAAATATTTTAGGCCTGCTCGAAGGGCCCCAGAGGGGCGCAGCCCTCTGGTTCTCTCAAATGCATGCCCCATCTGCCGGCTGTCTTCTTTGACCGTATATACAACTGTATCAACTCCCTCTCGATATTTGTCAAGAACAACAGGTTGTCCACATACATATTGTCGTCCATTGTTTTATTGATTCCGTCTGGGTATTTCTCCATGTACGTTTTGATGGCTGCTGCCAACAAGAAAGGCGAACAGGACATTCCAAATGGAATTCTTTTGAATCGATAGTTTACAATGTTTCCTCTGATTGGTCCTTTGCTCAAATCTTTCAACCATACGAATCGAGTATAGTCTCTGTCTTCTTCCTGCAATCTGGGAGAGCTACCTGACAGATGTTGAATCTGAGGAAAATGAAAGTTTGATGGAAAAATTGTGGACATTGAGAGCACTTGAAATCAGAGATTCAGAGTTGGCAGCAGAAGAGAAATCTCACATGGAGGAAACAATAGAAGAGTTCAAGAATACGGTAAAATGGGAAGATGGCAAGTTACTTGTGAAACTCCCGATGAATGGAAATGAAGTCGATCTTGACAACAATCTGCCAATAGCAATGAAAAGAATAGAAAACCAATGGAGAAAGTTATCGTACACTCCAGAAGTTCTGAAGGAGTGTGATGAAATTCTGAAGAAACAGCTTGAGACAGATATCATTGAAAAGGGTAGCGATGAACCGCCAAAAGTCAGACGGTGCTACTACATTCCGCATCAAACAGTGGAAAAAGTAGATTCGAACACAACTAAAAAGAGAGTGGTTCTAGATGCGAGTTCTCACGGAGTAGGCAAATTGTCTCTGAATCAATGTATGAAAAACATGCCGTCACTGTTAAAGCTACTAACCGGAATTCTGTTGAGAATCAGAACTGGAAGGTTCTATATGACAAGTGATATCGAAAAAGCATTTCATCGAATCCATAACCATTCTTTCCTATAATCAGATCCTGAGTCCAGGTTTGAACCTCACACCCAGGTGTCGCCTGACCACCAGTTTAGAGGAAGATGACGATTTTCAAATCTCACTTTTTGAGCGTCGATTTTGCTGAAACTTTCAGAATATGATTCTGACGGTCTTCAGAATATGATTTCTGACGATTTTCAAATTTCTGACGATGGTTCAAACCCGGACTCAGGATCTGAAAATTCGAGCGAATAATTATGAGACCGCCAGAATCATATTCTGAAAGTTTCAGCAAAATCGACGCTCAAAAAGTGAGATTTGAAAATCGTCATCTTCCTCGAGACTGGTGGTCAGGCGACTTCTGGGTGTGAGGTTCAAACATGGACTCAGGATCTGAAAATTAGAGCGAATAATTATGAGACCGTCAGAATCATATTCTGAAAGTTTCAGCAAAATCGACGCTCAAAAAAGTGAGATTTCAAAATCGTCATCTTCCTCGAGGCTGGTGGTCAGGCGACACCTGGGTGGGAGGTTCAAACACGGACTCAGGATCTGAAAATTAGAGCGAATAATTATGAGACCGTCAGAATCATATTCTGAAAGTTTCAGCAAAATCGACGCTCAAAAAAGTGAGATTTGAAAATCGTCATCTTCCTCTAGACTGGTGGTCAGGCGACTTCTGGGTGTGAGGTTCAGACCTAGACTCAGGATTTGAAACTTGGAGAGAATGATTATGGATTTGATGAAATGCTTTTTCGATATCACTTGTCATATAGAACCTTCCAGTTCTGCTTCTCAACAGAATTCCGGTTAGTAGCTTTAACAGTGACGGCATGTTTTTCATACATTGATTCAGAGACAATTTGCCTACTCCGTGAGAACTCGCATCTAGAACCACTCTCTTTTTAGTTGTGTTCGAATCTACTTTTTCCACTGTTTGATGCGGAATGTAGTAGCACCGTCTGTCTTTTGGCGGTTCATCGCTACCCTTTTCAATGATATCTGTCTCAAGCTGGAAGATGACGATTTTCAAATCTCACTTTTTTGAGCGTCGATTTTGCTGAATCTTCCAGGATATGATTTTGACGGTATCATGATTGATCTCTCCAAGTTTCAGATCCTGAGTCCATGTTTGAACCTCACACCCAGGTGTCGCCTGACCACCAGTCTAGAGGAAGATGACGATTTTCAAATCTCACTTTTTTGAGCGTCGATTTTGCTGAAACTTTCAGAATATGATTCTGACGGTCTCATAATTATTCGCTCTAATTTTCAGATCCTGAGTCCATGTTTGAACCTCACACCCAGGTGTCGCCTGACCACCAGTCTAGAGGAAGATGACGATTTTCAAATCTCACTTTTTTGGACGTCGATTTATCTGAAACTTTCAGGATATAATTTTGACGGTATCATAATCATTCTCTCCAAGTTTCAGATCCTGAGTCCATGTTTGAACCTCACACCCAGAAGTCGCCTGAGCACCAGTCTAGAGGAAGATGACGATTCTCAAATCTCACTTTTTTGAGCGTCGATTTTGCTGAATCTTTCATTGTATAATGTTGACGGTATCATAATCATTCTCTCCAAGTTTCAAATCTTGAGTCCATGTTTGAACCTCACACCCAGGTGTCGCCTTACCACCAGTTTACAGGAAGATGACGATTTTCAAATCTCACTTTTTTGAACGTCGATTTTGCTGAAACTTTCAGGATATGATTTTGACGGTATCATAATCAATCTCTCCAAGTTTCAAATCCTGAGTCCATGTTTGAACCTCACACCCAGGTGTCGCCTTACCACCAGTCTAGAGGAAGATGACGATTTTCAAATCTCACTTTTTTGAGCGTCGATTTTTGCTGAAACTTTCAGGATATGATTCTGACGGTATCATGATTGATCTCTCCAAGTTTCAGATCCTGAGTCCATGTTTGACCCTCACACCCAGGTGTCGCCTGACCACCAGTCTAGAGGAAGATGACGATTTTCAAATCTCACTTTTTTGGACGTCGATTTATCTGAAACTTTCAGGATATAATTTTGACGGTATCATAATCATTCTCTCCAAGTTTCAAATCCTGAGTCCAGGTTTGAACCTCACACCCAGGTGTCTCCTGACCACCAGTTTAGAGGAAGATGGCGATTTTCAAATCTCACTTTTTTGAGCGTCGATTTTGCTGAATCTTCCAGGATATAATTTTGACGGTATCATAATCAATCTCTTCAAGTTTCAAATCCTGAGTCTAGGTTTGAACCTCACACCCAGGTGTCGCCTGACCACCAGTTTAGAGGAAGATGACGATTTTCAATCTCACTTTTTTGAGCGTCGATTTTGCTGAATCTTCCAGGATATGATTTTGACGGTATCTTGATTGATCTCTCCAAGTTTCAGATCCTGAGTCCATGTTTGAACCTCACACCCAGAAGTCGCCTGACCACCAGTCTAGAGGAAGATGACGATTCTCAAATCTCACTTTTTTGAGCGTCGATTTCGCTGAATCTTTCAGGGTATGATGTTGACGGTATCATAATCATTCTCTCCAAGTTTCAAATCTTGAGTCCATGTTTGAAGGCCACACCCAGGTGTCGCCTTACCACCAGTTTACAGGAAGATGACGATTTTCAAATCTCACTTTTTTGAACGTCGATTTTGCTGAATCTTTCAGGATATGATTTTGACGGTATCATAATCAATCTCTCCAAGTTTCAAATCCTGAGTCCAAGTTTGAACCTCACACCCAGGTGTCGCCTGACCACCAGTTTAGAGGAAGATGACGATTTTCAATCTCACTTTTTTGAACGTCGATTTTGCTGAAACTTTCAGGATATGATTTTGACGGTATCATAATCAATCTCTCCAAGTTTCAAATCCTGAGTCCAAGTTTGAACCTCACACCCAGGTGTCGCCTTACCACCAGTTTAGAGGAAGATGACGATTTTCAATCTCACTTTTTTGAACGTCGATTTTGCTAAAACTTTCAGGATATGATTTTGACGGTATCATAATCAATCTCTCCAAGTTTCAAATCCTGAGTCCATGTTTGAACCTCACACCCAGGTGTCGCCTGACCACCAGTCTAGAGGAAGATGACGATTTTCAAATCTCACTTTTTTGGACGTCGATTTATCTGAAACTTTCAGGATATAATTTTGACGGTATCATAATCATTCNCTCCAAGTTTGAACCTCACACCCAGGTGTCGCCTTACCACCAGTCTAGAGGAAGATGACGATTTTCAAATCTCACTTTTTTGAGCGTCGATTTTTGCTGAAACTTTCAGGATATGATTCTGACGGTCTCATAATCATTCGCTCCATTTTTCATATCCTGAGTCCAGGTTTGAACCTCACACCTCAACGGCACTGGAGGAAGAGCGCCGAGCTACTTTTTGCAAAGTGTCTTTGACAGTCCACCATCCACATAATAGCGTTTCCAATCGCCTTCGCCAAATGGGAAGAGCTCCGAAATTCGGACAAGTAGTTCCACACATTTTGATCAATTTTCCGAAACAGGAGCGATGTGACCACTTCTATCCAGGGAACCGACGACCTGGATGAACAAGATAATCACTGGAGATGACAAGTGGGTGCTCTATGTCAACCATGCCAGAAAGCTGCAACGGTTCCGATTTGGTGGGACAGTGCCGGCGTGATATACCGCGAGCTGCTTTCACACTTCACTATCATCAACTCTGATGTTTACTTATCTCAAATGGACAAATTCATCCATGCTCGTGAATGACAGCCGATGGGCTCAAAGTTTATAATTCTATATGACAACGGAAAACCCCACTTTTTTTGAAGACCCGCAGTAAGCTTCAGTTGTTCGGAATCGAAGTTCCGCCTAACCCACCGTGCTTTCCTGACCTGGCCCCAACTGATTATCACCTTTTCCGATCTACCCAAAACCATCACTTCTGAAAAAAATTCGGGTTTCGAGAAGATTTCGTCTCCAATTCTCCAGAGTTCTACACAAGTGGGATCGCCTAACTTTCGTTGCGCTGGCAAGAGATTAACTCTAATGGCAAATACTCTTCATCTTAATTATAGTTTTCTTTGACTTAAATTTGAATTGAAAAGAAGTGCGAAAGACTTTTTGAACTATCTATATAAGTCGGTAATCACTTGAAAAACATTGATGTTCCTTTCTGTCAGAGCTTTCATCATCGACAGCACTCTTTCTCTACCCATTTTGACAGCTTGCGTTTTCAGTTTGGAAGTGGTCCACTTCTCTTTCAACGGTTTTACTTTGGACTTCCCATATAGAATGTGAATTTCCCAGCTGGTTCACGGCGTGAATGCAACAACTGGTTTCGTCATCCGAAGCGTAGGAATGCTCCACGCACAGAAGTTTGATGAGTCCACTTTTGCACAGTCCCAGAAAAGTGGTTGACTACAGATGAAAGATGAAAGAAATGGACTGGTTCGAAGTGATGTGTTCTATCTTCGGACGCGTCCCTGTCCGAAGATACCAAAAAAACAGCCCTTCTTCAGAACCCGGAACGGTAACAGTATCACTTTTATCAGTTCGCGAATTCCAGCAGTTCTGATTTTCAGTCCCTATGATGCATAACTCTCGATCAAATATGTTTCTGTCTCTTTGTAGTTGATCTGGACCAAATTATGAACCCCGTTTTTGAACCTCCTGAAAAAGTAGAATTTCTGAGAAAGCGTTTCGAACTTGAAAGTTTTGTTGGAGAACATTCTGTTGTGTGGTTTCGGAGTCTACTTCAGATTCTCTCATAAACATTCATTTCTCTATATTATAAACGCATCGGAAAATTTTATATTGTACAAGAAGAAAAGAAGAAAAAAAAACTTTACCTCGAAAAAAACATGTGACAGGAAAAGAATGCAAAAAAAAGTGAATCTATTTAACAGGAAATACCACAAAAAAAAGTATATCATACAATTCAAAATTCCATATTAAACAAGTGAAGAAAAGTGAAGAAAAAACTTAACCTTGGTAAAAAAAACTACCTATTTAACAGGAAAATATGCAAAAAAAAAAAATCTATTTAACAGGAAACCGAGGCGGAAACAACAAAAACAAAACTATTACACATCACTCTAGTAAACAATAAATTATTGAACAAGATCTCAGCACAATGAGAATCGACCGTTCAGCGTACCGTCGTCTGGAATGGAAACGTACACTTTCTCCACAATTCCCTTCTGGAGATCCAGCCTCACGTGTTTTGAAAGTCGTTTCTTGTTCACATCAAATTTGTTGCTGATGTAAAACTGTATGTCCTTCATTAGCGGGGCTTTCGCGCGGTGCTCGTTTATCGCGTTCGATACCATTTGGCGAAATGGGGGATGCGTGTAGCTCCGAGGCGCTAAAACCGTAATAAATCATAATAGTGAATCTTTCTAGCACTATACCTTGTGCGACGGGTGGACACAGCGACGAGAGCATGTCGTTGAGATCTCTGCGGAAGATATTTCCGTAACTTTCGAGAGAAGATTTTCGGAAGTCGCCCGCTCGTTTGAATTCCTGTTCTCCTTCATACTTCATGTAGATGCATCCAGATGTTGACGACGATTGGATGAACTGCTTGGTGTTTTGCGGTGTTGGATTCATCAAAACCGTCCGAGACATTTCGAAAAAGTCAAAACACCATGGAAGGACGTGAGCGCTCCCATCGCGACCCAGGTAGATGGCGACTTCTTGTTCGGCGATGGGTCCTTTTGGAATCGTCAACGTTGGATATATATTTGCGTCGGGGCTCCTCTTCGATGTCTCGATAATCTAAAATTTAGAACTCAAATTTATCGATAATATAGGTAGAACTCACAACTTCTCTCTTCTTCCACTCCACACGATCCACATTGATGAACTTTTTGCCCAACTGCTCCATTTCCTTCATTATGTACATACAATCATTGAAGAATATGATTGATACAGGTAATCCTGATTTGGGGATGCGAGACTTTTCCATCTGAGTGGTGTTAGGAGCGTCGTTTTTCCCCACGAACAACTGGAAACAAAAACGTTTCTAATACAATTTTCCAGCCTTTACAACATACCTCGTACTGTTTTTTATCGAGAATTGCAACTGTCTATCAGCATGACGTGGTCCATCTGGGTGGACGTTCTCACATTTTAACTAGAGTCATCGTGATTGCAAAAACTAACCGAGAACTCCGGTCAGGACGACCTCATTGACGAACTTTTGCTTTTTGTAGTCAAAAGTGGTCATTACTGTCTCTTGGTTCGCTTCGGAGACGCAGAACAGTAGTCGTCCGTCGATGCAGCAATCCATGTCGACGAACTCGGTTGCTGTCCATTTTTTAGTGAGGGAAGTGGTGGTCATTTTTGATGGAGTTCTGAAATTTGGATTTTTAGAACGGTGAAAATTCCCATTTGTGGGATTGACATATACGATTTGAACGAGGCGGGCGATTCAGAATTGGTGAGAGAGGACACAGTTGTAAGGTATGAAGATTTGCAGAAATGGTCGCTGTGAAAGAAAAAAACGCGTTAGGGTGGGAAAAAGAAAGTTGAATAAGGAGAGAAGAGCTATTTTCGAAATCAAAAGAGAAAGAAAATGCAATATTTGGCGGTTGGAAAAAAGGCGGTAGATCAAAACTAAAAAGAACGAAAAACATTCTTGAAAGTATGTCTACACAGTTATTCCCGACGAGAATATGTGAAATAGACTTAAAAGTGAGTGAAAAAAAGTTGAATGAGGAGAGGAGAGCTGTTTTCGAAATCTAAAAAAAAACAATATTTGGCGGTGAGAAAAAGGCAGTAGATCAAAACTAAAAAAAGACGAAAAACATTTTTGGAAGTATGTCTACATAATGATTATTCCCGACGAGAAATCAAAAAATGTTTTTGGCGCGGGTTTCCAGGGTCGAATTTTCTCAAAGTTGATTTTTGAAGCAAAAAAAAAACTGTTTAATGATTCGTTCACGCTCTATCACGTTTGAAGGTTTTGGCACAGGCAAGAAAAATCAGCATTTCTGCTCTTCCTGATACTGGCTAAACACATTTTTTCGTATTTGTGAGGGCTCTGTTCAATCAACCGCATGGTATCCTAGACCAGTTGTGCATTGTGGGGGTTTGGTGCTAGTACACCCTGTGTCAGTTCCATTGCTCAAGGCATGTTTTCAGACTCGCAACGTCAAAGTTCAACGACCGTCGTCTGCGCACTCTCGATCGCGCACGCTCTCTCTCGACGCAACGACGCTCCGCAATTACGCGCCTTGTTTACCGTAAACGGTTTTCGTCTTTACCGCTGGTGGGAAATCGAGCTTCTCTGGCGTCTCCACTCTCTCGCCACGAGTATAAAAGGCCGGATTTCGCTCATTCGAGACGGGTCCTCGACGTTTTACTCATTTTGTGCTTTACCCCCTTGTTTCGCTCACACTTCTCTCTTTGCTTTTGTAACACGGCCCGCGTTTCCTTCATTGTAGCTTAGTTAGATTAATAAACCTATGCCCCAAAACCTCTAAAGCATTACTGCATGTAATTGAGATGAGTAAAACCAGGGGGTTTTCTAGTTTTCCCCTTAAAAAAAAGTTTCTCTTTCACGTACTGAGCCTCTTCGCGGCGAAAGGGATCAAAAAATGAGTTCACTCATCTGGCCAGTCAGAATCTTCATGAATCCTTGAGAAATCTTCAAAGAACTTTAGAATCTTTCAAAAGTTTCATAATCAGTCATTAAAAATCTATGTATTAAGAAATTTCGGAACGAAACGAATCTGAAGAATCCGTAAGCAGTTTTTAGAGCAGCTTGTGGGTGTATATAAGAATGGTCATAGCTAGGCTGAAACTGAAACAAATTGCACTATAAAACTATACCATTAGAAGCATCCTCGATCAATATTAAATGATCCGAAATTCAATCCTTTTCATCGAAAACACTTCTTAATACTGAGCATCAGAAGATAATTTCAAGCGAAAAATATCTTAAGCGGCTCATCCTGGAAAATTTCCTAACCAAATGTTGTAAAAATTTCTCATAAACCAGGCATCTTTCAATACTACGTTTATTTTGAAAAAAAGTATCCGCTCATCTCTCCCAAAATGAGCAAGTTATAGGTAAATAAAAATGTGGGGGCGGAGCCTAAATTTTTTTTCGAAAAGTGTGTTGAAAAAAGATATATCGATAGAGCATAAGAAGTTAGGTGTTTTCAATAGTCGTCAATCCAGTCGTTCTCTCAAACAAATGGAAAGAAAGAATTTTTGGTGACTCTTGCTTTCCGGCTGAATACAAGCTGTGTATTAAAATGATCACGAGTACGCTGGAACTGAAGCGAGTTGCACAAAACTTGGTATATCCTTCGAAGACTCGATTAGTAATAAATCATCTGAAATTCAACTCTTTCCATCAGAAAGCTTCTCAATACTGAGCGTTAGAAGAATTGTCTCAAGCAAGAAATATATGAAATGACTCGCTTATCTAGAAAAAAACTTTCAACTAAATTTTGTACAACAGAAACTATCGCATTTTTTGAGAGAGACTGCTCCGACTTTAAGAATCCGGAAATCAGAAAATTCTAGGATTTCAACAAACGAGAATGTATGAGCCTTCCCGAATCTTTCAGAATCGCTTTGGCACGCCTTCTATACTTCAGGCATCAGCCGGAGTCTTCTGGATTCTTGAGAATTCTTCAGGATCTTCCAAAATCTATTTTGAACCTTTTTTAGTAGCCTCCAAGATCCTTCAGAAGGCTCCCTTCCTTTTAACAACGCGTGCATCGTCTGCGCCAGATTCCTCTTCTTGACCGTCGCCTCCGCGTTTTGCGTCTTGGCCTTGTCAGAAACATGTTGTTGAGCAGCTACTTGTTTCTCTCCTTGAGGCTTTGTCCTTTTGAGACTCGGATGGTGGCACTTGACGAGTCTCTCCACCATCGTCTCCATGGATTCCGGGTCATCCTGTTCCAGAAGAGCGCAAAATGTCTTGTAGTTTTTGGGCATCTCAAGGACAAACGGGACCTCCGAATCCGCAGACGCCGACGTGGAATTTGCCGGCATTCACGGCGGCGGTAGACTTGGAGATTCTTGCCAATTCTAGCGAGTTGAGACGCTCCTTTTCCATTATAGTCTCCACCTCTTCGGAGAGCTTACGATCGGCTGACATCGAAGTGAGAGTAGAGAGCCTTCAGTCCTGGAGTCCGCCTTCGAGCCAGCGTCCGCATCGACGTCGGCGTCTGCAGAAACGTGGAACTTGTCGGAACACGCAGCGGTGATCGAGAAGCTCCTTCACCTACAGAGCCTCATCCTCTTCGGAGAGCTTACGATCGGCTGACGTCGCTCGAGCGTCGGCTTCGGTTTTCAGCGTGATGGTCTGAAGAAAATGTGGTTAGAGTTCTTTAGAATCCTTTAAATCACTTTTGAATCATCCAGAGCCTTCCTATACCATTCAGAAGTTCCCAGTCATTAAGAAGTTTCCAGTCTGGCGACAATGAAATTCCCGTTCTGACGGAAGTCTGATTCCAGTTCGTTTGCGTTGATCAAGCATCGGAAAGAGGGTTGGTCGAGACGTTCCACATCGTTGGTCTGATTCTGAAAGAGGCTATATATATATATATATATATATATTTATTTATTTATTTCAACCGCCGTACCTGCTGATTGAAGAGAATAGTTTGCCCGGTACAACCCAATCCACGGAGACGTTGACCATAAAAGGGAATCCAGATGAAGAACTCTATGGTATTGAGCAAATCCCGGTGAGTAACGATGGAGACGTAGCCGGTGACTGACACATTGCGCACGTAGATATCCACATCTCCGGAACGATCGAAATGGAGAACTGTCTGGCGTTCTCGGTTGGGGTCGCATTCCGGAGATTCCACTTAGCACGATCCCTTCCCATAGCAGTTGATGAGAGCAGTTGCGTAATTGACAAGGAGAGCAAACGAGATGAGTTTGCGGAAAATCATTACCTGGAAGATAGGGATTATTAACAATCAATCGATTTTGGAATGAGGGTAAGGGGAGAGATCGGGACGAAAACTAAAAACGTTAGCAAGGGCTGGAGTAGACTGTGACAAACACAACACCCCTCATGCACGCGATGCGCGCAAGAGGACCCATTTGCGCGTTTCTCGTTTTTGGACCATGATATCCCTAGAGCATTCCATTGACAGAGAGGGATTCTCATTGTCATTTTATCGATTTTTCTCATCCTTTCTCATTCGTTATTTTCTCTTCGCTTTTCTTTGATAACGTTTATGTTGTCAGAAATCTGCCATCAACTGATTATCTGATGTTCAGGTGTCCATCGTGGATCGTGTGGAGTGGAAGAAGAGAGAAGTTGTGAGTTCTACCTATATTTTCGATGTATTTGAGTTCTTCATTTTAGATTATCGAGACATCGAAGAGGAGCCCCGATGGAAACCATGGATATTCAACATTGACAATTACGAAAGGACCCATTGCCGAACAAGAAGTCGCCATATTCATGGGTCACGATGGAAGCGCTAGACTCGTTCAGTCGTGCTATGACGTTTTCGACAAGTCGTGGACAGTTTTGATGAATCCAACACCGCAAAGCACCAAGCAGTTCATCCAATCGTCGTCAACATCAGGATGCATGTACGTGAAGTATGAAGGTGAACAGGAATTCAAACGTGCGGGTGACTTCCGAAAAACGTTTTTCGGAAGTTATGGGAAAATCTTCCGCAGAGATCTCAACGACATGCTCTCGTCGCTGTGTCCACCCGTCGCACAAGGTATAGTGCTAGAACGATTTTGTATTATGATTAATAACGGTTTCAGCACCTCGGAGCTACACGCATCCCCCATTTCGCCATATGGTGTCGGACGCGATAAACAAGCACCGCGCGAAAGCTCCGCTGATGAAGGACATACTGCGTTACATCAGCAACAAATTCGATGTGAACAAGAAACGACTTTCAAAGCACGTGAGGCTGGACCTCCAAAAGGGAATTGTGGAGAAAGTGTACGTTTTCGTTCCAGACGACGGTACGCTAAACGGCCGATTCTCTTTGTGTTGAGATCTTGTTAAATAATTAATTTTTTACTAGTGCTATGTAATAGTTTTGTTTTTGTTGTTTCCGCCCCGGTTCCCTGTTAAATAGGTTTCCTTTTTTCTGCATTTTTTCCTCTTAAATAGGTAGTTTTTTTTACTAAGGTTGAGTTTTTTTTTCGCTCTTCTTTACGTGTATAATACATAGTTTTAAATTATTGTATGATATACTTTCTTTTTTGTTGTATTTTCTGTTAAATATATTTCTTTTTTTTGCACTTTCCTTTGTCAAATAGGTTTCTTAAGGTTAAGTTTTTTTCTTCTTCTTTTCTTCTTGTACAATATAAAATTTTCCGATTCGTTTATAATATATAGAAATGAATGATTGAATAAGAGAACATGTTGGTGATGTTATAGGTTTATTTAAGGCCGCACCCAGGTACCGACCGGCGTGTGGGCCTAGGTACTCTGGGCGGGATAAAGCGGACAGGAAAGGGGAGATAAAGAAAGTCCGAAAAACGAAAATCCTCTCGAGTAAGCCAACAGACGAATATTTATATCCGATTGAAGGGGCGTGTCGGAGCCTTCCAGAAGGACTGACGTGATCGGAATGCAAAAGAGACTGTGTGGATAGATGAGGGGGCAGTGAAAGACGTCCGCCCGCCGAGCCGATCTGAAATCATCTTTAGGAGAGACTGTATGGGCTAAGGGAGACTTGAGAGAAAGACGCTTCTAGACTTCAACATACGAGAATGCATGAGTCTTTCCTAATCCTTCAGGATCGCTCTGGCACGCCTTCTATACTTCAGGCATCAGCCGGAGTCCTCCGGGTACTTGAGAATTCTTCAGGGTCTTCCAAAAAATATTGGAATCTTTGTTAGTAGCCTCCAAGATCCTTCAGAAGCCTCCCTTCCTTTTAACAACGCGTGCATCGTCTGCGCCAGATTCATCTTCTTGACCGTCGCTTCCGCGTTTTGCGCCTTGGCCTTGTCAGAAACATCTTGTTGAGCAGCTACTTGTTTCCCTCCTTGAGACTTTGTCCTTTTGAAACTCGGATGGTGACACTTGATGAGTCTCTCCACCACCGTCTCCATGGATTCCGGGTCGTCCTGTTCCAGAAGAGCGCAAAATTTCTTGTAGTTTTTGGGCATCTCAAGGACAAACGGGACCTCCGAATCCGCAGACGCCGACGTGGAATTTGCCGGCGGCGGTGGACTTGGAGACTCTCGCCAACTCTAGCGAGTTGAGACGCTCCTTCTCCTTCAGAGTCCCCACCTCTTCGGAGAGCTTACAATTGGCTGACGGTGAAGTGAGAGTAGAGAGCCTTCAGTCCTGGAGTCCGCCTTCGAACCAGCGTCCGCATCAACGTCGGCGTCTGCGAAGACGTGGAACTTGTCGGAACTCGTGGCGGTGTTCTAGACGCTCCTTCTCCTTCTGAACATCTTCCTCTTCGGAGAGCTTGCGATCGGCTGACGTCGCTCGAGCGAAGTCAGCGTGATGGTCTGAAGAAAATGTGGTTAGAGTTCTGTAGAATCCAATAAATTACTTTTAAATCATATAGAGCCTTCCTAGATCATTCAAAAGTTCCCAGTGTCTCTTTAAGCACGGCTGGATATTTTTGGGGCATCCTGGATGTTTTTGGGTCCCCCCGGAACCCTTCAGATTTTTCTAGAAACTTCCAGAATCTCCTAGAACTCTTCTCCAAACGTTGTCATAAATCGTTATAATCGTCGAATTCCTGGACTCTTTTGAATTATCCTGAATCGTCCAGAATCATCCAGAATTCTTCAGAATCCGCAAGAGGTTTCCTGGATGGCTCTGTTTGTTTGTTTGTTTGTTTCTTCATTGAAGGGCACAAGGCCACTGACACAAGATATAAAAAATAAGAACTTAAACAGGAGAATTCTAGTCCAAATCACCGGATAATCACGGGGCCAATAATCACATTCATCTATAATGCATCCATCCATTCGTCCATCCTTTCATCCATCCACCAATCCATCCATCAATCCATCCATCAATGATAGCATCCGCACATGAAACAGAAACAGAAAAAATGGAAGCTCTGAATCGTTTTAGACTATAGAATCCTCCCAAGTCATACTAGCATCATTCTGAATGCTCCTAAACCATTCAGAAAACTTCAGAGCAGATCGCTCTAGAGACCATCAGAATTTTCATGGCTCCCTCAGAAGCCTCCAGAAACTTCCAGAATAGTTTGGAGAGCATCAGAAAAGTCTAGAATCTTCCATTGTATTCCACAACTGTTATGGATCTTTCTGGACCCTCGGGAATCCTCCAAATTCCAAAACTTTGATTTTCAATCAAGAAAAAAAAACTCAAAAATGCCAAATTGTCCATCGAAAAAAACTCACCAGCTCATCTTAATTGTCCTTCTCGAGCGGCTGTCAACCCGTGAGCGGCGCCTTCACCGCCGCATACTTGGAATCCAGCGATTCGGTCATCAGCTCCTGAAAATGGTTCAAAATGAAGCAAACGCCGTTGTTTCTAGTTGAAAGCGACTAAAAAAAAAGCAATTTTTTAGTCGAAATCCAGGATTTTCGAGTCAAAATAGTTTATTTTTGGTCTAAACTAACATCCATAGTTCTAGAGTGAAAACTGGTCGAAAGTCTTCTTCCACGTTCAAAAACGACATGTTCCCACCACTTTTGGCTCAAAGTACGGCAAAATAGCTTCAGGGCCAGAATGAAATTCATTCTTCTGCTGCTGCTTCTCATACCTGGACAACTTGGTCTTCATCATCACATTCGAGATCATATCCTCTCTGCTAATCTTCTACACGACCATCTTCTCCGCCGTCTCCTCTCCACCAGAAAAATGAGCGACTTTGATTATTGCGGAGCCCAAGTTCCCAGCTCATCGTCTTTGTCCGAATCGGAAATCATCTATTTTTCGTACTTCTCGATGTCGGAGAGCGATTTCCCCCCAGGGTGACTGACAAATTGAGCGTCTAGAGAGAAAATTCACCGAAAATTATAAATCTGAACTCAAAAATTTGCTAGTTCTAACCTTCCTCTTCCTCCATCCGTCAAGTTGAACTTCGACTATCTTTTTGAAGTTCTTGACGCGCTCCTCTGTGAAACGCATCCTCCCTACTCCTTCTCGGATTTTGTCGACTCATTCCAAACGCCGTTTGTCCACAATCGACGAGAGTTTTCTCACGCTGCTCGTGGGCTCGTTTCCTGGACGCCGTTGTTGTGCCAACTTGCGTACCTTTTTTTTGGTCCAGAATCTGAAAAATGAAGATTTTATGCATTCAAAAAGATTTTTCGAGTAAATTTCTCTCGACAACCTTGAAAGTTGGTGGGAATCGGGCGGGAAAACCTTGGACAGATATTTTGGACGTTCTGAGCTTTTTGAGCCTGAATCTTCGACTTTTCTCTCAAAAAAAGTAATTTTTGGCATTCAGAAAACTTTCAAATCCATGGTTTTTATCAAAAAATGTTTTCAAACAGTTTCAAAAGTCTTTCTCACATTATACTTCAACTTGTTGAATTTCGACTCGAACGGATTGATTTTCTTCTCCTCTTTCCCATGATTTTCACAACTCGCACCCATGTCTGCGATATTTCTGAAAATATTTCCAAAACGTTCAGCAATTTGTTCATCAAAAATCGAGCGTAAAAAAATCGAGAAACAAGAAAGGATCTTAATCCAACTGTCTCTTGCATCGTCTGCAAACACCGCGACGCTCAAAAAAAAGATCGGGGTGAGAAAATCCGAAAATCGATTTTTTTGACAGTTGTGAGTAATTTTCGGCACTTTTTTTTGAGAAAACTCTGGAATCCTCTAAGTTTTCAACCTCAATTTTTGAAAACTTCTGAAAACAATCAGAATTTCGAAAAAATTAGGGTTTTAAAGAAGATCTGCGATTTCTAGGTTCAAAAATCGAAAAAAACATTGAAAATTTGAGCGAAAAAATTCGAAAACAAATCGAGAATTCAGTTAAAAAAAAAAAAAAAAAAAA
>LR544061.1:0-37143 GCA_900536305.3 Caenorhabditis sp. 40 LS-2015
AAAAAAAGATCACAACCCGTGAAAAAAAGTTTGCAAATGCGTGAGATTTTTTGAGAAATGCCACGCGCACACCACAATGTCTACTCCCTCTTACTTGTTGTTCTCCTGTCGCATGCGAGGCGCAGTCGGTAAAACTGGTGACCACCGAACGGTGGGCGCGGGTTCGAGTTTTGGCTGCGACAAATTTCTCAAAAACTCCTCAAAAAATTTGGAAAACAAAAGCGGACATCCTGACCAAGTCACCGATGGACAAACCCCTTAGCGAATTATATATAAGTAAGATCTGTGAACCGAAAAAAATGTTTCGAAAAACTGTTCTGGTAAAAAAAACACAAGATTGTTTCCACGTTAATCTTTATCAATAACGTAAATCTCCCGGAAAAAGTATAAAAGGAGACGATGGACCTTCTGATCCTCAGTTCATCAGATTTACCTTTCTGATATTCCACCAATTTTCATCTTGCTGAAAGAATGGACGATTGGAAATCGACTCTCCTCGCGGTCTTCTCTTTCGTCTTAAGGACAATTGACGAATCCAACAATGTGCCTCCTCCATCTGAAGCTGTAACAAGCACTTGGACCACTGAAGGCAACTACAGCAACTACTTCGTCGAGCTTCTTCACTCTCTCAATGATGGCTTAAAGGACCGCATCTCAGTTGTCATAACGACCGTTTCTCGTTGCATATGTGAAGACTGTGACTGGTGCGATGAAGACGAGACGACCGGTCTTACAATCAGCCTACACATGGAACACTGCTCTACGATCCAATCGTTGTTTGATTCGTTACTCGAGACGTCTTATTACGCTTTTAGAGAAGGGGTCGGAGTCTGGCCTTCAGACGTCTGCACCGCCTACACATTGACCACTACCTCCTACATCATCGTAGAAAACACCAACGTCCCCACATCTCGTCACGCCGATGGCAACAACACTGGCAACACTCAAATCACGGTTTCCGAAATCCGTTACGTTCTGATTGCGGTGGTGTTCAAAAAACAAGGAAACGTGATGACTGCAGTGGCCACCGAGGGAGGAGCCATGCCATCGATCACCAGCTGGTACTTTGCTATCTACAAGCGTATTTGACGTGAACATCTTTAGAATAAAATGATTTGATGAAAAACGTCCTATAATACCTCCTAAAATAACTAATCTAACTGATCTTTGAAATATCCTTGAAAACGATATTTTTGTCTCCTTGGTTTTTCACCATCTTGGCTTCTGGTCTTCTCGGCATCTCGACGTTTTGGTTTTTCGGCTTTCTGGCTTCTCGTTTCCTTTAGTTCGGCTAACAGGTCAAAATCTATCGGTGGGCCATGGCTGGTGGACCTTTTTGTTTTGATGTTTCACACTAACCTTTTTAGCCTTGTTCCTCATTTTCAGTTATCGAATTTTCAGAGCCTATCTGGATCGGAACTGGAGAAAAAAAGAGACTAATTCATTCGCCAAGAAATTACACTTCATTTTTCAATACTGTAACACTGGTACATTTTGGCATTGACCACCTTCGGTGCATACTGTTTGCAACAATTCCATTCCTTCGAGTCCATCTTTTTGGACAGCGCAGTGCACACTTTGTTCACAAATGCCTTCGTGACCATTGCAATGCAGTTGGCGTAGACCTTGTTCATGCACGCAGTCTGCTTGGCTGCTGCTGCCTGCTTATTGTTGGCTTTGCAGTTCTTGAGAGTGTTCAGAGCCTTGTTGATGACTGGCTTGCATTGGTTGATGAATGGCGTGGACAGTTTGTCAAGGAGAGCCATAAGATCGGTGCATGAGTTGACTGAAACCCTTATTTTCTGTATTACATTGTTTCGTTCAAAACTCACATCCGTTGTACAGGGACAACGCGGAAATCGCCTTGTTCATACTGTTGTTAATCACGCATGTTTTGGCTTCTGAAAATTTGAATTGGTTATGAAACACGCCGATCCAGAGTCTTACTAGAAACCAGCTCTTTGTCATAAGGATCCGCGTAAAAGTGAGCATCAGCACAAGCAAGAATCTGAAACTTCTCTCATCGTAGGGCTAAGGAGGCGAACTTCCCTACCGGCTCCAACTCCTTGGCTGTATAGAATGTGACACCTAGATTAACGGCCTTGGTGCAAACTGCAGCTCGATTGTTGGCATAAACAGTTCCAATAACAGCGAGAAAACCAATAATACGGAACATTTTTTGAAAGTCAACGCAAAATTTCATCCCGCGGATGACTTATATACCTTGTAACTTTTGTAGCGAGTTCATTAGAATCGGATTATGTCCGTTTTTTTGGTTGGGAAAAAATATTGATGTACTAAGCGGGGGTGTAAAAGATCAACGGATGTGTTCTAGTTGTTCAAACACCAAAGGGGTTTGGTCAAGTCAGAAATTCGGAATTTCGAACTTTTCGATGAATAGTTTCAATGTTTTCTTTTTCTTCTACATTTTTAAACCCGGCCCTTTCTGGCACCCTAGAACTCCCGAGGTCGTTCCCAAAGCCTCATTGAAATTCTATCCAAGAAGGAGATTAAGGGAATGAAAATCAGTATCTGCCAAATCCAATCTGCAATCGCCAAGGAAAGTCGAATGCACCACCAAAACTATATGGCGTTGGAGATGGAGCGCGGAAGAAACTTGATGAGAGTGAGTTTTTGTGTGATAGTTCTTAATTCAAAAGTTGATTTTCAGGAGGTGCATCAAGAGACGACGAAGACGAAAAAGAGGGTGGAGATTTGATTCAACTTCAAGTATCACCACGGTTAATAGAACGAGATCAACACAAGAAGAACATTCAAATGCTTCATAGGAGCTGCAAAAGGAGCTGTTCGACCGAATGATCGAGTTAACTTCTCAAGCAGAAGCCGGACCACCATTCAGAATGTACTGCAGGGGAACAGCTGGAGTTGGGAAATCGTTTCTAATTGATGTGATAGCGGATGCTTTGGAGATGATGTATGGAATTAACGGAAATCGAATGTGCAGACCAACATCGCTTCTTTTGGCTCCCACTGGAGTGGCAGCACTTGCTATCAAAGGGAAAACGATTCATTCGATGCTGTCGATTCCTGTGAAAGACAACGAACGGTTTGAAGCGCCCTACGAAGCACTGTCGGATGAGAAAAGAGAACTGATGCGGAAGCTGTATTCTAACGTCAAACTTATCATCATTGACGAGATCTCGATGGTCAGCGCCATAATGTTGGCTAAAATCAACTTACGGTTGCAAGAAATCGCGGGAAACAAAAAGTTGTTCGGAGGATTCAACGTGTTGGTGTTCGGAGATCTACTGCAGCTTCCGCCGGTGGCACCGTTTCCCGCCTTCAACAGCATGGACCAAAAGACTATAGTGAGAAAGTTTGGTGCATCAGGTGCTGGTACCAATCTTTGGCACTCATTTCAATTCTACGAACTGGCAATCAACAATCGCCAAAACGACAATTCGCAGTTTGCAGATATGTTAGCACATCTTCGTGTCGGAAAGTTGACCGAAGACGATGTTACCATGTTGGAAAGGAGATGTGTTGTTGCAACAGGCGGCGATCGAATTCAACAAATTGAGAAGGCTTCAAACAAAATAAACTGCATCGACCGGCACAGCACCATGTACAGTGTCACGAGGATCCAACGCCGGTCAAGAACTCAATTCCCAATCGTAACGACATACGGGGCCACGAATCATAATGCTCAGGATCTTACTCTGAGTAGCGTTCTGGTGTCCACCGAAAACAAGTTCGGACCGTCTCAGATGTTTGTCTCGTTGAGTAGAGTAAAGGTGGTTGATGGATTGACTTTCATCCGGAAAAAGTGTCAGTTGATGAGACAGCACCTGAAGAGTACGAACGTCTCAGAAAGTTGGGAACATCGGATTCTTGAACTCTGCATGTTTGTACGTGTTAGTGGAGGAAACTGTTAATAGTGTTAGTGAATCTTCCAGTTATTATATCTCCCAAATAGTTTTAGAGACTACGATATTTGGTTAAACGATATTCTACATAGACTTAAATCATAGCATCAATTGCCTGGTTAAGGGTTTCACAGATCCTCACAAACCTTTTTCAAACTCCGATCAGTTAGAAAGTTAGAAAAGCCAGTTTACGCCACTTTGAGTTAAACTTTTAAAGCATATCTAGGGCACCAAATGGCCTTGGTTAATGCCCTGGTGTATGTCAATGGGTTAGATCGTGTCAGAGGGTCTTATACCTGTACCTATACCCCTTCATACTGTTTATACAATAAAATGTCGGCGCACCGCAGGTTGCACAGCGACACGATATTTTTCGCAATGCGTTTATTTTTACAGACAGTAGAAAAATCTGAAACTTTCGAACTAAAATTTTGTGAATTCAAGAAACGGCCTCGCCCGTTGCAAGCATTTCGAAATCTCATGAGTAACCACATTATGCGTTCAGCCTCTCAGAAGGAAGAAGAGAAATCATTCCATCACTAATAATCAAATCAAACATCAATCTAATCACCGAGGCAATTCATTTCACTTGCAGTCGAACCTGTATAGTCGAAGCAGCCGACATCTCGCGGGTTCCGCCGCCCATCATATTTTGTGTGCGCGAAGCTCCGCCCGTTTCTCAGAAAGGAAAAGCGCAAATTAAAACTCCAAATTGAAACGAGCTTTCTCGTTTTTTTTTTCATTTTCTGTGCTTCAAACAAAAAAGATTTTTGGAGCAAAAGTCTATGCGACGAGCCTCTCAGACATATGAGGTTTTGTAATCACTGATATTCAATGTGAGAGAATTTAATCATCGAGGCAACCAGCTTCACTTGCATTCGGTCTTGTATAATTGCAGCAGCCGACATCTCGCGGGTTCCGCCGCCCACCATATTTTGTGTGCAGCGCAGCTCCGCCCATTTCTTAAAAAGGAAAAGCACAGAACAAAAAACCAAACAAAAACGCAATTCTTGACGGTTTTTCATGAATTTTTTCGCTGTCTCTTTACTCAAAATAATACAAACATCTTTACAGCAAAAACTTCTCCAGAAAACCGGAAAAATATGCTACAAAACTTAACTGAGCTTTGATGTTTAGCTCCCAATGAATTTCTTTTCAGTTTCAGTTTTCCTCTAATTTGATATTCAAGTCGACAATGAGAACAAAAATCTATCATCAAGCAGCACACATTCTTCAGATAAAATTCATTCATTGTCTATGAAAACCCAGCATGAGAAATGTTGACATTTAATCGTAATCTCCTCCAACTTCTGCTTAAGACTTCACAATGTTGTAGCATGCGTATGGCTTGACGTCGACCACCTTGACGGCGTATTGCTTGCAGCAGTTCCATTCCTTGGCGGTCATTTTCTGTAAATCAATGATGACATTTTGTGTGTGGAAAGTTTATGACATACTCCAGCCAAAGCCGTGCACACTTTGTTGATGAATGCCTTGGTGACGATGGCAATTCCCTCTCCGTAGACCTGGTTCAAGCAGGCGGTCTGCTTAGCGGTTCCCGTCTGCTTGTTGTTCTTTTTGCACTTGTTGAGAACTGCCAAGCCTTTGTTGATCACCGTCTTGCACTGGTTCATGAATGGTGCCGTCATTTTGTCGAGGAGTGCCATGAGATCCGTGCAAGAGTTGACTGAAATTATAGAGGAGTGTTGGGTGATTGAAAACTCGAAAACTCACATCCGTTGTAGAGGGACAATGCAGGAAGAGCCTTGCTCATACTGTTGTTAATCACACACGACTTTCCCTCTGAAAAACTCGAGTTCATTCTCCTATTGCTCCTTTCCTGACTTACTGTCGATAAGAGCAGCAGTGTCTTCTGGAGTGGAGTACAGTGTTGGCTCAATGCAGGCGACGATCTAAATACACAAAGGTTCTGAAAACCACGTGGATTTCTTACCGGATCCAGTTCCTTGGCTGTGTAGAAGGTGACGCCCATGTTCACGGCTTTCTCGCAAACCTTTGCTCTGGTGGCGGTTGCGGCATGAACAGTGGATACTCCGATGGACGAGACCAAGAGGAATGAGACGAGAAATTTGGCCATTATCTGGAATGGGGAACGGTCATTGAGGGCTAAATGAAAGTTGATAAGTTTCAAGGGTTTGTATAGGGACTCAAACATCTCTCAAAACGAAGAGAATCGGTTCATGTTGCCAACATTGCGTACGGGATACATAATCCGACTAGACAGCCTCAAAAACTCTATGCACTCACTATTCTCAATACAAACTGAACGATTAAACTGAAACAAAAGCGCGGTAAAGTTTTGATCCTCTCCACTCGCTCACTGATCTCTTTTTATAACCGCTCGTTCGGTTTTTTCGATCTATAGGCGGCACAGGGGATTATCGCACCGGGGAAGGCGGAGAGGGATGAAGAGTTGGATGGGGGTGAAGAGGTGAAAAACGAAAAATCGGAGGTACAACGGTCACCAAATCTCTTTCATACTCACCGATGGATGGTTCTTTTTTTCATTTCAAACGGATTTCCGAAGTGAACTTGGATGATAGTTCTGAGACGGGCGAAAGTGTTACTCTGAAAATGAAAAAGAATGAAAAAAACAGAGAAGGACTATGATCAATAATACTATACTTGTACAGTTGATCTGAAAATATGAAATCTGAAAACTGAAAACAGAAAACATTGGAATTATTTTAGAGGGTGGAAATCTCGGCCAAAAATATGTATTCTCGGGACTTCTAGGAATTGAAATTTTTGACAGTGTATCGAAATGCTTCTACTCTTCTTTTTGTAGTAGAAAACTTTGACATATAGCTCAAATCAAGTCAGTTTGGTCGAGTTGAATAAGAGCCGAAATTTCAAAGCCGTTGCATTGAACTCACTTTTAATAACTAGATTAAGCTTATATTCCAAATCTGTTTAATTCAATTCACCTAAAAAATTGCAGGTAAATCGAGTTATTGAAAAGTACTTGTACAACTTCTAGTCAGCTCTAAACTGAAAAAAACCATGTACATAGTGACAAATAATTATTAGGACAATGGGGTTCCAACTTCGGATTCATGTTGAAGCTGTGCCATAACGTAGAACAAGCTCCGAAGTGATTATTATAATTTCCTATTATTTTCTGTGTTTATTGGTTATTGAAGTAG
This sequence comes from Caenorhabditis sp. 40 LS-2015, assembly GCA_900536305.3. Lineage (NCBI taxonomy): Eukaryota > Metazoa > Nematoda > Chromadorea > Rhabditida > Rhabditidae > Caenorhabditis > Caenorhabditis tribulationis. The sequence goes on from LR544061.1 coordinate 7,055, forward strand.
TTTATTTAGTTTTTTCGAAAATTTGAACTGAAAAAATTTCCTACATGAGTTACCCAATTGTGCGTTCAGTCTCTCAGCAGAATGAAACTCTGTAATCACAGTCAATCAAATAAACATCAATCTAATCACTGAGGCAACTAGCTTCACTTGCAGTCGAACTTGTATAGCCGAAGCAGCCGACATCTCGCGGGTTCCGCCGCCCACCATATTTTGTGCGCAGCGATGCTCCGCCCATTTCTCAAAAAGGAAAAGCACAGAACGAAAAGCTAAAAGAAAACGCAATTCTTGACTGATTTTCTTGATTTTTTTTTCAGTCTGTCTACTTATAATATCAGTAAATTTTGAAGCGAAAAACTTCGCCTGAAAACCGGAAAAAGGTGCTGCACAAATTAATGGTGATTCTTTTGATTTGAATAATCAGGCTTGTCACCTTGCCAAGTGAAAATCATCGACTGAATTTTTTGATTTTGTGGTTGTTAGGAAACTCAGATTTTTGCGCTTTCTAGAGTCACATCTAGCTAATAGCATTACACGAATCACATATTTCGGTGAGAATTTTAACACCTCTTTTTTCTATTTGTTATCATCTCGAAAGACCCGGATTAAATACTGTATTTTCCGTCTCTAATCAATCTCTGATTTCAACCAACTATCAAACCAAAATACGAAACGAGATCTTTGGTCGACCATGAAGTACATGTCAAATCCGTTACAGTAACAGACACAGTCAATACGAGGCGCGAAAGTCAGAAATGTGTCTTGTGCTCTTCAAAAATGAGGGATTAAAATTTAAACAAAAACGAAGAAAAAAAAACGCATAGAGACTCTCAAACATTTATTCACTAAAACGGGAAGGTTGCATTTGAGAATTTTTGTTTCACATCAAAACTTCTTATTTAACAATGTTGTAGCAGGCATACGGCTTGACGTTGACTACCTTCGGTGCATACTGTTTGGCGCAGTTCCATTCCTTCGCCGTCATTTTCTGTAAATTTTCAGGGATGAATGACTCATCTCACCGCGTGACATATGTATCAGTCTTCAAATCTTAACTGAATTCTCAACTATAAATCAATCCCCGTTGCTGATTTTCTCACCTTGGACAAAGCAGTGCACACTTTGTTGATGAATGCCTTGGTGACCATCGCCATGCACTGTCCGTAGACTTTGTTGACGCACGCGTTTTGCTTGGCAGTTCCCGTTTTCTTGTTGTTAGCCTTGCAGTTGTTGAGCACCTTGAGTCCCTTGTTGATGACCTGATTACACTGGTTCATGAATGGAGTGGTGAGTTTATCGATGAGAGCCATAAGATCCGTGCATGAGTTGACTGAAAAGTAAAGTCGAGATTCTGGAGTGGATGATTTTGAAGTATAAATGATATTCTGGATTAGGTCTGATTCGATAATGGGAAGAGGAGGACACATCGTTCCGAGCAATGTTCGGCTAAGACTTTTCTAAAGTTTGACGCTTCGGAAACCGTCAAAATTGCGCATGAGTTGTCCGGCAAGATGTTCTAAAAGCGGGTCTCGCAGCGATTATGTACTGTATCCGAGATGCTCATGATGAAGTTAGTCATGATTCAACCTAGCCTCGGAGAGTGTCTCTCTAACCAGACAATCTCCACTTGTGTAAATGAATCATCGTTAATTCCAGGTACTCCTTCAGGGGAGCCCGAACAAGCCTTCTATCTGAAAACTTTTCCTTCAATAGAAACTCACATCCATTGTACAACGAAAGTGCTGATAATGCCTTGCTCATACTGTTGTTGATCACACACGACTTTCCCTCTGAAATATTTTGCTCTTTCCAAAAACCAATTGGCTTCTCGACTTACTGTCGATAAGAGTAGCGGTATCTTCTGGAGTGTTGTAAAGCGTTGGCTCGATGCAGGCAAGGATCTGAAATATGTATTAGAATAGATTTGAATTTGACATGAAGTTCGGGCTCACTGGTTCCAGCTCCTTTGCCGTGTAGAAAGTGACACCCAAGTTGACAGCTTTTTGGCAAACTTTCGCCCGATTGGCTTGAGCTGATACTGATACAAAGCCAATCGAAGAGACCAAAAGAGCCGTGGCAAGAAGTCTGACCATTTTCTGGAAGTATTCATTTTCAATCGATTTTCTTTGGAAACTAAAAGTTCAAATGTACAGTAACCAAAAATGAAGGCGATTTAGATCGTCGCAAAATGAGACATCTATCAAAATACCAGCGACTTTTAAAAGATACAAACTTGATCCGATAGACTACGGTAGTTTTTCACGATGAGGATTTGTAGTGTTTCGACAAAAAAAAAAGAGATTAGCGTCACGATACATGAGGTCATTTCCAGGGATAATGACACAGAGGGAGAGTTCTAAAACACGGTTTTTTGGTAAAATCGGACACTCCTGTGTTTTTGGTTTTTGACTATGAAAAAAGAACAGGAAAGGACAGAAAAAGATCAGGCAAACTGGAACAAATATGGACTCTGAACAGGAGACCGGAAAAACGAACGATTTAGAAATGACGAGTGTGGATATAAGCAAAGTTGGTTAGTGAAAAGTATCAGCATGAAACACTCAAAAGTGCTGTCAAACATTTCAATTTCAGTCTCTTCCAGAAGCCAAGATGAACTTTCAAAATAACGTTATTAATCATGAGCTAGTTTTGTTTGCACTTTGGTATTGATCCCTGACTGTTTGTAATGTGACTTTTCAGAGAAGCTAATAAGAATGTGTTCTCAATCGTTTCAAGTTCAAAGTTTTCTCAGATTCCCAATAGAGGGAGGGTCTATAATTGAAACGAAAACCTGAACAAAGATGATCCAAATCTAGAAGTTTTTCAAAACTTAAAAAGAAAACGGTTTCCTTCCGAACGATACTTTATGCTTTTACAATAACCACAGATAGACAATTTGGGCGTTTTGAATACTTCAAAAACTATCATGATCAGTTTTTCTGATTTTTCGAGCGTATATCTGAAACCATATTTATGTGGTTGGCAACTTTTTTAAGAAGCACATTCTTTCCCTTAATAAAAAATCGCGGTTCTCTGGCCGCGATACGGTACTCCTTCTCATCACTTTGACCCAATTTAACTAGGTTCTTGTGACAGTTATGAAAAAGTGGTCAAGTTTCAAAATGTTTCTCTGGTTATCATAAGTATTTTGTTAGTTGACCAATTTTTGAAATATGTCACAGGAACCAAGATATGTTTTGTCACAGTGATAGGAAGGGAGAGCTGGTTTAGGGAGAATACGGTAACTTCATTTTTGTGGTCGTCATCTGTTTTGGCACCGACAGTTCGGATGTGTGATAAAGACGTTCGAAAACTATCAAAGTCTTTAAGTCGTGTCTCCATTCGTAGTCTAACTGACTTTCTTTCGGTTATAGCAAAAAGTTGTCAACCTCAAAAAACATGGATCGACCTTGTTCAAAACACTCACAGAATTTCAGAGAATTTAATTGATGTCCACCAATTTTTCAACTCCTCTAAAATTGACTGTTTTCTAATGATAACGGACATTTTTCCCTGCTACCGTAACCCTAAAAGTTACTAATAGAAAAAAAGTGATTGAAAACGAAGAATGTGACTGATGTATTCCCTCCGACGAGCTCATTTTATACCATCTCTTTTCAAAAGTTTCAACAGAGATCATCTCAGCTTTCCCCCGCCTACACGTGCCCAAATGTGTTACTGATGTGCTGATTCTACAGTAGGAATGATCGGTTTCCAATTCTGGTCAGATAATCCGATGAATTCGGATCATACTAACTACATGCAGTCTTTGAAAATCACGAGAGATTTATCGTTCTTTTTCGGTTATAGAGCAGGATCGTGAAGTTTATTGGAAAACATTTTTGACCAAAAGTAAAATCGTGACTTTTCAATGATCCCCCTTGGGTTTCCATTTCTCCGAGAAAATTCATTTCGGATTTACTTGAAAAGACAACTCGTCGATCAATTCTATGTATACCATTCTCATCATTGAATGTGAGTTTTTGAATATAGATGTTTCTAAAAATTCTTTTCAGTTTTGCACTGGCTATTCTTCCTTCCTCTTCTCCTTGTTCCTCTTCTATCTTTGTGCTCTTCTAATGACCGGGATCGAGAGCAAATGCATTTGGAACGACGACAGGTGAATCAGAAAAATTTAACTTTCTATAATCTTCTAACAATTTTCCAGGCACTCCGAGACCGCCAACGAGAAGCCGCAATCTCCGGGAGAAGCGTTCGAAGTGTCATCGAGACAGAAGTCGAGTCGGAATCAAACCAGTACTCCCGTCTGAGTTGTGTCCGCATGGCTCCGAAACTGAAGACGCATAGTGGAGTGAATACTGCAGAAGTTTATGAGAGACTCAACCAGAACGACAGCTTGATTCAAAAGCTGGACAAGGAGAAACCACCATCGGTAGAAATCGTGACACCAGCTCAACCGAGACCAATGGAAAAGTCAGAGGGAGGGTCTAAGGAGGCGGATTTTGTGGATGAGAGAGATAAGGTGTCGGCGGAGGCTACTACTAAACTTTCTGGAGAAGGAGCTACAAAATCATCGGCTGAAGGAACTGAGAAGTCATCAGCTGAAGGAGCAAGCCAACCGTCGACAGAAAAATCAAACTCCGCACCAACTTCTTGAAATTCTCACCACCTCAAACATGACATATTTGAACTCATTCAAAGTGCAAAAATAAACTGAAAAACTTCATTACTCATTCATAATTCAGAGTTTTCTCATATTTGTATGTTGTGGTTTCAATGGTTTTGTTATTGTCGAAGTCTGAAAATAGTTCGACTTTTATGTTTAAGAAAAATCCAGACTCACTCTTTTACAAGTTCCAGTTGTTGTGCAGGAAAAACCAGGCGGACAGCAATGACTAGTTCCAGGACAACATGTTCCACCGGTGAATGGACAGCAACCTGAATATATTATTTTCAAGATTCACATAAATCTCACCGTTCTTTTTTTGTTTTGAAACTTCGGGACTTTAGAATATATTCTCTCAGAATTTAGAATCTAGAAAACGTCTGTTAAGAAATTTCAGAGACGCATTAAACATTGGAATAGGGATAGGTACAAACATACAGTGATGACCAAATAAATATGAATTTTTGGTGATTTTCAGAGCAAAATTGTCAACTTTGAGCAGTAGAAAAGTGGCTTCAATTTACAGATTTATATGAAAATTGGTAAGTGTATCAAGCAAATCTAGGTCTTCATTTTTGTAGTTGACAACTTTTTTTGAAAATTGCTGTGAAAGGAGTTACGTCGCGTTTAGTCACGCGAAATCCAAAATCGGACTCGTTCGGACCAACAATCTTAAACGCGACATAACTGACTTGATTGTGAATTTCGTGAAAAGTTGTCAACTACAAAAATGAAGATTTGAAGTTATCTTTACTATTAACAAACGCAAAATTCTGTCTGTGTGTCTGTCTGTGTCGTGTCTCCCGCCCTTGCGAAGTCCCCACTGGACCAAACTTTCCCAAATTTTCACAGGTTATCAGGAATGGAGCCTGAATGATGCCCGTCTTTTTCGATTTTTGATTTGACAAAAAATGAGCTCATGCGGGCTCAAAAACCTAATTTTTTTCTCCAGGGAAAGTTTTTCGCGCGATAGTTTTGCACCGGTAGATCAAATATTTTAGGCCTGCCCAAAGGGCCCCAGAGGGGCGCAGCCCTCTGGTTAAGTACATTCACCAAATCTCATAGAAATTGAGTTATGGGAACAAACTTTTTCAACTGCTCAAAGTTGATCATTTNGTACATTCACCAAATCTCATAGAAATTGAGTTATGGGAACAAACTTTTTCAACTGCTCAAAGTTGATCATTTCGCGATAAAAATCACCCAAATTTATATACTTTTGCACTGTAATTATTTGTCATAGTTCTATGCATGCAGTGAAACCCATGAGCAAACTTTTTCAGTTCAATGAAGTCGCAGTTTCAGACTTTTGCGAATGCCTAGTTCTCACGGTTGTTTTTGCAAGAAATCGGCGAGAAATGTCCCGAAGAAAATCTTGTCATAGAGGTTTTGCCAGAGGAATTATGTCAAACACTGACTCATTTTTTCGAAAAGTAAGAAAAAAATCACAAACCATATTGTTCGTTTCCCAGTGAGCAACACACTGCATACTCTTCACATTGCGTCGTTCGTTTCTCGTCACATAGATTCGGTTCCAACGTACATTTGGCTATCGTGACAAAAACTGAAAAATTAACGAAAAACTCAACATATTCGGCCTCACTAATAGTAAAACCAGAACACCAACTAAGAATGGCGGTTTCATAATGAGACCTTGCGATTCTTCAAAAGGGGAAGTCATTCATACAATACTTCCACTCGTGAAAATAATGTGAATTCGTAAAAAGTGTCATTGAAAATTTATAAAATCTCACCGAGAAGCAAAAAATACTGCGTAGACATTGGAGAGAAATAGTGTGTCTTATGCATGCTAGTCATCGAGAGTCTCAAGAAGCAGACGCACTTCTCATTATCATTCACACTTTTATTGGTTTTTCAAAGTGATAAGAAAATGGACAATTCGATTATAGTTTCTCGTCACTTATTGATCGTTTTAGTGGAAACTCTTGAGGCTCGTCGCATTTCGTGAAGTCGGCTGGTTGAGCGGAGAAGAAGAAATACGCGGAGAAGTTTGCCTGAAATTCTGAATGTATAGTTTTTTTTTGAAAAATGTTTGATTTTGAATGGCGAAAATTGCGATTTGCAAAGATCCAGCTTTTCTGAAGATTGGATTGTGTATTGAGCAGTCTTAAACCTTTACATTTGTAGCTGACTACTTTGTAGTCAAGTCCATAAATACAGTAGCAGCCACGAAACTTCCTCAGTCAGTGCAAAATCGTCAACTTTGAGCAGTTGAAAAAAGTAGCTCACAACAATTCGATTTTTCTAAAAATTGGTATATGTATTGAACAAGTCTTGATCTCCATTTTTGTAGTTGACAACTTTTCTTGATGACCACTCTCAAGGCAGCTATATCGCCTATATTGACGCCAAACTCGAACTCATTCCAGTGCTAACTTCGAGAATTTTCGGGTCACTAAAACTGTTTTGAACGAGATGTTCAAAAAAAGTTGTCAACTAAAAAAATGGAAATCTAAATTTGTATAACACATCCACCAACTTTCAGAAAAATCGGATCTGGGGGAAGACCGTTTCCTACTGCTCAAGTTGACCATTTTGCACTAAAATACACAAAGAGGATATTTCAGTGGCCGCTCCTGCAAATTGAAACTTACAAAAATGAAGATTCCGAGTGCTTCAAATACATCTACCAGATTGAAACTTAAGATGTCCAAATAATTGTTATATGACACAAAAAGAATCTCACCACCAACAAGAGTCCCGACATGACCAAGAAAGCATGAGACCATTGGTATCGGTCAGATTCATCTGACACAGTGGCTGCAACGATTGCAGGGACGAAGAACAATGCGAGACATTTACAAAATTGTATGGCAGCAATCACTACATCAGCGAATTGTTGAGACACGTGTCTGAAATGATTGGTTACTCTCTGAAAATTCTCTCTACTTACCTTCCACATTGGTAGAACCCAGCGCAGTTCGTTGACATCAAACAATTAACTGCAATCAGCAAAAACATGGCAATCCATTTTTGATCCTTCGAAATGAAGCCAAGACCTCCAAATAGGATGGAAACGATTCCGCAGGATATGGTGTTGAATATCAGCATTTTTATTTTGGGGTTGATGGATCTAGAATTTTCTGGTTAAAAATTCCGAATCTTTGTTCTATGTCTCACGTGATTCTATCACTTATGAACGCAGCTCCAAATTTGAACGGCAACTGAGCAAAATTAGTGATCCCAATTATGAAAGCAGTTTGTTCAATCTGAAAAACTGGGTTCAAAAGATTGCACAAAACTAGAAATCACCGGAAACTCTAGAACTGTATTGAAATAAATCGGAGAGTAGGTGATGATCATGATGGACATCGACAGGTCCATGAATGCATTGAACCATGTGCAAATCAGAGCACTATTTGTGACCATTTTCAAGTATGGGATTTTGCTGAAACTTCTCTTGCTCTATAACTGATTCAATTAGTTATACCGTTTCTGATCGAAATGAGCTGCTGATTTCCCTTTCTGGATCTCGGAAAGTTCTCTAGATGTGACACTGGAGTGCGATAACGGGTCATCGGAGTAGACGATGTACCACAGGACAAAACACAAGACGCCAGCTACTGAATGAACGTAGAATGAGGACCTCCATCCGAAGCTTGAGGTGCATAGCTGAAAGTTGAGAGGTCGAACATCGGTCAGATTCAAGTTACAGTAGCGGCCACTGAAATATCCCCTTCTGGTATTTTCAGTACAAAATGGTCAACTGTGAGCAGTTGAAAAAGTATGTTCTAGTTACCCAATTTTCATAAAAATTGGTAGGTGTATTGAACAAGTCTAGATCTCCATTTTTGAAATTGACAACTTTTTTTGAAAATCAGTATCAAGTCAGTTATATCGCCTAAACTGACTTCACCTCGAATTTCGACTCATTCCAGTACTAATTTCAAGGATTTTTGGGTCACTGGTCTTTAACGTGATATAACAGTCTTGAGCGTGATTTTCATGAAAAGTTATGAACTACAAAAATGAAGATCTAGAATTGCTTAATACACGTACCAAGTTTCATAAAAATCGAGTCATTGTAACATACTCTTTCAACTGCTCAAAGTTGACCATTTTGCACTAAAAATCACAAAAGGGGATATTTCCGTGGCCGCTACTTTACAAGTACACTTTCTGTCAACTTTTGGACTCATTTTTCTCAACCTTCGTTCAGAAGTTGTAAAATTTATCTTCAAGTTAGTCGGATTTTAATTGGCTCTATCAACCATCTTGAACGGGATCTTATCAATTCGGGGTCTAAAGTTTTTAGCGACACCCGAGCTGCTATATTATAAAGATTATAAAAACCCTCGAATGATTTCCAAAATTCTTTCAAACAGACTCACAAATCCAGTAACCGCAGTTGTGATGACCGTGGCGAATGGAGAGAAAACTGTGAGAACGGACACAAAGAATGCGACTTCATCATGAGGCGCCCACTTCACACAGATGATTCCAATCACCGCGAAGTCAGCGGCGTAGGCGATTCCCTGAATATCAACTCATGAATATTCAACAAACCCCTCAATTCTTCTCCCTCTAAACACCAACCTGTATCAACCTTATGACCAACAACAAAATGTAGTTGTTTGCCGCTGCGAACGGGGTGAAAGAAGTGGCAATGAGAGAAATAACACCGGCAGATAAGAATACGTTTTTTGCACCGTATCTCACATACATCCAGTTGTAGGGAATCGTTCCAATAATAGTTCCAATCGCCACTGCCCAGATTAACTGTGCCTTCTCTGTTGATGTATAGTCATAGATAGAATGGAGTGTCTGAAAATAGAGAATTCGAATCTGAGAAACAAAGTTTTCAATACCACTCACCCCATTCTCTCCCAGAATCGCTCCTTGCATGTCAGTTTTCATACAAATAAATGCGAAATTCATGATAGTGTAATTCGAGAAAATGCTCCTCAAGCAGAAAAATGCAACCATCATAACGATGAAACGGTAGTAGGGCATTTTCGGGAGGCACATTCGCTCACTACTAACCGTTTTTCCCTTTCCACCATTTTCGGGCATTTTGAGAGAAGGCGTGAAAAGTAAAAAGAGATAGAGGAAAAGAGATAACTTCTCAGTTAGAAAAGTTTTCAAAAGTTCAAAAATATAGACTGTGAAACATAAAACCGATCAATAGTTTTGTTATTCAGTGTTTTTTTCATTTACTAACTGAACTTGTTTTTGCAAGGTACAATTATCTATATTGACTGTATTTTTCTTCTCCGTCCTTCAAAACTTTCCTTTGTTTCGATGGTCATAGTACCGCACTTTTGAAAATCACCATGATCTTTGTCGTCACACGATAGTCATATTGAAAGTGGTCTATGTATCATGTTCCGGTAAGAAAAAAAACCATGAGTTGGTTGGGATTGAAACCAATGTCAGATCATAAAACAGATTCTTGGGAAGTTTTGGACTATACCTTTTTCCCTTAAGCGGCACCCCCTTCCCCTCACTTTGACCAAGCTTATCTCGGTTCCTGTGAAAGATATCAAAAAGTGGTCAACTAACAAAATGCTTATGTTAAAAAGGAGATAATTTTGTTAGTTGACAACTTTTTCATAACTATCACAGGAACCGACATAAATTTAGTCAAAGTGATGAGAAGGGGGGTGCCGCTTTTTTAAAGTTTTTAGGATAAACTGATTTCTTGGGAATACCATAGTAAGACCAAAAACCACTACAAAACCAGCTTCATTCAACAAATCACACAGGATTAACACAAAAACCACAAGTGGATGCACACGAGAACTCGGCGAGAAGAGGGAGCTGAGATGTACACAGACCATTCGTGGAGTAAGTAGTGCATCTGGAAACGAGAGGGATTACTCAGGTTTGAAAGAGTTAATACAGGAAAATCGTACAATTTTGAGATCAGTAAAATCAATCAACTTGAAACCTTAGGACTTGAAAAAATAGTTCACACCTACAGTGCTGGTCAAAAGTTTGGTGATTACTTTGGTGATTTTCAGTGAAAAATTGTCAACCAACTTTGAGCGGCTGGAAAAGTATGTTCCAAGTACTCGATTGATCTGAAACTTGGTGAATGTATCCAGCAACTCTAGATCTTCACTTTTGTAGTTGACAACTTCTTCCGAAAATTGCGATCAAGTCAGTTATGTCGCTTGTACACAACTTGCGAATTTAGTTACATTGTAACTGAAAAAAAATGTAATTTCAGGGCAAACGTCGAACACTTTTTAGGGTCCATAACCTTCAACGCAATATAACTGACTTGGTTGTAGTTTTCATAAAAAGTTGTCAACTACGAAAATGAAGATCTAGAGTTACCTGATACACCTACAAATTTTCAGAACAATCGGATTCTTGGAACATACTTTTTAACTGCTCAAAGTTGGCCATTCTCTCACTCACTCTGATTTCTTAAACCGATCTTCACATGTTCCACTTCCCGACGCAATCTTCCCACACAAATCCATTGTCACTGCACACATTGTCTTCAACTGTGCAGTGTCGTAAATGCTGCATCCTTGATCGTAAGCTGTTTTGAGAGCGAGGCAAGTTGTAGTGTCCAGTTGATCAAGACAAGTACTGGGTGTTCCTTCTACTGGAACCAGACTAAGATTGAAAGATAGGATCAAAATATTATGTCACCGTATCTATATGACCAGTTATACGTGTTGATGTAGTATCTGTTGTAGGAAAAAATGGGTAATGGATTCGTCTCTGCCGTCATTACTTCTCCATAGTACTCCTGACAACAAAAACTGAAAAATTCTGATCACTGATGACCATACACAAAATTCTATTCTCACCGCGTTTGAGTCACAGTCATATCGGGTTTCAGCTTTGGCTCCAAACCATTGAAAACGCATCCATACGCACACTGTTTGTTCCCTCGATCTTCAGAATCCATGCGCCACTGAATCTGCTTTCCAACTGGAGCTTTGATCCAATGCACGCAAAACGTGAAATCCGGTCTAGGTCTACCATTGGTATTAGTAGAATCTCCAAAAGTGTACGTCTCTTGCTGCCAGGTGTCTGTTGCAGTGAGCTCCGAGCCACAACCATAATCAGTTCGTTCAGTGCAAAGCGCTCCTCCGAATCCGTACGGACAAAGACACACAGAGCAATTCGCTGGATTCGCGTATCCTCCATTACCACAGTTGAGAGTTGTGGGACCTCAAAATCGAATTTAGATTAATTTTTAAGTACCAATTATTACATGAGCATGAGTAATGGGTATTCAACATTTTCAGATCCAAAAATGACACTATCCTTCCTCCCATTGTGTAAACCATTTCAGCTTCTTTTGGAACAATGGAATCGACACCAGTGGAGAATCTGAATCATCACCTAGTCTTCTAATATTGGTTCACAAACCCTTACGCTGATCCAGTGTAATGCATGAAACTTCCGTACTCATAATCTACCAAGTTTGTCGATTCCGCTGCTGTCATTTTGTAGAAATTCGGTTGAGAAGAAGACGGAACGTCTGTCAAGTCGATGGTCACGTGCTCGTCTCGATCGGATCTCATTTGTGTGTGGAACACACCGAGTGTGTGGGAGAGTTCATGAGCAGCAGTGCCGACCTGAAAGAAGGATACATGGGGTACCAGGGTTGTGCGGAATGAGCTTTTCGGAATTTCGGAACGTTCCGAAATTCCGAAATTTTTCTTTTCGGAATTTCGGAACGTTCCGAATTTCCGAAATTTTAAAACTCGGAATTTTCGGAATTTTCCAATAGGCCTCGTTTTTTGGTAAAAAAATTTTGCATGAGCTGTTTTTCTATGATAAAATGAACACAACTAACTGAAAAAACAGGTTTTTGACATGAAACATAGATGAAGAGTATGTAAAAACCATTTTGAATTTGTAAAAACAGAAAATTTGAGCAATTATTTTTTTTGGAATAAAAATTTCGGAACCATTCCGATCGGAATTTCGTTCCGAAAATATTTTTCGGAATCATTCCGATCGGAATTTCGTTCCGAAAATTCTCGGAATTTTCGGAATTCCGAATTCCGTTCCGCACATCCCTGATGGGGTACAGCGACCACTGAAATATCCCCTTTTGTGACTTTTAGTGCAAAATGGTCAACTTTGAGCAGTTGAAAAAGTATGTCACAATGACTCGATTTTTATGAAACTTGGTACGTGTATTGAGCAACTCTAGATCTTCATTTTTGTAGTTGATAACTTTTCATGAAAATCACGCTCAAGACTGTTATATCACGCTAAAGGTTAGTGGCTCAAAAATTCTTGAATTAGTACTGGAATGAGTCGAAATTCGAGGTGAAGTCAGTTTAGTTAATATAACTGACTTGATATTGCTTTTCAAAAAAAGTTGTCAGTTACAAAAATGGAGATCTTGACTTTTTCAATACATTTACCAATTTTTTAGAAAAATTGGGTAACTGGAACTTACTTTTGCAACTGCTCAAAGTGGACCATTTTGCACTGAAAATAGGTGGATTCAGAAACTCCAGACCTTCATTTTTCATTTTACAATTCTCTTTCTGAAAATCGCTATCAAGTCCGTTGATTCGAGTTAAAAAGTAGAGGTGCAAAATTGAAGTTACCAATAATTTAAGATTGCGTCATTATACAGGAAACCGATTTTTAGATTTTCAGAAAAAGTTGTCAACTACAAAAATGAAGATTCAGAGTTGCTGAATACACCCACTAATTTTCAGAAGATTAGTGCGCTAGAAACTTCCTTTTTCAATTGCTCAAACTTGTCCAACTTACCAATTCACATCCAGATCCAAGAGAAAGTGTTTGCTCTCCACCTAACATTCCAACGTTTGAATAACACCCAACTCCGTTTATGACCTGAAACATAACCCTACGAGAGGGTTACATTGATACTTTTCACCTTGACTCTATTAGCAGCCGTGCTATCCAATACAAACTTCACACAAGTGTTCTGCTGTAACAAGGTCATCGCATCCGTCACAATCTGTTGCATGGCTGTGCCTAGTCCAGTGTCAAAGTAGTAGTATACAGTTTTATCCGGCCAAAACTGAGCGGCATTCAAAATTTGTCTCTTCCTTCGAGAGCTTTGGGCACTTGAGGTGAACTCGCTGATTTGTTTCCTGTGCTCGAGAAACGTTTTGAATGGCTTTAAAATTGAATAGACTCACTCATCGAGACTGATGTCTCCCTGGAACAAGTAGTCGTTGAGACCGGCTCTAGTGTTAACTTCGAACATGTCCAGTGCAGGCGGGTTTTTGGTAATGTTCACCTTTCGGTAGGACTTGTGAAGTTTGTTGGATTGACTCTTGGAGATCTTCTCAATTTTCATCTTCTTTCCCATCTTGGCCAATTGCTTTTTTCTCTTCTCAGGGGTGCAGCCACGGAGAGCCTACAACAATGCATAGAAACTAAAACTCTCCTCCAAACCTACACTTCTCAAAGATTTCCTGGCGGCCGGTTTCAGTACATACACAGGTGGACTGGTTGTCGTTGGAGAAGCTGTTGTTGTCGATGTGGGAGCATCTGTGATTTTCACCGTACTTGTTGTGTTCACTTTTGAGTTCCATGTCCATTTCCAATTGAATGGTCCCTCTTTCGGTATGGTTACTGTAGGTTGTGGCACGTCTTCTCGTCGTTCCACCTTCTCCGCTCCATTCTCGAAAGCCCATTTGTTGTTGTACTTTTGAGTTTTGATATCGTCATTGTTCAACGGAAGCTGGAAGTGACAAAAAAGTTCGAGGTCAGGGAAAGATCGATCATCGTTGTGTTTCGATGCAGTTTGATCTACGTGTATGAATCGTTTCGAAATGCGTCAAATAGTGAGTCAAAGTAAAATTCTTCGATAAACCTATAGCTGTTGTACAAATTTTCTTCGTTGTTGCTGAACAAGAGTATCCCAACACTTTGAGAACGAGTTACAGTAGCGGCCACTGAAATATCCCCTTCTGGTATTTTCAGTGCAAGATGGTCAACTTTGAGCAGTTGAAAAAGTATGTTACAGCGACTCGCTTTTTATGAAACTTTGTGAATGTATCAAGCAACTTTAGATCTTAATTTTCGTAGTTGATAACTTTTCATGAAAATCACGCTCAAGACTGTTATATCACGTGAAAGGCCAGTGACCCAAAAATTCTTGAAACTTACTGGAATGAGTCGAAATTCGAGATGAAGTCAGTTTAGGCAATGTAACTGACTTGATATTGATTTTCAAAAGAAGTTGTCAATTACAAAAATGGAGATCTAGACTTTTTCAATACATCTACCAATTTTTAGAAAAATTAGGTAACTGGAACATAATTTTGCAACTGCTCAAAGTTGACCATTTTGCGCTGAAAATAACAAAAGGGGATATTTCAGTGTTCGCTGCTGTAACAGATAGAAAAAAGTCGTCAACTGTAAACTCGTTGCTCATGTTGTCCCTACCATTTTGTTAGTTGACAACTTTTTGATATCTGTCACAGGAACCGATATAAAGTTGGTCAAAGTGGCGAGGTGTCAAAAATCCCACAGAGAAAAAAGTGATACTGATCTTTGGTAGTGATCAATTCGAACGTTGTTTCCAAAGGTTTAAGATTAGCACAATGAAAAGGTTGATTTCCAGACAAAAAATAAATCATATTATCATACAATCCCTGACAATTTTAAGGACTCTGGAATCGCCGAAGAAACTTTCTGCTTCTAGAAATTTGTCGAGTCTGATTTTTGGAGCTATTCATTAGTGACAAACCAATCCCACCTTATTGGCGAAAACAAAACCATTGAGAATAAGGGAGACACTGAAAAAATAGTTGACAAATCGAGGCATATGGAGAGTGCGTAGGCATTCTCTGTCGGGCTACACGGCGCCTTTGGTCGAAAACTTTAATCCCTCAGATGTCTTTTTTATCCGTTTTCAATAACGGTCGAGAAGAGGGAGGGAGAGGGCGAAAAGATCATTATTGAACGAAAAAATGACATGGACTTTTGGAGCTCTAAGTGGGCGGAGCTTGCACATATTTGATGAAAACCGCGAAATCACAACTCTGGCAGAGATGCTATTAGTCTCATTTTTAACAGGACAAGTTTGCTCAAGACACAAATGGCAAAGAAAAAAATGAAAACTGAGAGCAGATTAAAAAATAGGAGACAGTTTGAGCCCAACTTCGGTCTTTTGACGGACTTTTGAGCTTTTATTGCTCAAAAAGCATTCGTGGTTTTTGAAAATTTTCTTCTCCAAATTATGAAAAAAGTTGTTGAAAGCGAACTCTTCATCCAAAAAGTGGAAGAAAAATCAGGGAAGTCATTCAAGCACCGGAAAACTGTCAGATATGCTTTCTCGATTTCTTAAAAGTGGGCGGAGCTTGCACGCACACAAAATGCGATGGTCGGCGGAACCCGTGAGATGTCGGCTGCTGCTTTTCCGTAAATCCGCGCCACTGCTGTCACGATTTATGACAGTGACAAGCTTCGATGAAGAAATTGTACCTAGTATGAAAACTATTGTGATCTAACTTGGAGGTCTGAGAAGCTACAGGCAAACTTTTGTTATGAGAAGAGAACCTCTTTTTTATGAGAATCGATTACCGTAAATACTCTATTAGAGTGCCATGGCACACTATGAAGAACAACTGTTTTCTACAGAGCCTAGTGCTCCTTTTATGCTAACCCGGGGAACAACAGAATTTGTGTATGCGTAGGCGTTATGATGGGAAAGTGATTGTGCGGTTTACAGTATCAAAGGTCAGAAGAGATTTGAAAACCGCCAAGAATATGATTCGCGTAGATTACCATCTTTGATGACCTCAAAATACTCATTATGTTAACCACGCCCTCTTTTTTCTATTGATCTACAGACAGGTACCTTCAGGCTATTTTTTGGATATGATGTGTCTAACAGTCTCAACAGTCATTATAGAAAGTTTGGCGCACTTTGAACGACGGGCTCTCAAGTCATGATGCTCGGAGCCAAAAAGGTATGGTTTTTTTCGTTGGCTATAACTCGGCTGAAAATAGTTCAAATAAGCTCAGATTTTCACAAAAGATGCATTTTTAGTTGATCTACAAAAATCTGTTAAAATTTCAAGTTTTGAGGAAAAATTTTTTTTTGTCCAGTTCAACTTTTTTTCTACAATTTTTTTTGAAAGTGATGAACTGGCCAAAAAAAATTTTCTCTTCAAAACTTGAAATTTTAACAGAATATTGTAGATAAAATTAAAACGGATATTTTATGAAAATCTGAGCTCATTTGAACTATTTTCAGACGAGTTATAGCCAACAACAAAAACCATACCTTTTTGGCTCCGAGCATCATAACTTGAGAGCCCGTCGTTAAAAGTGCGCCAAACTTTCTATAATGACTATTGAGACTGTTAGACACATCATATCCAAAAAACAGCCTGAACTTTGAAAAAGTTTTTAAAAAATTTCCGGGTGACGTCTACATCTGAAAGTATTCTGAAAATTCTGAGAATGTTCGACGTTCAAAAAATTTATCGGTGTGTTGCTGAAGACTTCTTCTATAGCATACAAAAAAGTTTATGAGTTTTGGACAAGTTTAAAAAAAGTTATGAATCGCTGAACAAAGTGACACTCACCATTTCTCGCCACTGTATCTCATAAATATCAAATGAATGATCCAACAACGACTAATTATTTTTTTGGTGCTTTGCTGAAGACTGCAATAGGAGCATTCAGTCGAGGAACCAATTCATAATCGATAAATTCTCAAGCTACTCAACTGATTTTGTTATCTCCTTCTCATTAGTCGTTTGTATCAACATCCCAAATTTTACCGTGCAAAAATCCCAAGTTGAAATCTCTGGCCAATGACCTTCAGAAGCATTGTTTAAAAACAAGTCGTTATTTTTTGACAAGGTCGTCTACCACGAGACCTTCTCCCGGGTGTTCTTCTATTCAAATTTGCTCCCCTCCTTTCTCTGGCATTCGAGCTTCCCGTCTGTCAAAAGTTTTTGTCATCCTCACAATCTGTCACATATCTCTGTGTCTCTTATCTTAGTTCTCCTCCAATGCGAAATTTGAATATCGAATCGCACTTCTTCCTCTCAATTGTTTTCGTTAGATCAAAGAAAAAACATCCACTATCTTGATCAGTTGAATTTTTCAATCGTCACTCTAAGCATGACTCATTCCTGATTTCGACAGGCTTACAATTCTCCGATGGGTCAGTCATCTATCATGGCACATTCTCATGACATATTGATATCGTTATTCCAAACAATAATGAGAACCGTAATGGATATTTGATTCGATTGTGCAACACCGAAGAGTGTAGACCAACCAATAATTCTTCCACATTCTTCACCGCTCATTTCCTCTTCTCATGTGCAGTCAGGCCTCTTCTCCGTTTCCCACCCCTTCTACCGAATGTATCTTGATTCCTCTAACAGATATCAAAACGTTGTCAACTAACAAAACATTAACGACAACTTGAAAAACGTTTTCTCAGTTGACCACTTTTTTATATCTGTTTCAGATATCGGGGAAGCTTCGTCAAAGTCCTGGGTGCAATTTTCGAAATTTCAGAACTTCGACATATTTTGAGTTTTCATACTTCCGAAATCCGAAATTTTGGAACTTTTTGAATTTTTAACTGTCGAGACAAGGAATGTCTGATTTTTAAAGGGGGGCGGAGCCTGGCCTTCGCTTCTCGTGACTAATGGTATTTTGAAACGTTGTTTTCTTTTCTTTTTCAAACCAGAGTTTTGAACAAAGATACTAAATTTAAAATAATAATACTATTCTACTCCATCCATGAGCTCTCAACATGTTTTCATTTCAACTTTTTCCTCATGAAATTTCAGTCGAAACTCGGTTACAAAATCTTCGTCTCGGAGTATCCCTTCCGGAATTCGGTTCCGAGAATACTCGGAACTTTGAGAATTTCAGAATTCCAAATCCCGAGCATTCAACGTCTTCTTTATTCTAGAACTTCTCTAAAAACCTTTATTATCTCCTATATTTTCAGGCAATGAATTCGTCCAACAATTCCAGCCAGATTCCACCGAGACCGTCCGTTTCAAGTGATATGCCAAATCCTCTCATTCAAAGTCCTCCTCTGACTCTGTCAAACACCTTGAGCCCAACCAACACCTCCTTGCTTCCTGGATCAAGTCAGAACACTATCCCGAAGTCTTCTTCACCCGGATGTTCCATTCAACAAATCCATCCTCATCCACTCATCGTTCCATCCTCATCCGTTCCATCCTCATCCACCACCATCATCACTAGTTCATCTCTCCCACAGACTTTCCCAACAACAGCAACCTTGAATCTTCGGGACCTTCTGAGAAACAACGGGCCATCTCCTCTCGATGCGTCACCAACTGACAGTCATTCTCCAACACTCACATCTCCCGAGACCCTCTGCATTTGTCGCCGTGGAACATGGAAAGGCTTCATGATCAAATGCGACTCGTGCCACAAGTGGAAGCACGGAGCGTGCGTTGGCATCACCGCAAAGAGCACGCCAGCTGGAGGCTACGTTTGCCCTACGTGCCGTGCTCCAGGACCCATGACAGAGCGTTGGTCCATGCAGTACGACGAGCTGATTTGGTTGGCGCTGCTCGCCGCATCCCAAGACTGGCCTACCACACTCTCCATCCAACGGCTCATTCTTGACTTCAAGTTCGAGAACTGCCTCGGACCGTCGCATTCCACTATCCGGGCGAAGCTGCATAATGTGATTGCTGGCAAACTGATGAGCCGTGATGTGGACGAGACGACGAAAATCAGAGCGGCATATTATTCTCGCCATCCGCTTCCCAAAGATCTGCTCGATATGTGAGTTAAGGGCGACTTCAAATTTCCACCTGAAAAGTTTTTACAGGTTGACTCGAAATGGAAGCGTGAGGAGGTACCGAAACGGATCGTTGTTCAACTTCAAAAGCAATACTATCGGAGTATCCGATATTCCCCCAGTCGATCGCACTTCCATGTACTTTCCGCCCCGTCAGTTGTTCCATCCCTTCCCACAAGCTGAAGACGTCGATGCGGATCGCCCACCTTCCCCTCGAGAACAAAAGCCATTGCTCACCATCAAAAGAGAATTCGTGGATGACGATACAGACGACCGTCGGAAGCGAATGCGAATGGAAAGGCAAGTTGAATGAGTATTAGTCACCTTGAAATCCTGAACAAACATTTCAGAATGGCACCGTCACAGCTAGAAGAGAGGATCCCGGAGACTTCCGCCGACAACTTCCTATTCCTGCTGGAGAAGTTCTTCACAAACGTCGACGCTATCCGGCTCGCCAAGTTCATCGCCGACATGAACAAGAAGCGAGCTCTGAAGCAGAGCGATCTGAAGAATGATGTAAGTTTTGCATTCTCTCTTTCACATTGGAAAGGCTTTTTTCAGACACTCTCCTATGAGAGCATTTATTGCAGTCTGGAAAGCGTCTTCCGCTCCCTCCAACACAACCACATCCAGAAGCTGACCATTCAAGACGATGAAGATGTGCAGGTGGACTTCGACAACACCTACATCCCACTCAACGCATTCCTTGAGCACTTCGGAGCCCTGGTCGCTGGCTTCGAAGTGTTCTTTCCACGCTTTCAAGATCTCCGTCGAGAGATTGAAACATATCGAATGGAAGCTTCTGACCAGAAGGTGAGAAATTATCGATTTTTGTCAACTTATCATACAAAAAATTCAGGTGCTGGCAACCTCGGAAATTCCAATGAGGTTCCATGGAATTTTTGACCGACATGGCCTCGTCTCGCAGAAGTAGGCCGAAAGAAACCCGATATAATCTTAACCCATGATTCTCTGACTCAAATCTTTCCCTTCCCGTTGACTTCCCTCACTCTCTTTCTCTGCTGATTGATTCTCCCCATTTGCCTCTATGCTCTTTTATAATTCGCCAAGCCTCACTGCAAACTCTCAATTCGTTATTTCATTGTTTCCATTTTATTAAGTTTTTTTTCGCTTTATTTCATGATAAATTTTGCTGTAAATATCATCTCGAATCGTCTTAAATCTCTAAAAACTTGCGAAGATTCGCCAATTTCTTTCTCCGAAAACCTTTTTCAAATTGCCGCGTTCTGCGGAGTGTTCGACAGAGCGCAATTGCATTGCTATTTCAATTTCTCGATTTTTATTTTTCGCAGTTTTTCTCGATTCTTTTCCATCTTACAGCAGATTTTCTTCATATTTTCAGGTGAAAATGAGCGATCGGGACGAAAAGCCAGTCGAAAAACCGACACAAAGTTCGGAAATTGCCATGGAAAATGGCGAAAAGGAGAAAGAGGAGCCTGAAGTGGATTTAGACCGAGTTCATGTACAGAATATTCCCTCTGTCGTCGGCTTCAAGCAGTTTAAAGTGGCGTTGGGCAAGTGAGTGAGGTTTTTGAAAGCGTATAAGTTTTTTGTGCTAAGTTTAGTTGAAGAAATAGCTTTGAAAACATCTTCTCAGCTGAAAACTATGAAGTTTGATGAAAATTTCCAGAATTCTCGGCGATTTGACACCGAAAAAACTGCGCCACATGTCCGACTACGCCTACGTCACTTTCGATACTCCAGAAGACGCTCAAAAAGCGATCGTCATTCTGAACGGTTGTGAATACAAGAATCATAAGCTTAGCGCCCATTTGGCGAACAAGGAAGTGAAGAATCTTCGAGCACCGACGACGGAGAACACAGAGCCAGCTGTGCAGAAAACAGCGAGGGAGAGTGTGACGCCGTTGGCAGAGATGGAGTACGAGAAGCAGTTGGAGTTGAAGCAGAAGAATAGTGAGACGTAAGACATCCGAATTGAAAAAATCAGCGACAGTTTCCAATTTTTCAGGGTGATGAACAAGCTGCACGGGCAACTCCAACATAACCGAATCGAGAACATCGGGAAGCAAACTCAATTCCGCCAACGCCTTCAGCCGATTCTTCCGTCGCCTAAAGTCACCGGCTATCGCAACAAATGCGAGTTCACCATCGGCCACGATCTCAACCGAGACGTCTGCATCGGATTCGTCGGCGGTCGGTTCGCTCAAAACCGTCACTTTGTGATCCCTCCTGTCAACGTGGATATCGTCAGTCCGCAAATGATGGCGATCGTTAAGGACGCTCACGAGTTTGTCAAGGAGACCGGGTTGGCGCCATTTGATGAGTTCGAGAGGAAGGGATTCTGGCGACTTTTGACTGTGAGAGAGTTCGGTGGCGATGTTATGCTGATCTTCACTGTTTACCCGCTGGAGAGCAAGGAGGAGACAGAAGAGTTGCAGAGAAGGATTAGCGAACGATTTTTGGCATTCGAGTGAGTTTTAGGGCACTTGAAATGCCACAAGCATACAAAATGTAGCTCACAACGAGATCTATCAATTGCAACAAAGAGCTGTGATATGATGTTTCTTCTATTGCTCAGTACCCCGTCAATATTTTCAGACGTTCTTTGCTGCAATCGATATTACTTTTTCGTAGCATTTCCAATCCCGAAAATACACAGAGCCATCAAAAGTAATCATCCAATTTTCAGGACGTTCAAAGAAAAGAGCTATCGAGTATGCAGCATCTACTGGCAAGAGATGGTTCACATCAGCGACGCTCCAAACTTCAAACACATCGCCGGCACCCCATACATCTATGAGTCTCTCCTCGACTGCCGTTTCCGTGTCTCACCACCGGCATTCTTTCAAACCAACAGTCAAGGAGCGTCTGTGTTGTACTCGACGATTGGAGAGATGTGTGGATTGAGTGTGAAGCAAGAGACACAAGAATCGGCTTCAGAAGCGGCTCGAGAAGCATCTTCTACTGATGTTAAGATGGAAATTCAGGAGGCGGCTACCGAAACGGCTCCAGCGACGTCTTCTACTGACGTTAAAATGGAAATTCCATCCGTAGAGCCAAAAGTGGAGCCTTCCGATGATTTCGATGATCCACCTGCTAAAATTCCCAAGATCGAAGAACCAGAAGTCACTTCCGATCCTCTCGACGCTCCTTCAGTTTCCAACGAAGCTTCACCATCAGCTTCAGCTCCAGAAGACCCCGGAACAATTTTCCTCGACATCTGCTGCGGAACGGGAACCATCGGACAGTGTGTTCTGAAGAACATTCAACACTCGCAAAAAGTGTTCTGTGTTGGCATCGAAATGATCGCGGAGGCTGTGGAGGACGCGAAACAGAATGCGAAGCAGAACAAGATGGAGAAGTGTTGCAAGTACATTGCTGGAAAGGCCGAGGACACTTTCCGTTCGATGAAATATCAGCTTCCGAATGGGTTCGATTTGAGGAAGTCGCGGGTAGTCGGAGTCTTGGATCCGCCGAGAGCTGGCATGCATGAGAAAGTCATTTTGGCTTGTAGAGAAGTTTGTACCTTTACTGTGAGAGTGTTGCGATTTAACTTCAGCTGGTAATAAGCTTGAAACTCTCTGCTCATATCTTCAAAAACTGCAACAGACAACCAGAAATCGATTTGAAAGCATGTGAAGTTCTTCGAAACAAATTGCAAACTTCAAAAGCTCATACTTCTCATTCAGAACCTCTGAATGTTATAGGCAGATGTTGAAAACCATTTCTTCCCAATGAAACCCATCTCCATTCCTAGTCAATTCTTTCAGATGGATACCATGCGTCGTCTCATCTTCGTCTCCTGCGAACCCAACGCCGCCATCAACAACATCGTCAACTTGTGCCGTCCAAAGTAAGCACATTGACTACAAAAAACGCGTTGTATCCTTCTTCAAGACATTATCTTATCAGTTTGCCCACACTCACTAACCTAACGATCAATCTGTGGTCACTGCCTTCTTTGCCGTTCTGCGTCTCTCCTATACAATTTCCTTTTTCTCAACACAACAAAGTTTTTCCAGATCCAAAAAGTACTCCGGCGATGCGTTCTCGGTGACACGTGTTCAGCCAGTCGACATGTTTCCACAGACGACGCATATGGAGTGGATTATTCAGTTGGATCGTTAACTTGTTTCCCTTTGATTTTCTTTCCCTTGTTAAATTTTAAAGTTATTTTCTTATTCAAATTTTGCCTCTTTCCGGGCGTTGTTTTTTCGTTATGTTGTTGATTCAATTGCAAAAAACTGATTTTTGAAATGTTGTGTTCTCTCTCCAACAGATTTTTGTCGGTTCACACCCGACCATTGAACAGTTTACTTTTCGTTGTTTTCTGGCCTTCTCTCATTCTTCAAACACAAGGTTTCCACATTTGTTCATTGAACAATTTTCAGGTCAAGCAACATTCCGAATTGTCATCAGCATGAGCTCTACTGAAGGACAGGTAAGATTAGAGAATCGAATATGAAAAAATTGGGACGAAAATTTCGTCGATAGACTTCTCCTCCTTTAGCAATGTCGCCGGCCAATTCATTTTGTTTCTTTGGCTCGTTCATCGAAATACTGTTTTTCTTTTTTCGGAAAAAGCCAATCTAGTGTCTTCATACTTTCCTCTGACGTTCCCAGGAAAACAAAATGAACTACACGGCAAATTTCAATGAACAAAAATAGACTCATGTTTCAGGTCATCAACTGCAAAGCTGCAGTCGCTTGGAGTGCCAAGTCTCCCCTCTCCATCGAAACCATCCAAGTGGCGCCGCCGAGAGCTCATGAAGTTCGCGTGAAGGTATTCAGAACCGAAGATTACCATAAGCTACTCCAATGTTTTCAGATCTCCTTCACCGCCGTCTGCCACACTGACGCCTACACTCTCGATGGACACGACCCCGAGGGACTGTTCCCCGTTGTTCTCGGACACGAAGGCTCGGGAATCGTCGAGAGCGTCGGAGAGGGAGTCACCGGATTCGCCGTCGGAGATCACGTCGTCCCGCTCTACGTTCCACAGTGCAAGGAGTGCGAGTATTGCAAGAACCCGAAGACGAATCTCTGCCAGAAGATTCGAGTGTCTCAAGGCAACGGATTCATGCCGGACGGAACATCGAGATTCACTTGCAACGGAAAGCAACTCTTCCACTTCATGGGCTGCTCGACGTTCTCCGAGTACACCGTCGTCGCCGACATCTCCCTGTGCAAAGTCAATCCAGCAGCGCCGCTTGAGAAAGTGTCCCTTTTGGGGTGCGGAATTTCAACGGGATACGGAGCAGTGTTGAACACTTGCAAAGTGGAGGAAGGAAGCACTGTTGCAGTGTGGGGACTCGGCGCCGTTGGGTTGGCTGTTATCATGGGAGCCAAGGCAGCGAAGGCCAAGAGAATCATCGGGATCGATTTGATTGAGTCAAAGTTCGAGTCGGCCAAGTTCTTCGGAGCCACCGAATGCATCAGTCCGAAAAGTGTGCAGTTGCCAGAGGGAAAGAGCTTCCAAGCGTGGTTGGTGGATAACTTCGATGGCGGATTCGATTACACTTTTGAGTGTATTGGAAATGTTCACACTATGGTGAGTATTGAAAAAACGTCTGTCCAAACAAAACCGATTAAAATTTCAGCGCCAAGCTCTCGAAGCCGCTCACAAAGGATGGGGAGTCTCGTGCATCATCGGCGTCGCTGGAGCTGGTCAAGAGATCGCGACCCGCCCATTCCAGCTTGTCACCGGACGCACGTGGAAGGGTACCGCTTTCGGAGGCTGGAAGTCCGTGGACAGTGTGCCGAAGCTTGTCGAGGACTACCTGAACAAGAAGCTCCTGATCGATGAGTTCATCACTCATCGCTACCACATCGACGACATCAACACGGCGTTCGACGTTCTTCACAAGGGAGAGAGTTTGAGATCGGTGTTGGCTTTCGAGAAATAGATCTAACATTTCATTGCTCTTCCCCAATGTTTTCCTACTAAATTTTTGATTCCAGTTCTTCATCCTTCCCATTTTTACCTACTAAACAATTCTTCTGTCTCTTCAAAAACGTCGGCCAATTTGCTCCGATAGTTTTTCGAAAAGAGAATCTATGTATGTTCCCAGATTAAAATGAATTTTTAATTTTGAAATCTTTTCAGTGGTGTTTAAGGAATCAGCTGTGTGGGAGAGTGTAGGAGCATAGAGAGACTCCAGAGAAAGAAGATTTCAGATTCCTATTCGTCCTGGAGAGATGGAGAAAGTCAGGTGCTCCGCTCTGAAATCAAGATCAAACTATAAAGATAAAAAGAGATCAGCTTTGAAAAAGTTCTAGAACCAAGACAGATGACCTAATCAGAGATAACGAAGGTTACAGTAGCCTAAGGAACACTGATATCCCTTTCATTTTCAAGAGCTATTAACATCAACAATTAATCATTTTTAAAGAGGATAATGTTTATTTGAAGTAGTCTATTGTATCAATGTGTTACGAGTGTGAGAGAAGGAGACTATCCCTTTCAATTGGGTCGGCAAGTGAGCGAAAAATAGGTTGATCCAATGCCGCCTTCTTTTTCCTTCCATCCATCCTTTATTGTTTATCTCCACATGTATTTCTCTCTCAATTCAAAAAAATACACTACATATTTTCAGATGAAGAAGACTATGTTGATCACACTCGTCGTCTGTCTCTGTCTTGGGACCAATGCACATTCAGGTATCACTTCCTTAATAGTTAGAATAGATGATTGTGCAGATGGCTATGCCATGTTTTCAGTCTGAAAATGCATAGTATATATACAGTACTGGCCAAAAAGAATGCGAATTTGATGAGATTCAGCGCAAACCTTAACTTTGAAGACTTGTAAATCAGTTCTCAACAGACCGATTTCTCTGAAAATTTGTGGACGTATCAAGCAACTCTAGATCTTCATTTCTGTAGTTAACAATGTTTTACGAAAATTACAATCTAGTCAGTTATGTCCCGCCTAGTCACGCGACTTTAAAATTCGGTACATTTCAGTGCAAGTTTCGACCTTATTTGGAACCATGATCTTTACTGCGACATAACTAACTTGATTGTGATTTTCAAGAACATTTGTCAACTACAAAAATGAAGATCTAGAGTTGTTTGATACATTCACGAAGTTTTATAGAAATCGAGTGTTTGGAACATACTTTTTCAGCTGCTCAAAGTTGACCGTTTTGCACTGAAAATCAACGAATTCGCATTCTTTTTGGCCAGTACTGGAATAATAAACAACTTTAGACAAACTCGAATTCGCCAACAGTTCTGCTTCAAGCTCAGCTCCGAATACGCCACAGAGAATAAAAGAAAAAACCAACGCAGTCTGCGACAACGACGATGAGTTGGCCAAGATCCCGTGTATGAGCGCTAGTGATCACGAACAACTTTGGGGTGGAATGGTTAAACATGGACTAGCCCGACTTCTTAACTCTTTGTTGATAAAAGAAGCGGTGGTGCTTATTGGGAAGGAGGAATTGCGCAAAGCTCAGAACCTACCACCACCACCCCCTTGGACACCCTATAACTCCACAAACCCTAGTGACGCAGAAATCGCGTCGGCCCCCACTATCGAGGCTTACTTCGATTTAAATTAACCGAGACTGAAAACTCACAGCCTTGACAGCTACTACTTCTTCGAACACAATTTTCCTCCGGCTATTGAGTTTCTCGACAAGCGATCCCCAGTAATTCGCACTGTTTTCAGGTGTAGATTTGAAAATGTGCATGCAGCAGGAGTGACAGATAGGCAAACAGTTGATCGCATGATTGCTGAGTTTTCCACGATTCATACGATAGTAGACCGTGCGAGTCAGCGAATGTTTCGTTCTGAATGCTTGGAGGATTAGTTTTCAGAGTTTTTTTGTACGTTGTTATGCTTTCAGTATTTTTCAATAATAATTTTTGCAAATCCCTTATATGTACCTTGTCACTAATTTTTATGGATAATGAACGTTTATTAAAAGTAACTAAACAAATTTATCAGATACAACGAGTGTATACATATCAATACAGCGGTGGTAAAATGTTGCTTGCGCTGAACTATGGAGGGATGTGCATGTGGGTCTGATAAGGAGATTGCACAATTTCGTGGGTTGAACTTTTCTCACAACCTGGGTCGAGGTGAAATCGACCCCGCAGATTCAGATTCTGGAATCAAAATCAGCAAAATGCGCACGTGCTTCGAGTTAGGACCTCTCAAAGTTGAATCCTACAATGTAATTGGACGTGAAATTCCATCTTCCCCAAAAAACTACCTCCAGTATCACTATATAATTCAACTTTGCGAGGTCATAACACGAGTCACGTGAGCTTTCTGCTGATTTCGACTTCAGAATCTGAATCTGCGGAGTCGATTTCACCTCGACCCAGATTATGAGAAAAAGTTCAAACCAAGAACTCGTGTAATCTCCTTGTGAGGCTACATGAACTATGGAAAGATGTGTATATGATTCGTCCAACTGGAGAATTTGAAATTTTCAGATATTGTTGTCCGCACAAACATTCACCAGACAGTTTTCTTGATTTTTTTCCTCGATTTGAAGCAAAAATTGACCAAGTTATGGTCTGTCTATGATGTCACGTATGATGTTCGGTTAGTAATGGTGCGAGATTTGTTTTCGGTCCGATCAGTTATTGTTGTGAGATTCTTCTTGAGAGGTTTTAGTGTCCATCACACAGAGTCAATCTCTCTTCACATTACCAATCAATAAATTCACATAGTTAGGGCCAATCAGGTGGGTAAAACAATGGGATTTCCCACGAACCCGCACCTATCAACACCTTCAGATTTTTAGATCTAGAGTTCTCACCTCTCGCCCATCTCTTCCTTAATCCCTCTCACCATATTTGGCGGGAAAGTATGTTGTCCTCTAGTGTGTCCAGTCCGTCCTTCCGGTTCTCCCCATTCTCTCATTGCTTTCCTTATTCTCCACCCTTTGGTCTCTACTCTCCTTTTTTGGCAGGAAAATCGATTGACCCCAGTCGATCATTTTTACTGGTTCCATTTTTCATCTCGTGCACCCTATAAACGCTCACAGACTCCTATGAATTCCTTTCATAGTATTCCCCTAAATCTCCGTTTCCTTCCGTTCTCACGCTCTCTCGTTAACATCGTTCTTGTGTTTTCTTGTAAACCTTTAAGTTATCTCACTAGGGAGTCACTCGGACATAGTTTGGAGTTACGTGATGAGACATACAGATTCCATCCGGGTGTCTTAATTTCGTTACGTGATGGGACATGAAATTTGTTTTTTTTAGTATTTCAACCCAAATTTCTTGAAGACGCGCAGTGTTCAGCAAATACAGATTTCATGAATGGCTTGGAAATTTCATGGGCTTTCCGGTGGTATATGTCTCTTAACGTAACTCCAACCTATGTCCGAGTGACTCCCTAGTCCGTACTCTCTTCCGTGGAATTCTAAAGTTTCCACATTGTCTTCTACGGAAACTGTAAGTGTTTGAATGGAGCAAAAATCAGAAAAAACGGTTTCACACACAGAGAGTCTTCTCTCTTCACATCACCAATCAATATAGTCGCATAGTGAGGGTCAATCGGGTGGGTAACACAATGGGATTTCCCACGAACCCGCACCTATCAACACCTTCAGATCTTTAGATCAGGTGTTCGCACCTCTCGCCCATCTCTTCCTTAATCCCCCCTCACATTATTTTTGGCGGGAAAGTCAATTGTCCCCCCAGTGTATCCACCATTCTCTCCTTCCGGTCCACCCCCATTCTCTCATTGCTTTCCTTATTCTCCACCCTTTGTCTCTACACTCGATCGACTCCAGTCGACTCATTGATTTCGTTTTCATTTCGTGCACCGTGTGAACGCTCACAGAGTTCGATGAACTGCATTCTTAGTGTTCCCCCAAATTTCCATTACTTTTCTTACTTTCGCTCTCTCGTTATTATCATTCTTGTGTTTCCTTGTAAAACCTAAAAACAATATTCATTTTTTCAGGGACAGAACTTCCACGTCGCATGATCATCGAATGCAAATGATGGAAGGGCGGATCTATATGAATAGCACAAGGTTCGTTTTTCATGGGAACCTTTGGGTTGAAACTGCTTCCGAAATTATTGTAGGGACATGACGAAATATTTAGAATTCGCTGGAACAATACTACTTTTCAGGGGCTTCATGGAACTTCGGAAGTATCAACAGGACGTCGAGATGATCGCTACGATGGATGTTGGACGTTCGTTGCGAAGTGTTGCTAGTGTCGATAGGAGGAGTTGGCGTATTCTACGTGAGTTTATAGAGTAAAGTATAGTGAAGTAGTACACAGTAAAACAGACGAAACGCAACAAAAATAATTCACACAACACAGAGAAACGAAATCGAACAAGATCAATGGACTAGAAACTGAACTCTAAGAAACAAAAGCACAAACTAAACCATGACCTAAATCTCACAACACTCACAGTCCTAGGGATTCGCCCAGCGTATTTTCTTAGATGGAAATCTGGACAACCTCGTCCATCCGGGTGTCTTAATACACGATCATATACAAAGCACAAACCAAACCTCAACCTAGACCTCACAACACTCACAGTCCTAGGGATTCACCCAGCGTATTTTCTTAGATGGAAATCTGGACAACCTCGTCCATCCGGGTGTCTTAATACACGATCATATACAAAGCACAAACCAAACCTCAACCTAGACCTCACAACACTCACAGTCCTAGGGATTCGCCCAGCGTATTTTCTTAGATGGAAATCTGGACAACCTCGTCCATCCGGGTGTCTTAATACACGATC
>LR544074.1:0-25232 GCA_900536305.3 Caenorhabditis sp. 40 LS-2015
CCACAAAATTGAACTGGAAAGAGATCAAATGCGCGGCGAGATATCCTGAGAACTTTGTCTGTGCGCCTTTAAAAGAGTGCCAACAGACTGCGAATTTATAATATCTGAATTTCAATTCTGTTTTCTTTTTGAAATTGTATTTTTTCGTCGAGTTCCAGGGAATGATTCTCCAAAACCTCAAAATCAAGTTTTCCCGGGATTTCTAGACAATTCCAAGATGAATACAACGAAAATTTTGAATCTGCTGATTGCCAGGGCCAGATGTTGCCAAAAAGGGGGCGGAGCCCTCTTCACCACTTACATTAAGCGGCATAAACGGGGTGTCGTTGTTTTTGGGGTGATGCAAGTTCATGTAGTGACTAATGGGGAAGTACATCATCAAAAGTAACTTCAACATATTGGCATATTGAAACATAAATTTTTTTTCGAGCGATATTTTTTTTTAGAATTACCTCACTATTCCGTTTCAAGCTGGTTGTAAAGAAAGATACAGACGAAAACTACGTTAACGTTCGCATTTTATATTCAAACTTTTCCGTTTCAGTACCTCGATAAAAAAGTGCTCAAACTTTCAAAAGTCGATTTGTGCAAATCAACTTGTTCATTTCAGATCATCCTTTACTAACCACTTCAACTAAATAACCAAAAAGAAAACTGAAAAAAACGTTCCCCTCTCTGAAACCGGAACAACAAACACAGAAAGCAAACAGAGGGGGAGAGGACTCAATGGAGCCCCGAGTCAGTCCACTCTAATTTATTCATTGCGAAAATTGTGTACACCACTTCTCCCCCTCCCCATGTCTCTATTCGGGTCCCTCCACCTGAGTCCCCTCCCCTTCCCCCCTCCCCCATTTCACTTCTGAACACTCACCTGACATGGCAGTTTTTGAGACGAAGAAGAAGAAAACGGGCGGTTTCAAATGGAAGGAGAAGGCAACAAATTTGAGTGCGGGTAGTTTTGGGGAAGATGGGGGATGTGTACACATCGAAAGATATAGAAAACCCAGAAAAAAAAAGCTTATGACAAAATTTCAGTAAGGGAATGTATGAAAAAAGAAGCGAAAAAGATTCGGACACAGTGGGAATCGAACCAGCGATCTTCAGATCCAAAGTCTACCCTCTTCACCACTAGGTCATCTAGGCTACTGGAGTTGGCGGCAGTGTTGAGCGGAATTCCTTCCGTTTCCTTCCGTTTTCCGTCTTCCGTTTTCCGAGTTCCGTGAAAATTTTTTTGTTCCGTTTTCCGTCTTCCGTCTTCCGTCGAAAAAATATATTTCCGTCTTCCGTCTTCCGTGATGTGAAATTTCATTTCCGCTCAACACTGGTTGGCGGGCGCCGACGGTGTCTTGCCGACAGGAGAGCAACGATTTAATGGCGTCGCCGATAGCGGCAACTTCGCCTGCATGACCTAATGGCTAAGACAAATGACCATGAATCTGAAGACCGCGGGTTCGATTCCTACTGTGTCCAAATCTTTTTTGCATTGTTTTTTAACTCCTTTTCAGTCGATAAAACGTTTCAGCTCTTCTTACTGGGTCCAAATTTTTTTTGCTCCGTTATTAAGACGTTTCAAATGCATATTAGAACCAATTTATTAGAAAACAACAAAATAAGTTATGCTAGTACTATCTTCTCATCACAAAACACGACGGCACACCCGGTGAACCATTTCCCGAGCCACTCTCCACAATCGTTGGACTCTGCCGACAAGACGATGGCTCGTTGGCATTTCGCCTCTCGGACATGTTGTCCGCAAGAAATCGATGAGAATGAGGAGCTCGGCCAAAGTCTCTGAGAACAGAAAAATCTCAACCAAAAAAAAATTCCGACGAACCTTAACCCTCGCGCCTAACTCCTTCACAAACGCGTCCCTCTCTCTTGTATCGAATTCGGCACGGAGGATTTTGCATTCAGAAGACGTCATCAGATTCTGGATCTGATCATAGGGGAAGTTGTCCTCGATGTGGACGTCCATGGGTAGTGGGTTGTGGTCGTCGGCTTGTTCTGGGGGGAGCTGAAGGTTTTGATTGAGTGGAAATGCGTTAAAAAACAATGCAAAAAATATTTGGACACAGTAGGAATCGAACCCGCGATCTTCAGATCCATAGTCATCTGTATTAGCCGTTAGGACATGCAGGCGAAATTTGCCGGCTGCAGCGGCGCCCTTAAATGGTCGCCCTCCTGTCGGCAAAGCGCCCTTGACGCCCGCCCCCTTCCTGCGCCCGGTTGGCCTAGTGGTGAAGAGGGTTGACTATGGATCTGAAGGTCGCTGGTTCGATTCCTACTGTCCCCAAATCTTTTTTGCTTTTTTTCCTCGCACCTCTCCATCCTTCACAACGAATCTGTTCTCCATAAAACCCAAAAATCTCGATTCCAACTCTCGTTTCTGATAAACATCCAACATTTCTTGACTTGGAACAAAAAGCTCCGGTTTGCGGTATTGTTTTCCGTAGAAATACTTGTTCCTCTTCATCAGCGGGTTATCGTCGAAAAGGAGGTAGTTGGCGACCGCTTGTGCGGCTTCCGCGCCCCGTTGCACTGAAGAAATAGGGGTAGATCAAAACAGCAAGAAAAGGATTGCTCACACTTAAAATGACAAAAGTGTAGGTACTCAAAGTGTGCGGCCATCAAATTCCCGACATAATGTCCATTGATCACCGCCAACTTGTACATGCAATTGTGCTCACAGCGGAGCACAGAAGCTCTCATGCTCGCCAGTAAAATTTCGATTTCTGGATTGCCCTCAACGACACTCCAGTCGATTTTGTCTTGACACAGAATTCGACACTTGTCGTCATTCCAAATCGACTTTTCCAGAGAGCTCTCGAACTCGTGAACGCAACGCCCCCAGTCCTCTCCGTCGTACGCTTCGACGCCGTTTATGAATTTTGCCTGAAAATGAGAAAAAAAATTGGGTTTTGTCATTGGAGCGCGTTTAAACCGCTATTATTGATGTAGGTTTCAGATTGTCGATAAATTGGGGAAAATATTTTTTGTTGGATTTTCTCGAAAATTTTTATTTTTGACAAAAAAACTGTTTTAGAGTGAAATCGAAATCCGACAAAAGTGGTGTCCATCAAATGCGACAAAAAATCGACTTTGTCGACTTTTATCGACAAAATGTTGTATCGACTTTTCTCGACATTTTCTCGACAAATCGATTTGTCGACTTTTCTCGACAATTTCTAGACAATTTCTCGACAACTTTTCTTGTCGACTTTTTTCGAATATTTTTCGACAATTTCTCGACAACTCTTTTTGTCGACTTTCCTGGTAAAAAAGTCGACAACTTTCTTGGCAATTTCTCGACATTTTCTCGACAATTTGTCGACAAATTCTGGACAACTATTTTTGTCGACTTTTCTCGACAAACCGTTTTGTCCACTTTTGTTGACAAATTCTCGACAACTTCTCGACAAATTGTTGTGTCGACTTCTGTGGAAAACTTCTGGATAATTTTTTTTATCGACTTTCCTGGACAAAAAGTCGACAATTTTTCTGGACAAAAAGTCGACAACTTTTTTGTCGACTTTTCTGGACAATTTCTGGACAAATCTTTTTCAGTCAATTTATTTCGCCAATTTCTTGACAAATCGATTTGTCGACTTTTCTGGGCAAAAAGTCGACAATTTTTTTGGACAAAAAGTCGACAATTTTTTTGTCGACTTTTCTTGACAATTTCTCGACAACTCTTTTCTGACGACTTTTCTCGACAATTTCTTACCTCATGATCCTTTCTCTCCATATCGATCAACATTTTGTCTGAGAACCCCTCCCTCTCCATGTACCAATCCAAACTCTGAATAATGTCCTTATCTTCCGGATTCGCGACCAAAAACGTGTATGCCGACTGCACAGCCAATGCAAGCTCGCCCTGATGATAATAGCAAATGTGCATGTATTGATAGGGTTTTCGCTCCTCCATATCGTGATATGTCGACATTTTTCGCACGGTTTGATGGTCTGAAAATCGATTTTTTGACTTCGTTGTCAATGGGGCGCACTTGCATAGCATTTTTACAAGATTGTCTATGGAGCGCGTTTGCGTCTTCAGAAAATTTTTCAAAATTTCAAAAATTTTCTCACCTCCAAACATTTCCTTCCGACATCTCAGTAGACACAATGCAATTTCACTGGTTTCATGAAATTTCGCGATTTTTGGTGTGGAAAAATCCGCTTTTTTCACTTGGCGGTCACACTTCCTTCGGCAGCTCACTGTGTCGTCCTGGTACTGTCTGAAAGTGCGCTCTACTGGAAAGGGCTTTTTTTTTGCAAAAAATTGTGTTTCAATGAGCTAGTAAATTTTCCTCCAATTGGGAATCATTAGTAGAAAATTTGCACTTTAAGCTTTTTTTTCTCAATATTTCGAAAAATCTCCCCGTTCAACTTGAAATTATCATTAGAGCACACTTGTTGCCTCAAAAATCGAAAAAAAAAAGATTTCCCATCATAATTAAGCCCTAGAACTTCAGATTGTCAGTAGAGCGCGTTTACAACCTTGAAATTCAAATTCTCGGGAAAATTCTGGATTTTTTTCGGAAAATCGAAGTCAATCTAGCACTCTTTGTTCGTCTCAAAACTGGAAAACATTCGAAAATTCGAGAAAAAAATTTCGGATTTTTGTTTAAAAAAAATCTCACATTTCGTCTTCAAGTGTTAATCGAGCACTGTTGCTCTCAAGAATTTCAAAACTTTACCAAATTTTTTTTTGTAATTTTTGAAAAAAAATTTTTTGTTTTTTTTTCATCAAATTTCTTCTTTAACTGCCAATAGAGCATTGTTGCTACCCAAGAATTTCAAAATTTCCAAAAAAAATTTTTTTTTGAAATTTTCGAAATTTTTTTTTTTGGAATTTTGAGAAAAAATTTTTGTTCCGAAAAATATCGAAATTCGTGAGAGCAACAGTGCTCTACTGACAGTTGCAGGTGAATCTCGTTTTTTTGTTGAAATTTTTGAAAATTTGGTTTAAAAAAATTTTCAAAAATTTTTTGTTCAAAAACTTCAAAAATTGCCCAATAGATCAACGCTTCTCCTATACACATTTTCATCAAAAATTCAAATCTCCCGCCAAAAAAAAACCCCCAAGACTTACCGAAAATCATCAATTGCCCTCTTCATGAACGCCACACAATCTGGCCAGTTCTTCTCCGTGTACTCATTTTTTCCAAACTGGAAATAGTCCTCAAAAGTGATCCGTTTCTCGGAGGGGCTCTGATTTTGATTTTGAGCACTGTTCGAAGCCCAGAATAATAGAAGTAGGCAATAAAAGCGAATCATTTTTATGATTTTTTGGGGTCTTCGGAATCTGGAGCACAAAAATGCTCCAATCTCACTATCCAAAGAAAAGAGTGACCAGTGGAGGAAGGAGGCGAGCCCAGGCTGGAGCATCTGGGGTCACCAAGAGAGAGAGAGAGAGAGAGAGAGAGAGTGTGTGGAGAAGTGAGAGACGCAGAGAGAGAGAGAACGAAAAAAGTTATTACACATTGAAGACATTACAATACAGAACCAGGAGGAGGAGAGGGTGTCTGTTGCTTCTTCTTAAAGGTCACTTACGATTGCTCATCTCAATTTGTTGATGGATTGGAGAGGGGAGAAGAGAATAAACACAACTTTTCGGACATCTTGGGGTTAGAACTGAGCAATCCTTCGAATATGAGCAATTAGTTGGAAGCTGAGCAATCTGGCGATACTGAGTGATCGACTGGAGCTGAGCAATCATCATTCGGTGCCTAACGATCTATTGGAGCTGTACAATTAACCTAGTAATCTGTTACAAGCTGAGCCATCCTTCCAAACTGAGCAATAGATTAGAGCTGAGCATTTTTTTGAAGATGACCAATCTGTTCCACCTGAGCAATACGATTGGAGCTGAGCAATCCTTCCAAACTGAGTAATCCTTTTAAGCTGAGCAATATGTTCCATACTGGGCAATCCTTTCAAGTTGAGCAATCCTTTTATGCTGAGCAATATGTTCCAATTGAACAATCTTATCCAATTGAGCAAGCCTTCAAGGCTGAGCAATAAGGTAGAACTGAGCATAGAGGTAAAGCTGAGCAATCCTATTGAAGCTGAGCAATTTTTCAAAGATGAGCAATCTGTTAAAGCTGAGCAATCCTTAAATTTGCAGAGAGTTCCTAAAAGTTTCAAACGTTTCCATGAGAACGAAAATTTTTTGAAAAAAATATATCGAAAAAAAAATTCGAAAAAAAATTTTCGAAAACTTTTCTAAAAACTCTTTTCATGGATCATATTGAGTTTCTGAAGACTTTCTGTGGGAAAAATAATTTCCAAACATTTTTTTTTACAAATTTTCAAAGTCCACTTGTGCACCCGGATGTCCGAATTTCCCATTAATTTCAGGATTCTCGAACTTCAATTTTTCTTCACTTTTGATTTTCACCTAAAAATCTAGCACTTCATTCACACTATCACACACATACTAAGAACACACAAAAAAAATTGAGCAAACAAAAAAAGACTGGAAAAAAAGTACAACCCGAATCCATAAAGAAGACTCGATTTTGGGGAAAGAAGAAAAAAATGGATATTAAGAATTTGAAATTTTCAAATTTCCCGGCTCAAAATCGACGGATTTCGGCCAATTTTGGGTCAAAAAAATTCAAATTTTCTGGAGAAAAAACCTCAAAAATCAAAAAGAAATCAAAAATGAGTTAATGCGGCTTCGGCACATGTCCATCGACATAGAAATTCCGTGTCATCGTGGGCAGAGTTACTGTAATCCCGTCCATCTCTTTGGTGAGAACGATTTGACAGCCCAGACGCGAGTTGTCCTTGAGAGCGGGCGCCTGGAATGAAATTGTGGGTTCTTGGGGTCGTTTTTGAGCGTTTTGAGTGAAAAAAATGACTGAAAACGACCCAAAATACACCGAAAACGGTCAGGAATGACTGAAAATGGTCGGGAATGACTGAAAATTGGATTCGCCTAGAAAGAAGGTTTCTAGACCATTTTTGAGCGTTTTGAATGAAAAAATGGCTTTAAAATGACCTAGAAATGGTGTCAAATGCTTAAAAATCAACAAAAAAAATTGAAATTTTTGAAAAAATTCAAATTTTTTTTTTCAAAGCCTCCAAAACTCCCAATTTTTACTCAAAATTCTCGATTTTAGACTTAAAATGCTCCAAATTTCGCGCTGATTCTCACCATATCCAACATATCGTCCTCCTCTTCCAACGGCTCGGGCAACTTGTCCGTAAACGCCGGATCCACGTACACGTGACAGGTGGAGCACGCCAGGGACGCCTCGCACGCTCCCTCCATTTCGATGTCGTATCTGAAGAGAAAAACGGCGGGAATTTGAAATGTTGTCTTCTAGAACTCTACCTATGCGCCAAAAACATCACATTATCGCCGACTTTTCCGCGAATCTTCCTCTCGGTTCCGTCCCGCAACACATAAGTGATGTTCACCACTTCATCCTCGGATTTCGGGTCCTAAACGTCAAAATTTGATTGTTTTAACCTCAAAAATCGTCTTTTCCACCCACTTCATACTCGAAATCGCCAGTTTTCCGCACACTTGTCGTGCAAATCGGTCGGAATTGAGGGGAGAGAACTGTCACTCTTTTCGCGGGTCTCCAAGCGAAACTGCTGATTCTAGCGGCTCTCAGAGCTGCTCGCAGCATGCCTTTTGCTGAAATATGTCAATTTTTTGAGGAAAATAGTTTTAAAGATCAAAAATCGTGAAAAAATCCTCGAAATTAATCGAAAAACTCGAATTGCGTCAACGCACCGCAAACGCGTCAAGTCGTCTTCTCTCGTCCCTCCGCTCTCTCGCTCATGACGATAGAGCGCGCTTGCATTGTCCTCACTTTTTCAAACTATTTTCTTGCGATTTCTCTCTCATTCATCTCATTTTTCTCCTAGTTTTCACTCAATTTCCTCATTTTTTTCAGCTTAAGAAATGACGAACAAAAAGTCAAAGAAGAAGCAGAAGAACGCGGCCGCCGCGGTGCCACCGCCCGTCTCGAAGGACGAGATACAGAAGGAGAAGGAGGAGGATTTGGATATGTTGGAGGACATAAAGCGCGATGAGGACTTGTATATTTCCGAAGCCGACGTGGCGCATATCGCAAAGTACGAGATAATCAGCGAAAAAATTGGGAAAAAAACTGGAAAAATCAGGAAAAAATCGAGTTGATCTGAAAAATCTATTTTCCCTCGGAAAAATCTGATTTTTATAGTTTCTAGAGTAAACAACTCGATTTTAAACGATTTTTTCACTCAGAAATCATGAATTTCCAGTGAAAAATGGCGAAAATTGGCAAATTTACTACTGGGAGCTTTCTGGGTCAATATGAAGGGTTTTCGGTCATTTTTGGTTTAGAAAATTGTATTTTGAGTCAATTTGAGTTGATTTGGAGCGATTTATCGAGTTTTGAAAACTTAAAAACGGAAAATTGAACGAAAATGACTACAAAAACGTTCTATGCGATCTTGGACGATTTCCGATCAATTTTGACCCATAAAATTGGATTTTCCAGCCACAAATCGCCACAAATATGCTTTCAGCTTCATCCGCACCACGAACAAATCCTTCGGCTCGCTGGGCAGCGCCGTGATCACCGCATTCGCCAGTCGCTGCTCGCTGGCCATCCTTCACGCCCTTCTCGCCCTCTTCGACGTCGACGGAACCCATACGGAAGACGTCGTCAACCGTCTTAACATCATCTACATCGTCTGGCGACTTCCGGAGCTCGAGCCGAATCTCCGCCTAAAGCCGACGAGAACGATGGCCGACATCTACAATCACCCGTACGCGACGTTCCTATTCTGGGCGGAGCAACTCGAGGAGCACACCGTGGAAGCGACGTTGGCCAGAATCATCGTCACGAACAATGGACACGTCGTCGAAAAGCTGTCGGCGTTGGAGTTTCAGCGAAGAGCCGAGGAGCTGGACTTGACGCAGGTGGATCGTGAGGCCTTTGAGCGTTGGTCCGAGGCCAACACCGATCATTGGCCGGAGATCACCGAGGAGATGGTGTCGCTGTCGAAGGCCATGAAGGAGCTGGGATGGTAAGGAAAAAGGCGAAATTTTGGGTCGAAATCGGTTTTGGAGACTGGGGAGGTTTAGAGAGCTTGTAGAGATTCTAGAGAACCATAGATGGTTCGGAAGATTTTGGCGGCTTCTAGACGGGTCTGAAGGATTCTAGACCGGTCTGGAGTGTTTTGGAGCTTCCGTAATGAATCTGGAAAATTCTGGAGGGCCCTGACATGTTTTAAGAAGTTCCAGAGGGTTCTAGAGCTGTCTAGAGGTTTCTAGAGGCTTCTAGACGGTTCTCAAGGATCCGCAAGACTTTTGGACTATTTCAAAGGACTTCAGAGAGTTTTGAGCAAATTTGAACGATTCTGAAGGAGTCTAGACTGCTCTGAAATTTTCTGGAGCACCCGTAGGGAATCTAGAGAATCGTGAAGAGCTCTGACATGATTCAACGAGTTCTAGACGGTTCTAGAGGCTCTAAGGGAATTCTAGACTATTCTCTAGGATCCCCAAGATCCCAAAAGTTTCGGATGGCTTGTGGAAGCTCCCAGAGCCTTCAGAAGGGTCTTCAACCTATCTGACGAATCCTCAAGACTGCTGGACGATTTCGATGGATTCCAGAGGGTTTTGAGCCTTTCTGAAAGAGTCTAGACCGTTCTGAAAGGTTCTGGAGCACTCGTAGGGGATCTAGAGAATACTGGTGGGCTCTGACATGTTTCAACAAGTTCTAGACGTTTCTGGAGGCTCCTAGAGGCTCCTAGAGACTTCTAGAGGACTCTCAAGGATCTGCAACACTTCTGGTCTATATCAAAGGATTCCAGAGCATTTTGAGCTAATCTGAACCATTTCCAGCGAGAAGCGCGACTACGAGGCGGGCATGGCCGAGGCGTTCTACCCGCTCGTCCACAATCCGCCGACGCTCCTCCCGCCACGCATGCCGCCGCTCGAGTGCGAGGACAAGAAGATCGCCGAGTTCCGACGGCGCGTGGATCCGAATCAGGAGTGCGCCGAGCGCGTCATCTACTCGACGTCGGCCGGTCCGGACATGGCGAGGAA
Organism: Caenorhabditis sp. 40 LS-2015; assembly: GCA_900536305.3. NCBI lineage: Eukaryota > Metazoa > Nematoda > Chromadorea > Rhabditida > Rhabditidae > Caenorhabditis > Caenorhabditis tribulationis. The sequence goes on from LR544074.1 coordinate 10,055, forward strand.
TTTGCGCGACGCGTTCGCCGAGTTGGAGCCTAGTAAGCTGGATTCTGACGGTTTTTTAGATGAATGTGACACTTTTTCAGCCCTTCAAGAGTATCAAGGCGAGATTTTCAGCGGGATGACGCAGTCGGAGTGTAAGTTTTCATTCTCTTTCATGGTTCCGATCATTTAGACCACATTTTTCCAGTAGACGAAGCGCAACGCGTCATCGAGTACGACGGACGGATGGCCGAATCTTCGGCGTCGTCGGACATCTCGACGGACGAGGACTCGGACTCGGAAATCGAGGCGGAGTCGGAGTTCAAGAACATGACGCAGATACACTATGATGATGACGATAAGACTGTCGAGGGATGTGTCGACCGCATTCTGGATGGTCATGGATTGACGTATGTGGATTTTCGGGGGGAAAAATTGATAAAAACGGAGAAAACTGACCATGGAAAGCTCAAATATCGATCTAGAATCTTTTGAAGGCTTGTGAGAGCTCAAGAATGCCTCTCTAAGCCTTCTGATGAACACTGATGGATTCGGAGTAATTCTGAAGAATCATGAGCGCTTCTGGAGACTTCTGGGGGATTCTGAAGCGTTTGAGAGGATTCCCGAGGCTTCAGAAGCACCGTGGACGCTTCATGAAGGATCTGAGTGCTCTGAAGCTCTGAAAAATGCTCTGAAGTCTTCGGGAATCTTTCCAAAGTCTTCTAAAGGCTTCTGGAGTTGTCTGAAGACGTCATTCGTTTTCTAGAAGTTCTCAGCAAGTTCTGGTCTATTCTAAAGGATTCTGGAGGATTCTGGAATCTTCTGGAGCTTCCTGAAAACGTCATTCGTCTTCTAGAAGTTTTCAGCAAGTTCTGGTTTATTCTGAAAGATTCTGGAGGATTCTGGAGGCTTCTGAATGCTCCTAAATGCTCCAGTGTAATCCTGAATCCGAATCCGTCAATATAATACTGGAAACTCATTCCTGACATCTTCTGGATGAACTCTATGGCTCCAGGAGACTTGTGGACGCTTCTAGATGATTCTAGTGGAATCTGAAGTCTTCTAGATAATATCAGAAGATTCTAAGACATCCTGAAAGATTCCTAACATCTCATCTCCCCGCCTCTAACCATTCACCCAATCATTTCCAGCTCGTCCAAATCCGACTACATGTCTCAGTTCGTCAAGATGGCTCCACAGACGCATCCGCAGTGGAAGCGTCTCGTCGCCGCTTCGGAATCCGACGAGATGATCATCATGATGTGTCGTGTGAACAACAAGGTGTGCGGACCGTTCCTGGTCCGCACCGCCATCACCGACAAGGATAGCGATCCGCCGTTGTTCAATAGGTAAGAGGGAGAGCGAAAAATGAGGCTCGAATTGGTCAAAAATGGCTGAAATTCGGTCTTGATGAGTCAAAACTGGCTCAGTATGCTCTCTGAGCCTTCAGGACACTCCTGAATCATTCTAGATGATGTCAAACGATCCTGATGGATTTTGAATGATTCTGAATGGTTCTACAGGATTCTGGATGATTCTGAAAGATTCTGAATGGTTCTACAGGGTTCTGGACGATTCTGAAAGGTACTGAACGATCGTGAAGGATTCTGAAGGCCACTGAAGACTTCAGGAGCGTTCGGAAGCATTTTATATGATTTGGAAGGTTCCTAAATGATCCCCCGAAGGTTGAGCCAAGAAAACACTACCCAAATTCTTCCAGATACATGAAGATCCTCAAATCGATCGGATCGGCGGTGCAAGCGCTCGAGTGCGTCGTCAAGCTCTCCAAGGAGTTCGTCGAGCTCGAGAAGCTCACCGACACGCATCGCGAGTGCGTCCTCGACTACGTTCGCTACGTCGTCGAGGCGATAAGCGAGGCGACGAACGCCCAAGCGCGTTCGGTTCGACTCGTCGCAATGCTCGTGAGAAAGTTGCTGTGCGAGAACGTGTTCACTGTGGAGGTGAGCTGGTGTTTTTGAGAGTCGAGGAAAATGGTTGAAACTGGGTGCTCTCTGAGCGTTGAGGAGAGTCCTGAATCATTCTAGATGATGTCAAACGGTCCTGAAGGATGTTGAATGATTCTGAATGGTTCTACAGGATTCTGGACGATTCTGAAAGATTCTGGAATACCATGAAGGATTCTGAGCGTCGCCTAGGACTTCAGGAGCGTTTTGGAGCATTTTATTTAGTTCTGAAGGTTCCCAAACTATCCTCAGAGCTCCTGAAGGGTTATTGAGGATCCTGGAAGATTCTGAAGGATCCTGGAAGATTCTGAAGCATACTAGAGGATTCTGAAGGATCCTCGAGGATTCTGAGGGATCCTGGAGGATTCTGAAGGATCCTAGAAGATTCTGAGCGCCTCTAGATAAATCTGATGATGCTGGAACCGCGCCAAACGTGTTCCGATGACGGAAGCTCCGCCCCTTTCTTTGAACGCGCCCAAGACACCCCCAGGAGGTTCCCAGGCACCTTAGACCCTAGAAACTCATTGAAAATGACCAAAAACTGTCTGAAAAACGCTCACTAGGCAATCCAGCCCATCCAAGAACACTCTAGTAGGCTCCCAGCACGAGTTTGAGCCTGAAAACTCATCAAAAACTGGCTGAAAACGCTCATTTCATTCCAGGACGTTTCGGCCACCGTCAAACCGTTCTGCCTGCGCTTCACGGACAACCGCGAGTGCACCTATCTCTACCAGATGATCAGCGGAATCCAGGCGACGGGTACCGACGCGAGCGGCAACGCCGTCACCTCCACCACCACGACGTCCTCGTCGAACGCCAACTCGATGACGACGACCACCACAACGACGACGTCTGTGAACAAGAACACGCAGCAGACGACGACAACGACGACGACGATGAAGCAGTGCGGACCGGCGATGATCAAGCAGACGTCGCGGAAGGTGGTGCTTCAGGTGAGAAACGATAAGGTTAGTGACGTCTTCTGGAGGCTTCTGATGTCATAGAAATGCTTTTGAAGGCTTCTAAAAGGTCCCGAGACTTTGATGAAGTCTTCTGATAACATCGTTAGATTCTGGCAGGCTATAACGTCTTCTGAGAGCTCCTGGAACATTTCTGGATGCTCTGGACGTTTTTGACGACGACTTTTGGGATTTCTTGAGAATCTGAAGGCGCCTGACGTCTTCCAGAAGTATCTGATACCTTCTGAAGGCTTCCGACGTCTTTTGACAGATCCTGGGACATTCTGAAGCATCCTGAGCAGTTCATACAGGTTTCAGAAGTTCCTGACGACTTCTGAGAGCTTTCGGGAGTCTTCTGAACTTCTGCCTCTTTCCTAACCTCATTTAGAGTTTTTGGAGTCTCTCTGGATTCCCCAGAAAGTTCCAAAGGTTTCTGACGCCTTTTATTATATTCTAAGGGCTTCTGACGTCCAATGGAAGCTCTCAGCGTCTTCAGAAGTGTCTTCAACCCTTTCTGATGGGTCGTCAAGACTTCTGACGTCTTCTCAAGCATCCATAACCTCTCCAACTGATTCTGATGGCTTCTGACGATTTCTGAAGGAATCCCTACATTGTTTCAGATCAAAAATCCTGGCCAAGGTGGCTCATTCACTGCCAGTGGTCATTTCTAATGCCACCCCGAAAATCTCCGTCAAAAATCAATGCTATTATTCCCCACCTCTCTATGAGGCCCTCTATCTATCTATCTCTATATTCATATGCTATTTATCTCAAATTTGCTTTACATGTGTACACAGTAAGTTGTTTATCCTAGAAAATTCAAATTTTCAAACTTGGCGCCAAAAAATTTGAAACCACAGAACCGACAGTCGCCGCTCACCTCAGTCAGATCGATTTACAGACGCCGATTCCGAAGATCGTCTCTTCCGAAACGTCATGCGGTCCGATGAATCCAGAGAGTGTCGCGAAAGCTGTAAGTTGGGTATGCTGCAAATTCTGAAGGTGATGAAGGGCTCCTGAAGGCTTCAGGAGGATTCTGGCGGATTCGAGTGAACTCTGTGACCGTCTGAAGGAAGCTTGAGAATTCTAGAGGGTTCTAGAAGATTCGGGAGGCTTCGGAAGGACTCCGAAGGCTTCAGGAGTATCCTGGAAGATTACGCAGGATTCCGTAGCCTTCTGAGTCTTTCTCACGTCTTCTGGACGACCTTCAGTAATGTCTCACGAATTCTGGAGCCTTTTGAATCCTTGGCTAGGCTTATAGATGCTTCTGGAGAGTTCTGAAGCCTACTGGTGGTTTCTGAAGCCTTCTGGAAGATTCTGAAGCCTTCTGAAGTCTTCCGAAACCCTTAGAATCCAAGAAATGCCATCTGGGATCCTCTAACGATTTTCGAATTGTCTGAGGTTGAATTTGATGAAAAATTTGGAAAACTGGCTCTGAAAATCCAAATTTTCAGTCGATTTCAAACTCAAATTTCACAATTTTGGAAAAAATCCCGCCGTCTAGACCACTGACAATACCGAAAAGATTAGAAGTTGCAGTTCGAGCAGCACGCCAAGAAGATGCTCGACCAGTTCGGCCGCTACATCGTCTCCGACCCGGCGTTCTTCGCCCATGACCCGTCGGAAATCAACTCGTGTCCGACGACGCCGTTCCCGTTCACCGACTTTGTCGACCCGTCGCAGTTCGCTTCGGAAGGGACGTCGAATCTGAAGCAGCGATGCGCGTCTTCTGAAGAACCGGAGAAACCGAAGGCCGGCGGAAAACGAGGCGGCAAGAAGCACATTTTGGTGGCCGTCTCCTCCTCGAAGTTCCCAACGACGATGACAGAAGAATCGACAGAGGTCTTCACCACCACCACCACGACCACCACAGAAACCTCGACGTCTTCAACGTCGAATCCCGCGGTCCTGGTGTCATCGGACACGACGACGGCCGCCACGTCTTCCACATCGACGTCTTCTGGAGTTCAGGCTCAGAATCCGAACCAGAATCAGAACCATCAAAGCGGCAAGAACAAGTACAAGAAGCAGACGAAGAAGCAGAAGAAGAATGCACGGCGTTAGAGGATGGCGATCATCTTTTTTCTTGTATAAATTTCCATATTTTTCACTATTTTTCCATCATTTTCTCATCGTTTTCACTGCTGAAAATCAATTTTTGAGCCATTTTTGACCCTAAAAGTATGATTTTTTGGATTTTAGACACTAAAAGTCTTGATTTTTGGCCAATTTTGACTCTGAAAATCGGGATTTTGAATACTAAAATTGAGGTTTTCTGGTCGACTTTATACCTAAAAACTTGATTTTTGGCTAATTTTGACTATGAAAATCGATTTTTTCGGTGGTTTCAGATGTTTTCCAACCGATTTCGCTCAAAAATTTCGGATTTTCACCCAATTTTGACTCTGAAAATCTAAAAATCCTCTTTTCGTTCTCAAAAAATCTGCTCCTTTTCTCGGGTTTCCCCTTTATTGTCAAAAAATATGTATCGATTTTGCGATGGTTTTTGACCCCCTGCCAATGTTTTATTATTTTTTCCCCCGCATACAGTTTTCTCTTTATTGGCTCCGCCCACTTTTTTGCAGTTGTGCAAAAAGCTCCGCCCCCCTTTTTCAACGTTGATTTTTGACTGGTGTGTGTGGTCCCGCCCCTTTTTTGGTGCTTTTCCCCCCTCTCTCTATATATATATATATATATATGATTGGAATAGGATTTATTGGCTCTATTGGTCTCTCTATGGAACGGTAGAATTTTGAAATGAAGATTCTTCCTTGAATTTTTTAGTTTCGCTTGAAATTTTTTGCTTAGACCATCTTTTGTTCCCTCGATTTGTGGAGAGGATCACGATTGGATATCTTAAAATTTGCTGGAATTTCCTAATTCCAGATCTTGATTTTAATCGTTTTTTAGTGTCGAAAAACAGTGAAAATTTCGTCCAGAACGAGAAAAATTTGAAGGCGGTTCAGCGGAGCGCAATTGCGTTTCTCTGGCGCCAAATTTGAAAATTTTTGGGCGAAATTTTCTTAGTTTTTCGACTTCAAAGAATCGTTCACCTCCTATTATAGCATCACAGATTGTCGAAAAAACTGTGAAAAAAATTATCCAAAACAAGAGAAAAAATTCAAAAAAAAAAAAAAATTTCGGCCCAAAAATTGTTCCCCCTGGAGCGCGATTGCATTTTTCTTGCTCCATTTCTCTGGAAATTTTTCCAATAATTTCGAGTCGAAATAAACTTCAAACACTCTTTGGCATTTTTCGTTCAAAACTCATCTTTAAACTTTTCAAAATCTCCAAAACTTTTTTTCCAACCTCATTTTCCCTCATTCTCCATCTCTTTTCCCTCTCTTTTTTGATCCTTGAAATCTCAAAATTTCCCCGATTTCCAGATGTCCGCACCCTCCTCCTCCTCCGCCTCCGCCTCTTCATCGGCTGCCGCCCTACCCCCTCCATCGGCTATTATCTCGACCACAAAAAACTCGTGTCTCTTTCTGGACTTTTTGATCTCCGTCCCGACGGCGGATCGTCAGCGAATGCTCCAGAAGCCGTCGTGTTGTCAGTTATTTCATTTTTTTGGCGCGAAATTCAAAATTTTTTCGTTTTTTTCTTTCAGCATTCTTCATCTACCGAATGCTGCCGCCAATCGCCCAACAAATCACCATTCAACTCATCTGGAAGGGAAGCTTTCCGTAAGAGATTGCTGCTCAAAATTTTTGAATTCCCGCCAAAAAAAAATTTGAAATTTTTTTTCAGAAAAGCCGACGACGTGGTGATGAGCAAGGCGATCGAGGATCAGGTGAAGTTGCTCGAGGAGCTCGGAGTTGTTCATCAAGGAGACGATGGGAAATTGACGATCGATGTGAGAGATCAAGTTCTATAGCGTCTCGATAGTTCAAAAACGTCCCCAATAGTTCTCAAACGTCCCAATAGTTTTAAACCGTCCCCGATAGTTCTTAACCGTCCCAGATGTTTTAAAACGTCCTCAATAGTTCTAAACAGTCTCAAAAGTTCTAAAACGTCCCAAGAGTTTTAAAACGTCCCAAAAGTTCTAAAACGTCCAAATAGTTCTAGACCGTCCCAAAAGTTTTTAAACGTTCCCATAGTTCTAAACCGTCTCAAGAGTTCTAAACCGTCCTAAAAGGTCGATCGGTGTGATACGAAGTTCTATAATGGCCTGACAGTTTCGAAACGTCCCAAGTTTCAAATGTTCCCCTGAAAGTTCTAAAACGTCCAAATAGTTCTAAACCGTCCCAACGGTTCTAAAACGTCCCCAATAGTTCTAAAACGTCCCAAAAGTTCTAAACCGTTTCAAAGGTTCTTAAACGTCCCCATAGTTCTAAACCGTCCCAAAAGTTTTGAAACGTCCTAATAGTTCTAAAACGTCCTAGTAGTTTTAAAATGTCCCAATAGTTCTAAATCGTCCCAAAAGTTCTAAACCGTCCAAAAAGTTCTAAAACGTCCCAATAGTTCTAAACCGTCCTCAACGGTTCTAACACAGCTCCATAGCTCCATAACGTCCTAATAGTTCTGAACCGTCCCATAAGTTCTAAAACATCCCCAATAGTTCTAAACCGTCCCAATAGTTCTAAAACGTCCCCAACTATATTGAACCGTCCCAAAAAGTTCTAAAACGTCCTCGGTCTTTCAGAAGGACTACAAACGCTCGTACATGTACGCGGCGATGCTCGGCGCGGCGAACATCTCGAGTCTCGTGCTGGAGACGGAAGACGAGAAGCGACGCGGAAAGGATGTGGAGAAGAAGGCCGTGGAACGATGGGATTGTATATTGAGGTGAGGTTCTAGAACGTCCTGGGAAGTTCTAGAACGGCCATGGGACCTCGAAAGCCTGTCTGAAGTTCTATAACGTCCCACAAAGGTTCTGAAATGACCTGAATTTCAAACAACAAGTTCTGTAACGTACTGGGAAGTTCTAGAACGGGCATGGGACCTCTAGAGCCTTTCAGAAGTTCTATAATGGGCTAAACAGTTTTGAAATGTCCCAGTTATAAAATGTCTCAAGGGTTACTGAACGATCGAAAAGTAGGGAAACGTGTGAAGTAATGGAACGTCTCAAAGAGTTCTATAACGTCCCGGTAGTTACAGAACGTCCTGAAAGTTGCAGAACGTCCCAAAATAGTTCTAGAACGTCTCATACTGTTCTACGACATTCTAAAAGTTATAGAACGTCCTGTACGCCCCCAAAGAGGTCTATAGATTCTCAGGTTTATAACGCTGAAAAAGTTTCGAAACGTCTTCATGGTTATAGAACGTCCCATAGAATTGTGGAACATTCTAACAATTCCAGAACGTCCTAAAAGTTGCAGAACATTACCAACGGGGTCTATAGATTCTCAGAAGTTTCATGAATCGAAGAAAGTTTTGAAACGTCCCAAAGTAGTTCTAAAATGTCTCGAAAAGTTCTATAACTCCAAAAAAGTTACAGAACGTCCTAAAAGTTGCAGAGCGTCCTAAAAGTTCTGAAACGTTCCCAAACATGTCTATAGATTCTATGACGCTGAGAAAGTTTCGAAACGTCCCAAAATAGTTCTAAAGCGTCTGCATGGTTATAGAACGTCCCATAGAGTTCTGGAACATTTTAACATTTCCAGAACGTCCTAAAAGTTGCAGAACGTCCTAAAAGTTATAAAGCGTCCTGAAGAAGGTTATAGAACGTCCTAAAAGTTGCCAAACGTCTCAGAAGGACCCAAAAATTCTTGTCACTGCTCAAGACAGAATTGTCGGATTCCGAAGTCACTCCTTGAAATTTTGAAAATCTCTAGAAAAATTTCCATCAAAAATCGAATCCAAAACTTCACTTTTGCCCAAATTCCCACTTCAAAGTTCTTCCAGATACCTCGCCCTCCCATCCGAGGAGAACACACAAGCCGTCTCGGAAACCACGCGATCTCTGTTCAAAAAAGCCAACTTCACGTCGGGCGACGATCGCATCGAAATCACCACCTACGGATTTCAGTTTCTCCTGCTGAGCCCTGTGAAGCAGATGTGGACATATGTCATCGAGTATCTGAAGCTGGAAATGAACCAGCGACGGGACATCGTCGAGGTCATCGAGCCGCTCATTCAGATTGTTCTGCTCGCGAATCGGGGTACAACAGTAGTAGCTTAGAGCTTAGATGTGCAGGGGGGGAAGGAGGAGAGGGCATGGAGCAGTCTTTTATGAATCATTGAAGGTCTGAGAGTGGCCAGAAACTGCTAGAGGGGTCCTGAAAAAGTCGAGAGCTTCTGAAAGATTCTAGAAGATTCTAGTGACTTCTAGTGAATTCTAGAACATTCTGAAGGATTCTGATAAACTTCAGAAAATCTGAAGGCTCACTGGAGGCTGTTTGTGGCGTCGTAATGATTTTGAAGACTTCTGGATGAGTAGATGACGTTGGAGTTTCTTAGAGACTCTGAAAAAATTCAAATCGATCTGAGAACATCAAATTTCGTTCATAGTCTTCAAAATGATCTTCCGACGATCCTCAAGTCATTTGAGATGATTCTGAAACTTTCCGACGGCTTCTGACGCTTCCTAGACTCTTCTAGCAAATGCCGAAAGTTCCTGGTGCATTGTGAACGCTTCTAGACAATTCTGAAACTTTCCCACGTGTTCTGACGCCTTCTGAAGTTTCCTAGACTCATCTAGCTGATTCTGAGGGCCCGCCGTGTGTTGTGGCTGCTTCTACAGGCTTCTGACAGATTCTATAGCGTTCTAGACCGTCTCAATGTCATCTAGAAGATTCTGAAGCTTTCTGGGTTCTTTTTTAGGGGCTTCTGAAGGATTCTAAAGGATTCTGAAGCTTTCTGAAGGGTTGTCAGAGAATCCAAAGAAGATGACCCCTCCTCTCTCCTCCTTGCTGCAGGGCTCCGCCTCTCTTTCTCAACAAGACCCCCAAAAAGGGGGCGGAGCCTATTCCCTCTCCCACGCAAACGTTATCGACGCGCACAACCGGTCCCCAGTGCAAGTTGCAGGATTCAAAGCCGAAAAGGAGTGCTATCGAATCGACTCGGACTGGAGCGTCCCGCAACAGGAGCTCCTCAATCATCTGCGAGAGCTCGGCGTGATTTTCATTCGAAAACGCAAAGACGGCGTCTTCTTTCTGACACACCTATTGACCCATCTCGCTACCAACGAGACGGTCGACGACACGTCGGCCGACAAGGTCTCGAACGGAAAAGTGATTGTGGAGACGAATTTCAGAGTGTACGCGTACACCTCCTCTCTGCTACAGTTGGCCATCATCGCCTTGTTTACTGAGATGACTTATAGGTGAGAGATTTGTTGAAATTTTGGAAATTCGAAAACATTTTTCAAAAAATTTTTTTTTGAAAAAAATTTTATCCGAAAAAATTTTTCCAAAAAATTTTCTCCGAAAAAAACATTCGACAGCTTATTCGGAGAAAATTTTCAAAAAAAAATTTTTTTTTTTCCGAAAAATTTTTCGAAACTTTTTTTTTCACCCCGAAATTCCTGCCTTTTGCAGATTCCAAGACATGTCCGTCGGAATGATCACTCGCGAATCGGTGCGCGGCGCTCTTCAGCACGGCATCACCGCCGCCCAAATCATCTCGTTCCTACGCGCCAACGCCCATCCGCAGTGCATCGCCACGTCGGGCCCCGTGAATTGTTTGCCGATTACGGTAGGTCAAAAACGATTTGTGTGGAGAAAATTCGGAAATCTGCCATTTCGCAACTCTGGCCATTTCACAACCGACCATTTCGCAACTCGATCCATTCCGCAACTCGGGACGTATTGAAACTCAACCCACTTCGTAACTCTAGCCATTTTACAACTCTAGCCATCCCACAACCGGTCATTTCGCAACTTACCCATTAGGAAACTTGAACCATTTCGCAACTATCCCCTTCCGCAACTTGACCCATTTCGCAACTCTAGCTATTTCACAACTCTAGCCATCTCACAACCGGCCATTCTGCAACTTAAACCGTTTCGCAACTCTAACCATTTCTCAACCGTACATTTCAAAACTCGAACCATTTGGCAACTGTGACCATTCCAATAGTCTAGCCATTTCACAACCGGTCATTTTGCAACTTGGTCCATTTCGCAACTATCTCCTTTCGCAACTCAACCCATTCCACAACTTTCAGGTCGCCGATCAAATCCGCCTGTGGGAGGACGAGCGTCGCCGCATGGACCTCAAAGACGCCTACATCTACTCTCACTTCGAGTCCGAGGACGAGTTCCGCGGCGTGTGCGATTTCGCCGAAAAGCGCGGAATCCTCCTGTGGGCCAATCAGCAGCAGAAACTGGTGATTGTGAATGAGGAAGGCCACGAGCACGTTCGCCAATGGTACAAGAGATCCAGGGGTGCTGGGGATGGAGCAACAACTTCTTCGGCTTGATATCTTCTATTTTTTGCTTGACTATTTATGTCTAATTTTGACTACACTGATCTTGAATGAATGTACCGTCTACTCTCTTTCTCCAGAAGCAAACGCGCTCCATCCAACATCCATCTCCCCGGATATTGAGTGACTCTGCCGCGGTTTTGAACGCGAAAAAAGTATTTACTATGAGCAATTCTATATTTTTCTTATTTCGATTGCCCTATGTTGCAATTCGAGAAGTGCTGAGCACAATGAACCCTTTTGAATTGTTAGTTTGAATTTTTCGGATTTTTTTTCGGAAAAAAATTTTTCGGAGAATTTCTTTTCGAAAAAATTTTCGCATGTTTTTTCCGAAAAAAAGTTCTTTCAGAGAAATTTTTTTCGAAAAAGTTTTCAAATGTTTCTTTCCGAGAAAAAACTTTCCGAAAAAATTTTCGGAGAAAAATTTTTCGAATATTTTTTCCGAAGAAAAATTTATCGGAGAAATTATTTCGAAAAAGTTTTCGATTGTTTTTTCCGAAACACTGCCCCCCAACGTGAAAAAATTTTTGAAATTTTTTTTTCTGAAACTGTCTCTGCGTCTCTCACTCTCTCACACGTGTTAATAGAGCACGCTTGCATCAGAAAATGTTTCAATTCTTGAAATGACCCGGAATGAAATAAAAATGAACATTATTGGCTGCAACTTTGGGAACTGTCTGGGGGCGAGATGACAAAGGTCTACACCACTTTTTGTCATATTTGAATCGCGTCTTCTTGAGCAATGCTCATTTGTTGAGTATCACCTCATGTAAGGAATTTCTTGACCTACTTGTTCATGGAAGTCAAACTTTCAATGAGCATGGCAAAGTATAAATGGGGACAGTGGTCTTCTACGGGAGGTTCGACAGTTCCCGTGCCCTATTGGGTCAAAAAGGTGACGACTAAATTGGGATAGTAGTTTTTGACCCATAACTGCCCGAAAAACCAAAAATTCAAAAATCGAAGACCAAGCGATTGTTCGAAATTGCAAGACAAACGATTTGCAGTATTATTCAAAAATTTTCGTTAAGAACTCGCTGAGTTCTGTTTGATCTAAAATTAGTACTGAAAACTGAAAAAATGGTCAATTTTTGGTATATTTTTCTGTTTTTCGAGAGAACAGAGAACAAATTCAAAAATCGAAGACCAAGCGATTGTAGATAATTAGAAGACGAATCTTTTGCGCTATTTTACAAATTTTTTAATGAAGAACTGGCAGAGTTCTGTTTGATCGAAGGGTTCAAGTTGACTCCCCCATCCTATTTTTCGCGAGTACTGTAAAAGTGAGGGTGATGAGATTTCTCAGCTCATCCATTATCAATTTTTCTCATATTTCGTGTGCAGGTGAAATCGACTGTGCAGATTCAGAATCTAAAATAAAAATAGGCAAAATGTTCACGTGAATTGAGTTATGACCTTCAACAGCTGTCACTTTGGAAAGGGATATATAGAAAAAAGATATCTAGTCTCAGACGTTTAAATTGTTTTCAGCGTGAAAGCGAGAGAGTATCAGAGAGAAGAGAGTGCGAGACAACGAGAGGAAAATTGGAAAATTTTTCACGTTGGGGGGCAGTGCCGAAAAAAAAATTTTCGGAGAAAATTTTTTCGATAAAATTTTTTGTCAATTTTCCGAGAAAAAAATCCTGTAAATTTTCGCCCAGAACAAGCCAGTTACAGATTCAACTTATCCCAATGCTCATCAACATCGACAAACCTTCTCGCCACATTCGCAACGATTCGCCCCTTCTCGTTGGATTTCGAAATTTCTCACCCCCCAAAAATCATTCTCACTGGCAGTCGACGAATAGCATGGTGCTTCGTGTTCACGCCGAACGAGGAGAGCGACGGATATCGATGCTTCGACTACAGCGTCGCCGATCGAAAAGTCATCAATCAATTATCGATTTTCTCGGCGCGCGATCTCGTCGAGAAGCAACGAGACGTGTGCGAGCGGTTGCACGCGATTTTCAAGCTGAAAACGAACCTAATCAAGTTCAATTTGCGAGCGTGCCGCGAGACGAGCCGCCGCGAGTATATCGATTGGATGAGTGCGCAATTTCCAGACATTCCCTATCTGCAAATTTCCGGCGGTCACTGGGTGCCGCCTGAAGACGTTCAGTACGCGCTCGACGCATTGCGCGTCTCGAGCAGTCTGGATTTGCAGACGGCCACCGGCAAGGATGTGGCGATTCGAGTGCCCGCCGCCGCCGTTCTCGACAACCTCGAAATTCACCGAGGACACTGTTTTCAGTTGGAGCACTTTTTGGCGGTGAACAGCGCACGCGTTCGACTTCACCACCACGCGATGACGTACCGAGATCTGAATGTGTTTCTGAAGAAGTGGATCGATTTGGAGTGCCATCCGACGCTGAAACTGTGCATCATTCGGATTCCGTCGTATCGCGATTTCTTCGACACGATTTTCAGGGACATTGAGCGGACCGCTGTCGTGCGGGAGATTAAATTCGAAGTGTAAGCGGATGTGTTTCCTTTTCATGTCTATTGCTGAAACCGTTTTTCAGACAGGACTTTGGCTTCGAGTGGCTTGCCGGATTCGAAATCGCTCGTCGCGACGGTGTGACGGCGAAGATTTCGATTATCACGGAATTTTTGAAAGTAGTTTACCACATGAGAATGGAAGTGTTCTTGTAAAACTTTTGGAAAAAATGAGGCGAAGTTCAACTGACAGGAATCAATTTTACAATAGAGCAAGAAGATATTCGAGATATGGGTTATTATATCAGAATGAGATAAAACATTATCACACATTGTACAGTACAGAGAAGAAATATTCAAGATAGGTACATTCAAAATATCACATTATTAGAAGTTGATTAATCATCCCCGTAATCATGCTCAGCAGCTTTCTCAGCGACCAGTTTCTCATAACACACATTACGACGACGCTCGTTCTCGTTTTGTCGCTTCAATTCGCTCGCCTGCGCTCTCAACACCACCGTCCTTTGTTCCAACTGAAAGTTTTCAATGATTGAAGTGTCAGCAGGCGAAAACTAGGCACCTGATGAGCTACTCTCCAGCTGTCGTCCTCGGGCGGCACTTGCTCCAGCAGACCGTCTCCATCGAACTCGTCGCCCGGTATGTAGCCCTCCTCGGCGCGCATGTCGTGTGGATCGCCGCCGCCGGCTCGCTGCAGCGGCTGCTGACGTCGGAGGCCGAAAACTTGTTGCCGCATGAAGGCGACTCCTTGAAGGCACCAGTCGTAGATTTGTCCGAAAGCGCCGCGGATGAAGTCCATGGTGATGGAGGAGAGGCTGAAAATGGGGGAAATTTTGAGCAAAAATGAGCCGAAAATCAAGAAATTGAGAAGACAAAAAATTGGAAATTTTCGCTGGAATTTCGCAAAATTTTCAGCTAAAACCTTTGCAACAGACTAGAAGAAGGCAGGAGGACACAAAAACTGCAAAAAAAATTGGGGAAAACCGCTGAAAAATAAGAGAAAAATCGAGCAACAACAAGAGGCGAAAAATCGAAGATCGGGTGGGAAATTTCTGGAATTTCAAGGCGGAAACTGATAGAAAAACTATCACAGAGTATCTGCGTATCGGAAAAACGCAAAAAAATTTCTGAAAAAATCGCGAAAAATTGACGAAAAACGAACCGAAAATGAGGACAAAAATTGGTGGTGAAAAAACCAGCAAACCTATAATACCGTAACACTTAAAGGCGCATGCTCGTTTTTTCGCGTTGGGTCTCGACTGGAAATCGAATTTTTGCGCAATTTTCAAAAATTTGAGTTTTTTCCATTTTTTTCGATTTTCAGGGCGAATTTCAACTAAACTTTGATTCACAGAGCGATTTTAACCAAAATTATCGTGAGTTTCTGCATCTGAACGAATTTGTTCACTTGACAAGGATTTATTTTACAGTTGTGGGGGGGGGGGGGGGAA
>LR544074.1:25295-37082 GCA_900536305.3 Caenorhabditis sp. 40 LS-2015
GGGGGGGGGGGGGGGGTAAGATATTCAACATATGTACAAACACACACGAGATATCACAATAGGGGTTATTAAGGGGGAGAATGAGACGAGTAAGACGAGATATTATTAAAGTGTCGATTAATATTAGGATTTCATTCAGAGTTCAGCAGCTCATCTTCGGCGTTTCGACGTGCGACTTCAGCTTCAAGACGCTCGTTGTGGAGGCGGATCTCCGCTAAGTGCCCATCCAAATCGTCCACGATAGCTTCCAGACGCCGGGATCTTCGTTCCTCCTGAAAATGTCCAAAAATTTTGAAAATTCCAAATTCTGCTCACATGGAAATAGAGTCTCCAGCGTTCATCCTCGGGCGGCACGTGATACGGAACTTCCTCTTCTTGCTCTTCTCGATCGACTAGCGGAACAGGCTCCCACACTGGTAGCCCGAAAACGTGTTGCCGCACGAAGGCGACTCCTTGAAGGCACCAGTCGTAGAGTTGTCGGATGGCACCGCGGATGAAGTCCATGGTGACGGAGGAGACCTGAAAATGGGGGAAATTTCGAGAAAAAATGAGCTGAAAATCAAGAATTTTGACGAAAATCGGTGGTGATGAGAAACGGCGATATTTGACTGAAATTCGCAAATTTTACAGCGATTTCTTCCAACACTGGGCTGTGATCTGTATTTGACGCACAAAAACTGCGAAAAACCAAGAAAATTCGGTCGAAAATAAGTGAGCGATTGAGAAAATCATCGTGGATCGAGAAATGTCGAAAAGTTGGAAATTCAGAGGAAATTGTTGGAGTTTTAGGCAGAAAAATGACCGGAATCTTCTCCCGAGTGCCGAAGAAATAAAAATTGCGAAAAATTTCAGAAAAAAATCGCGAAAAATTGAAGAAAAATGGGACGAAACTGATGAATGACGAAAACAAAAAATATCTACCGTAACCCACAAAGAAGCAAGCTTATTTTCCCGCCTTGGGTCTCGACTGGAAATTCACATTTTTGCTGATTTTTATTTCGGTTTTTTGAGATATTGGAAAATTAAAACAAATTAAATATTTTGAAAATTTGAATCGACTTATTTGATTTTTAACTTTTTTCGGTGCAAATTTCCACGGAAAAATCAATTTCCACTCGAGACCCAAAGCGCAAAAATCAGCATACTGCTTTGAGGATTACGGTATATTGTTTTTTCGACTCTTCTGGCTCAATTTTCATCATTTTCTGCTCATTTTTCCGCCAATTTTTCGAGATTTTCACCGAATTTTCAACTTTTTTTGAACCCTTTTTCGGTCTGGGATCGAATTTTCAGTCATTTTCATTCGATTTCGCCACGATATTCCAAAAATTTCGTCGGGTTTCTCGCTTTTTCGAATTGTCTCATTTTTCATCAAATTTCCGCATTTTTCGCCTATTTTCACTAATTTTTTTTTCCAGCATCTCCATCAATATGGGCCACAAGAAGACGAAGCCGACACCGAAGCCACCGGCGAACACGCCCGGCTGTTCACACGACACCTCACAAGAGCCATCCGAGGCGGAGCCAACGCAGGGCACATCTTCCGATCCACAAGCCGGCGCTTCCACGTCGACAGCACCAACGGCTCCAAGCTCATCGGCACCGGCTCCAGCACCAACTCCAGCGGCTCCAGCTTTCAAAAATCTGATCACGGTGCGACCACGACAACCTCCAGGAGGCTCCAAATAAATCGAATAATAATGATAATGTCTATTTTTGCTCCTAAAACTCACACACATTTATATAGATATTTCAATGTATGTCTCATATTTTGTGTCATTGCCCCATCCCCCCTCTGCCATGTCCACTCGCCCTCATATATAAGTGAATTTATTACTCACGATGCAAAATCCAAACAATTATTAATTAAGCTATGATTAGGGGTGCTCTAAAATCAATTCAAGCTTAGTATTTAAATCGGGAAGGATGGAGTTTCCCAGTCCTTCATTCCACTCGATTTCCAGAAATTTTGGTTCGCAAAGTAGGCGAAAATCGATGCGAAAAACCGATCCGAGTACTCCGGATCCACCACGACCGTCTCCATCCCATTGACGCCGAAGAATTTCAACTTCTCAACTTCCTTCACCGATCGACTCGACGGATAGATCGCTTGCATCTCGTCGAACCGCGGCTCGACCGCCAAACACGGCTCCAGATGCATTCTGAACTGGGCGGAGCATTTCGGAGGGATGTGGCCAAGAGAGAGGAGGTGGTAGAAGAGCGCCGAGTTTTCGGGACCGGCGAGTTGTGGGCATGGCGAGGCGATGACGTGGTAGAAGAGTTGACGCGGAAGGCCCAGCTCGCCGTTGAGCATTCGATCGAAGAAGTCTGGAAATTTGGGAAAAAAAATTTTTCGACCACAAAAAATTTTTCGGCCAGAAAAAACTTTTCGACCAAAAAAAAATTTTAGGTCACAAGAAATTTTTCGGTGACAAAAAAGTTTTCGACCACAAAAAAAATTTTCCAAAAAAAAATTTTTCGACCAAAGAAAATTTTCGACCAACCTCTACCCCTCTGGTCCATGTCCATGGCCAAAAACTGCTCCTCGGTAATGTCGAACTTTTCGGGATCGAGCGGAGAATACATTGTTCGATTCATTCCGGCCACCGTGAAACTGTCGAAAATGGTTCCTCGGCGAAGAGCGGTCCGAACGCGGTCCATGGTGAATGTGCGGTCGAAACGGTAGTACGGGAAGTGGTGTCTGGAAGATTGGGATATTTAGGATTTGACGAAAAAAATGAAAAAAAATTTTTTTGACCAAAAATTCGAAAATCATGAAAACTCAGTGAAATTCAGTGCAGCAGCAAATGCGCCCGATTGACAAGTTTCTTTTCGAATTTTCGAACAAAAAATTTTCTCGTCAACAAAATTCTTGGTCAAAAAAAAATTCGACAAAAATGTGGTCGAAATCGTCGACCATACACAGGAGCAGTATATGCGCTCTATCGATAACTTTTTTGATTTTCAGTATTTCCGACCACAAATTTTTTGGTCGAAATTTTTTTGACCAAATTTCGACCAAAAAAAATTGGTCGAAATTATGAAAAACTAGTGAAATTCAGTGTCGCAAAAAAACTTTTCGATCACAAAAATTTTTCGACCACAAAAGTTTTTCGATCAAAAAAAATTTTCAACCAAAAAATCTTCGACCACAAAAAAATTTTCGACCATGAAATTTTCTAGATCACAAAATTTTTGGTTAAAAATGTTTCGACCAAAACGTAGTCAGTATATGCGCTCTATGGACAACTTTTATGATTTTCAGTATTTTTCGACCAAAGAACATTTTTCGACCACAAAAAAAAGTTTCGACCAAACATTTTTTCGACCAAAAACTTTTTTTCGACCTCAAAAAATTTTCGACCAAAAAAAATTTCGACCAAATTTTTTTCTGCTTCAATTTCTCACTCTATCGTACTTATCATCAAGGATGGAAGTTTGCTCTACCGAACAACAAACTTTCCCATTTCACTCACAGCACAAAACTGACGACACAATTCGTGGTGACCATTCCGGACGGCGAGTTTCGGCACGCGAAATGACACAACTGAACGTTGGAGAATCGATGAAAGTCGAGTGGGCGAATCAGCGGATTCTGGATTTTCAAAAAAGTCCATCTCGCCATCTCCATGGCTCGCAACGGCTTCTCCGGAATCTTTCGAGTGTAGGGAATGGATCCCCTTGTCAGATGATAGAGAATCGGCTTCGGGGGCGGAGGATTCTGAACGTCACGACGACGTCTTCTGAATCGATTCTGACGCACGACGTGGTCAACGGTCATCTGAATTCGGGCGCCTCGATCATCCGGTCTATTGTAGGTGTGGTCTTCTGGCGGAGGGACGTCTTCTAAATCCGTCACATCTTCTGAAGTATGAATGAGTGGCTCGTCGAGAATCTGATAGTCTTCTGGATTCTGATTCTGAACGCCGACGTCTTCTGATTCTCCAATGGATTTGTGAACATTTCCGTCGCCCATTTTGAACCAATAATTGAGATCGACGTCATCTGAAAAATGGAGAATTGAAAAAAAAATTCCAAATTTTCTCTTACCAAAATTCTCGACGTCTTCTGACTCCAGAATCTTTGTCGTTCCAAAATTCGAATTCAAATCTCGCGCCTTTTTCTCTCCCATTTGGAACCAATAGTTCGGATCGTCGTAGTCTTCAGAATCCACGGTTTCATCTGAAAAAACATTTTGAAATTTTTTATCCGAAAAATCAAAATTTTCATTGAACTTACTTTCTGAGAACATTTTCGACTGATCGATTTTGTGGGATGATGGAGGCAAGGAAAGAGGGGGAGTGAGTCATTGAAAATGAGAAAATTGACAAAAAAATACACAAAAAAAGTGGGCGGAGCCTGGAGGGAATGGCGGGAAAATAGGAGGGGAAAAGATGAGTAGATCAAAAAGTTGGAGAAAAACAATTTTTGATCGAAAAATTGGGGTCGGAACCTCAGGCTTGCGTAAAAGTTTATCGACAAAACTTCCTTCAAAACATTTTTTGACCGAAAAAATGTTTTGATCTGAAAAAAATTTTTGGTCGGAAAAAAATTTTTCGAAAAAAATTTTGTCGAAAAATCAATGCTTGTGAAATGTTTATCCACCAAAATGCGTTCGTCGAAACATTTTTTGGTCGAAAAAAAAAATTGGACAAAATTTTTTTTTCGAAAATTTCGGCCTGGGAAATGTTTCTCGAACAACATGTTGTGGCCAAGTCTAAATTTTAAGACATAAAAATTTTCCGATCAAAAAAATTTTTACCGATTTTTTTTTGAAAACCATCTTTCAGCTCTCAATAGAGCCACATTTGCTACCCTTATGTCTTCTTCGCTGTCCTCGCCGAAATCTCGGTGAGGTGTCTCAACTGACGATGATTTTGGATCACCCATAACTTGCTCAGTTTTTGAGCTACTGCACATCTGAGCACAGATTTGGAATCCTTGAGCCAAAATACGTCTAATGAAGCTATTTTCAAGTTGAAAACATTGATAGAAAAAGTTTCGTTCCTTGACTGAAAACGGGTTAGCTAGAAAACATTTTTTCGTGATTTGCTGAAAATCTACAATGATGACTGTCCTTTTTTTTCTTTTTAATTTGATCTGAATATTCTTATCGACAATTACACGGCGGGATTTTCCCGAACTCTCTCAATTTTATGACCTGTCACTTTTCGAAATACACCAAAATTTCAATGAGGTGCTTCGACCCATGGTGATATTCGTTCACCCATAACTCGCTCAGTTTTTGAGCAAGAGCAAATCTGAAGACATATTTGGAATCCTTGGGTCCGAATACGTCTAGTGAACTTGTTTTCAAGCTAAAAACATCGATGAAAAGTTTTCACTTTTAGCGATATCTGGTCAAAATTTTCGACCTCAAAAAAAAGTTTCAAAAAAATTCATTAAAAAAAAAAAAGAGTTACACGTAAATCTCAGCTGACCAATACAATCGAGAAATTTGCCGAATCAATACAAGAAAAAGACAAAAAAAAATTATGCCACCGGAAAACTGAAAGAGCGCGAAATTTGAAAATTCGAAAGGCTTAAGAAGCATATTGATTCTGAGTGAAATTTTGGTTGAAACTATTATTATGATGCGGATAATTTTGATGAGGAGGATTGTCGGGGGTGTAAAAATACGAGGGGTCTTGGTTGGGGTACGGATAATTGGCGGCTCCATTTTGTTCCATGGAGCCCCCATTCGGAGCCGTCGCCGCCGCCAAATACTGAGGTTGTTGGTAGAGGTTGGGGTAGTTCACGTTGGGTGTGTACCCGGCGTTCAACGGCGGGTACCCGGGCGGCGGTGGGAAATTGTAAAAGTTGTTGGCATTGGAGCACGATTGCATCGGTTGTTGTTGATGTTGCTGTTGGTGTACCGCACCCCCAGACGTCCCTTGTTGAGGGCCGATCGTCGACGCATCGTAGCTCAATCCCATCAGATGATTCTCGGCGTGATTGTTCTGGAAGAAAAATGGCGGGAAATTTGAATATTCGAACAGTTTTTTTGATCTACCAGTGCGTGTTGAGGGTAGCCCTCGGGGGACGAGAGGGGAGGTTGCGAGGACGGTGCCTGGAAAACGACGAAGGGGTGGGTAAGGTAATAGGGGGGAGGGTTACAGTAAGCCGGGTGAGTACACTAAGACACAGAAGACCATGCACAAAGACTACAGAGGCTCCGCCCCCTTTTTTGGGCGGAGCTTTTGTCAAAGGAAAACTCACTCTCAAATCATCCAACATTTCGGTGATGTAAAAGTTGTTGGGTGGCTGGAGGAGACGGAAATTTTGACGAGCTGGCTCCTCGCTTTCCTCGTCAATGGTGGCTTGGCGTTTCTGGAGAATTTGAAAAATTTTTGGGAGAAAAAAATTTTTCAAAATTTTTCAAAAATTTTTTTTTCTCTGGTGGTTTTGCTCATATCTCGATGGAAGGTTGAGCTAGGAAAAACCTAAGCATAGATTTGAAATTCTTACGGTCAGATTAATCTGGAAAAATTTGTTTTGTGATCTACCCCCCGAATTTTCGTTTCGAAAATGGCGCCAATCCATTTCGCTTCATTGGTTTGGCAGAAACAGATATTTTTGCTCATAACTCGGCTCAAAATTTAGGTACAAAAAATCTAAGCACAGATTTGAAATTCTCGGAGGTTGATAAGTACAGTCAGCTTGTTTTTGTGATCTACCTTGTTTTTCTGATCTTGACAAATCTTGAAAAACAGGCCCGATAAATTAGCGAGTATTGCCAGCTGTGTTCGCTTATAACTGGGCTCAAAGTTGAGCTATGACAAATCTGAGCACAGATTTGGAATCCTTGAAATTTGGGGAGTTTAGATCGCTTAACTTTTTGATCTATCAAATTTTTCATTCGAACTTTTGCTCACCAGCAAAGCCCTTGGCGGAGGTACCCGATCCGTCTGCGTGCTCATCTCCTTCTTCTCGGCCATCGCCTTCTCCAGACTCAACGCCGCCAACTCATCAACCTCCTTAAAGAACGGCTCCACTGTGAAACAACCAAAGAGGTCGGTGAGTAGAGGAATTTCTCCTTGGTTCGAGAAAGTTTGAGCAAATTGAAGATTCTCGCTCATCGCGTTGGCGAGCTCCTGAAACTTTTCAATCGAACCTCCATAAAACCCCTTCCAGAACACCTAGACTCCTGGTGTTAGGCTCATTCGAAGCGCCTTGAAATTTTCTACAAAACATAACCTACTTACCGTAACCGTAGCCAACGACAACAGAATATGTCCATAGCAAACATTGGGCGTCGGGCTCAACCGCACTTCCTTGACAATCGAGAACAAGCAGTCAGCTATCCGGTTTCTCAACTCTACAATTTTCTCAAAAAGTGTGTCCGAGACATCTTTGGCTAGAGGATTCAAGCAGATCATCGCGTTCACACAAACGATTTCTTCTTCCCGCATACCGTACTCCCGGTAGACGGCGACGAGCTCGTTGAGCGCGCGCTCGACGAGTCCATTGCCGAGGTGGCTGGAATGATTGGAGCAGTTACTATAGGTATTTTCAATAGCACAAAACATAAAGCGAAATCTGGGCTTTAAAATGAGCTTGTTGGCTACTTATAGAACCTTTTAGAAGTCGAGATATTTTCTTTGAAAGATGTCGGATTTTTCACTATCTTTCAAAGCAAATATCTCGACTTCTAGAAGGTTCTACAAAGTGCCAAATGACACATTCGAAAGCCCAAATTTTGGCAAAAATATATAGTACAAGTACAGAACAAAATCTGAGTTTTCAAATGAGCTATTTGGCTAGTTGTAAAATCTAGAAGTCGAGATATTTGCTTTGAAAGATGGTCGACTTTTCACTAGATTTCAATGCAAATATCTCGACTTCCAGAAGTTTTTACAACTAGCCAAATAGCACATTGGAAAGCCCGAATTTTGTTTTTTTTTTGTGACGTATGTTTGTGTCAGAATCTGAGCTTTCAAATAAGCTATTGGGCTATTTTTAGAACCTTCTAGAAGTCGAGATATTTTTCTTGAAAAAAAAAGGGAACTTTCCACTATCTTTTAATGCAAATATCTCGACTTCTAGAAGTTCCTACGAGTTGCCAAATAGCACATTGGAAAGCCCAGATTCTGTTCTATATTTATGTGTTTTGTAAACCATTTTACAACAATTACTGTACTTACTATGTGTCCTCGTACATCTTGGAAATGTTTCTTGGGACGTAGGCAAAGTTACAAAGGCACAACACATTCTCGTCTGCACAAGCCTCAGCGGTGCGGGCGCAGAAATTGAAAACCATTAATGGAGCAAAAGAGGACTTGACTAGAGCGATCTGAAAATTTGATTGACTGATTGGATGAGGTCGAAAATTGAAAAAAAATTCGATCAAAAATTTTTTTTTGACCAAAATTTTTCCCTGGTCGACCACAAACCTCAAACCTTTTTGTGGTCGACCACCTCGACCACACCTCGAAAATTTTTCAAAAAAAACCCTCACCTTATCCTCGGGTGTCAAATGTCCCAAAAGTGGGGACAAGCTCTCGACCCAATCGATAGCGGCGATCAGTCTGCGGTAAGCAATTGCACAAAGCTCATCATTTCCAGCCATTCGATATGCTTCATATCTCATCTCTGTTCGTTTTCCCTGAAAAAATTTGGAAATTTTTTTTTTTCGGAAAAAAATTTTTTTTGGAGGAAATTTTTTTTTGAACAATCATAAAATGAGTTCTAGAAAAGCTATCAAGACGATTTTAAGTTTATTAGAATTGCCGAAAAATGGAAAATCCGTTCCATACAAAATACTCACCTTCAAACTCAACGGAGTCTCTATAATATCCTTCAACTTATCGACCCCTTTCAGTGGATACAACTTGGACGCCTCCTGCTGAGTATCCCCCTTCATCACTTTCGTCTCAATGTTCAAAAGTGTCATGAGGATAGTTCTCATCTCCACGGTCATTTTCTTCATCCATTCTTCGCGGGTCTTCGTGGTCCGACCTTTATCCGTCAGGTCACAAGTGGCTACTGTAGTCGGAGGTTTTCGAGGCTTTGGAGGCGCGTCGCGGTTCGGGCGGACGACTGAAGAAATGGTGGGTTGGAAACCGCGAAATTTGAAAAAACAAGGGAAAAACTCACAAGCAGGATTCATGCCTTCCCGAAGGCACTTTTGGAATCGACAACTTCGACATTGGATTTTTTCTGAAACAGTGTCATTTCAGTAAGACTTTTCCTCCTGGTTTTTAAACTTCCGCCAATTCTAAACTCACGCAAAACACTAACTGTACACTGTCCCTTGGCCGCGCACTCCAGCTGGTCTGCCTTCAGAAGCGCTCGTCTAAAGAAGCCCTTGCATCCGACACAGCTCAGTGCTCCGTAGTGATGAGCGGCTTTCTCGGCTCCGCAAACCTGAAAAAAGTGAAGACTTAGTATGTCAGAATCTCATTGTCAGAATCTCAGAATCTCAGAATCTCTAAAATCACAAAATCTCAGAATCTCAGAATCTCATTGTCAGGCTCTCAGAATCCCTAGAATCCCTCGAATCTCGGATTCTCAGAATCTCAGAGAATCTCGGAATCCTTGGAATATCAGAATCTCAGAGTCTCAGAACCCCTAGAACCTCAGAACTTTAGAATCTCAGAAATATCAGAATCCCTAGAATCCCTAGAATCTCAGAATCTCAGAATCTCAGAATCCCTAGAATCTCAGATTCTCAAAATCTCAGAATCCCAGAATCCCATCAAAAATTCAAGTCTTCTTCTCCACCAAACAATATTTCCTCCCCGATTCCAAAACCGCTACAAAATTTTCCGTTTTATCCGATTACGAAAATTTCGAAAAAAAACATTCGGGGAAGTGATTCCCTTTTTTGCATCACCATCATCGAATCAACGTTGGTCTCTCGGGCAGGCGGTTTTGTCATTTGTCACGTGGACAGATTTTGTGTTTGTGTTTGGTAATAAGGGTTTGACCTACTACTTGTGATCGACCATGGCCAAGTTATGACTGTGGTCAAGGTTTATGAGGAGTTGAGGTCGACCATGGCCAGAAGATCTGGTCAATCCAGATCCAAATCAAGTAATAGTCACCCGAAATTCCAAAGGAAAAAATAAACTTACCCTACAAAGATTCGTGGAGGCACCGGAACCACTACTGTCCTCGGTTTCATCGTCGGAATCTGAACACGACTTTTTGAATTTTTGAAGCCTCCTTACTAGGGGATAACTTGAGTAATGTTTGGAGTTTCGAAATGTGTTGTATATCTTTGGAAAGCTGAGAAAATTTGCTATCGATTGATATATGTTGTGTTTGCTGGGGACTCGGCATTCTTGAGAAAATTGATTTTGAAGTTTGTAAACTCAGTTGATTTGCACTGAGAAACTGGGTTTACGTACTTCGACTTCGATTTTCTTGAGAACGCGGAATCCCCAGCAGAACCAAAATGTATCAGCCGATAGTAAATGTTCTCAGCTTTCTAATGATATACAACACATTTTGTAACTCCAAACATTGCTCAGGTTATTCCCTAGTTAGAAACTCACCATTCAAAGTGATAACGTTGCTATGAGAGGCGGTCCTGTGTTGATTGTGACCAGAAGATGATGCCATAGACTTTTAGAGAGGGTTATTGAGATTTTCGAGGAGCTGGAAACATCGAGATTCATCGAACAACTAAACGAAAAAGGTGATGGGAGCAAAAAAAAAGAAGGTGAAACAGGAAACATTGGGTAATAGTGAAATTTGGTTCAGTTCATATATTGGCTCAGAAGTGTGCTAGAAAGAAACTGACTTCAGATTTGGAATTGTTATAGCCTGATTGGTCCAATGCACTTAAAAAAAGCTAACTCAAGTGAAGTCAGTGAAACATGTTTTTGGTCATATCTTGGTTCAGAGTTGAGCTAGAAAAATTCTAATTGCAGATTTGGAATCCTTGAGGTTTTATTGATCTAAATTATATGATTGTTATCACTCGCCTAGGATTTCTATGCTAGAAAAAAGCTCCGAAAAATACACTCCGCTGACACCCAATATGAATTTTTTCTGCTAGTATCCTTGGCACAAAATTAACTTTATAAAAAATCCAACTACAGATTTGAAAGCCAAGAGGTCTGACTAATCTATGTCGTTTCGTTTTTCTATTTATGAGAAAAAGTCCGAGAAGTTAAACCCCACTGAAGACGTCGAAAAGTTTCAAATCTGATAAGAACTTCATGAAACTGATATCATATTTTCTTACAATCAAAGATCCAAATTCTCGAAAACAACAACATTTTTGTCTTCACCACAAAATGATGTGAAAAAAATCAATACAAATTCAGGGAAGTAATAAAGAGAGAGAGAAAAGGGATAGATTCTCTCTCTCTCTCACTCTCTTTCCACCAACAAACAAGTCGGTGGTCTCGTCAAGTACGGTCATGTGTCTTCTCGATCAGAAGGCGGCCGACGCCGTCTACTTCTACTTTTCCTCTCGCTTCTCTCGCACTCTCTCACTCTCGCCCGCTATTTCTCCCTCCGAAATATCTTCTATCTTTGAACTGTCAACGCCAGCAGGCCCTTCCCTCTGGGCGACAGAGAATTGAAGATAGAGAAGAAACTTGAAACTTGGCCGAATTCATGCGACCATCTTAGTGATGGCTAAATGGACACAAAATTGATAGATGGAGAAAAATGGAAACCGCGGGAGATTTGAAAGATAACAATCTAGGGGTGGTGGTCACTAGATTTATGACACCGAGAGAAGAGAGAGAGAGAGAGAGAGAGAGAGAGAGAGAGAGAGAGAGAGAGAGAGAGAGAGAGAGAGAGAGAGAGAGAGAGAGAGAGAGAGAGAGG
>LR544074.1:37306-109455 GCA_900536305.3 Caenorhabditis sp. 40 LS-2015
GAGAGAGAGAGAGAGAGAGAGAGAGAGAGAGAGAGAGAGAGAGATGGACAGTGGTTTTGAGGGAAAGTGAAACTGAAAGTTGGTTTCGGGCATCGATCCTTCTATTGAATACTGTGTACTTAGATTTGGTTTATGGACACTTTGAAACGGGGAAGTTTAGGAATCCAAAGAATCCAAAGAATCCAAGATTCCAAGAATCCGAGAATCCAAAGAATCCAAGAATCCAAGAAACCAAGGATCCCCAGAATTCAAGAATCCCTGGAATCCAAGAATCCAAGAATCCAATGGAATCCAAAAAACCAAGAATCGGAAGAATCCAAAGAATCCAAGAAAAACCAAGCCGTTCTGAAACTCAACCTATTCAAATAGTGGGGCTTGGACGTTTCGAAACCCGCCACTTCAGAACCACGAGGCTAAAGACCTAGTTTACTCAATGGGTTCGATAACGTCTCGGTTTTGAAATGTCCTAGTTTTGAAATGTCTCAGTTTTGCAACGACAATCCCTATTTCGTTATGTTTTTTAGTTCTATTAACGTTCTATTGACGATTTACTAACGAGCTCAAGACAAACCAGTCCAAAACTTACATTGAGAATGGAACAGTTTTTTTTCTCTTCAAAAATCTCATCGTCAAGTTTTCAATCATTGCCATTTCAACGAAATGAGAATGATATGGCACTTTTTGAAAACATTGATCTTCTTCTTCTCCTCCCCAATGTCTCATCTTCAACTGTTCTTTGATAACTGATAACAGATAAATCTTGTTATCTCCTCGATTTTCAAAAGTCACGTTTTGCAAAAATGGCTTTACGATCAGTATCAATTCTTAGACCCCGAAATCCAAAAAAAACAGAGTCATGAAACAGTAAAGTTTTGAGTTTTAATTTGAGTCATGAGACATCAGTGCCGGCCATAAGTATGTAGATGAATTTTGCTAGTGTTCAGTGCAAAATGGTCAACTTTGAGCTGTTGAAAAAGTATATTACAATTAATCGATTCTTCTGAAACTTGGTGAATGTATTAAGCAATTTTAGATTTTCATTTCTGTAGTTGACAGCTTTTTCGAAATTCGTAATCAAGTCAGTTACGTCGCGTTTAAGAACATTGGGTTGAGAACGGTGAAAATTTGCACTCAGTTTTTGATGTCGCGTAACTCACTTCACAGCAATTTTCATAAAAAGTTGTCAACTACAAAAATTATGATCTGGAGTTGCTTAACACTCTCATCAGGTTTTATAGAAATCGAGTGATTGGAACATACATTTTCAACAGCTCAAAGTTGACCATTTTGCACTGAAAATGGCCAGATGTATATCTTATTGGGCGGTACTGCCCGTCGCACCTTTTTCCAGCGTCCCTCCCACCTTTTGATTGCTCAAATTTGGCTATTTTGTACTGAAAATCACCCAAAAATTCGTAAACTTTTGGCCAGCACTGTACACCCTCAATAAAATGAAACTCATTCAAATTTTCGGTTTCATGGTTACTTTGAAATCGGCGAAAAATGAAAGCTAGATGATACTTCAGACTTGGTTACAGGTTCGTATTCTGTACACTTTAAAGGCACATGGGGTTAAGTTACAGTAAAATATGTCTCGTCACGAATTAGTAATACCAGAGGGCTGCGCCCCTCTGGGGCCCTTCGGGCAGGCCTAAAATATTTGATCTACCGGGGCAAAACTATCGCGCGAAAAACTTTCCCTGGAGAAAATTTTAGGTTTTTGAGCCCGCATGAGCTCATTTTTTGACAAATCGAAAATCTAAATAGACGGGCATCATTCAGGCCCCATTCCTGATAACCTGTGAAAATTTGGGAAAAATTGGTCCGGTGGGGACTTCGCTAGGGCGGGAGACACGACACAGACAGACACACACACACAGAATTTTGCGTTTGTTAATAGTAAAGATTCCGTTTGAAAAATATGTGAAAACTTGAAACTCCTAATACCGTTTTCAGACTGGAAAATGTCAATTCGTGGCGAGACATATTTTTCTGTAATGCCATGCGCCTTTAAAAGTGCCATCCGACTAGGAATTTGTTTGGAACATGAAATCGACAATATTAGTTTCAGTTGAAAAGTGAGCAATCAAGGAAATTTTCTCTGGTGCTTGGAGTTTCAGGCTATCAAAATGAAGATCGTAGCTCACTTCATAGCAATTTTCGTAAAAAGTTGTCAACTACAAAAATAAAGATCTAGAGTTGCTTGATACAGTTACCAAGTTTCATAAAAATCGAGTGATTGGAACATACTTTTTCAAGTGCTCAAAGTTGGCCAATTTGCACTGAAAATCACCAAAATTCGTAATTTTCGGCCAGCATTATAAACCAGACTCGAATAATGAAAACCATTTGAATTTTCGGTTTCATGGCTATTTTGAACCACTGGTGAAAAAAACCAGCTGGTGAAAAATTTTCCGTTTTTGGAGAAGATACTACCGAGGCAAAATGAGTTTCAATTGAAAAGTGAGCAACCAAGAAAACTTTGCGAAACAGAATTTTATAGTTTTAGAAAACCACTCCTAAATTCATTTCACAACTTTTACAATCTCATATCTTTGGAATTTCAGACTATAAAACAAGTGGAACTATCGGAATTTCAAAAAAAAAGAGTAACAAAAACTGACCAAAATCTTGTTCCTGGTCATCATGCAATCAACACAGACAAAAAGATCACAACGTTCTCCTTGTATTCTTTTCCTTATCTCTGTATTTACAGCCGGGGAAAAAAAAACAGAAAAACGAGGAAAACTGGGGAAACGAGTCTACACAGAGATAGTTGGAGAAACACAGGGATAGAGTAGGAAAAGAGTGTAACTTTTGACAGCGACCATACATATAACTAGAGTGTAGTTAAAAAATGAGAATTAGAGAAGCAGAGAAATATTCAGAATCCTAGTGCTAGTCTGGGTGACTTGAGATGCTCAAAACTTAAACATTTGAATTCAGCGTAAAAAGAGCTTCAAAATAAGTCTCATCATGTTAAGGGTTGAGGAATTGGGTTTGGAGTACTGTAGTTTTCGTGGGGGGACCCAAAACATGTAGAGGGGAAATATGTCGTGTTTAAGCTTGTTTTTAAACTCCAACATTAGAATTAGAGACCACCAAAAAAGGAAACGAAAAAAACTAAACTTGAAACAGTGAAAAAATTAAGGATCACAACTCACAAAAGTACTTATACATATTGTGAAACCCGAAGAAACTGGTCAGTATAAGCATTTCTAATTCCGGGTAATAATGATAAAAACCCGAAACTTATGATAGTGATAATAATAGACAGAGTGCGTCACAGAGTTCGCACTCATTATCTAAATGAATCACTTCAATGAAAATGAGAGGTGGAGGGAGTTGTAAATAAAGTGATAACACATTTACGAACAACTTGAGGAGAGAGAGGGAGAGTTAGACAGGTAGAAAGATGGAACTAATCATGAATTTTGAAATTTTGAAATCGAGGAGTTTGGTGTCAGAAGAGCTCAACTCATATATCTCCAGATCCGAGTTAGCCATCAAAAAGTGGATAACTACAAATTTGCTCAGTATCCAATTTCCCACATTTTTGTAGTTAACAATTTTTTAATGGCCAGCTTGGCTCTTGAGATATACGCGTACAAAGGTGCGCAGATGGCTGCAAGAGACGCTGACACTCTCGTTTCTCTGCGTCTCTTGTGCGCTCCACATTGAACGCTTATATCTTTAGAACCAAGATAGCTATCCAAAAGTTGTCAACTACAAAGTTGCTCAGCATTAAATTTTACATAATTTTGTAGTTAACAACGTTTTAATAGCTAACTTGGTTCTAGAGATATCCTGCAAGACGAGAGAAAAGAGACACTCTCGTCGTTTGCGTCTCCTCCTCTCTTCTACAAACTCTTATATTTCAAGATTCGTGCTAGCTATCAAAAAGTTGTCAACTACAATATTGCTCAGCATTAGATTTCACATAACTTTGTAGTTGACAACTTATTGATAGCTAGCTTGGATCTTGAGATATAGACGCTTTAATCTCGAGAGACGCAGACAACTAGCGTGTCTCTCAAAAGTTGAGCCATTTTGTTGAGGTTCAAAAACAAGACAAAATCAAGACAACTTCCACACGTTCGAATCCTCTTATATACCCACCCAGTGAACTTCCAAAAACCGACATGAACGACGTCACCAAATCACCATTCTTATCTTTCTTTCTCGTTTCAAGTAGGGGGCATAGTGACCATAGGAGACACGATAAAACATTAGAAGAATGAAAAGAACTATCAAAGATGCATGTCGAGAAAAATAGGTGACTTTTGAAAACGAGATGGAGGTCATTTGGAAAATAAACTTGACTGTTTTGAGATATCCTTATTAGATTCTCATGATCTACTAATTTGATTAAAGGGAATTATTCATCAAAGAATAGTATCACAATCAGATTCAACTCTACTAGAGCTTCAAAATGATCCTAAACACGACCTATTTTCCTCTTAGATTTGGGTCCCGACACGAAAACTACAGTAGGAAAAACTCATCTTCCCCGCGAACCCTTGCATGATTATACTTATTCTGAAGGTGTATTCACGCTGATTACGAACTTTGCAGACTTTAGTAGGAGGTTCGAGGTTTGAGGTTGATTCAGCAGAGGAAAAGTAGCTAGACATTAGCTAATAAAAGCAAGTCAAAAACCATCCAAAAACTAACAAAATCGATTATAGACTGCTTGCCAAAATTGAGATTAAAAATTAGCTAATAACTGACCTCAATGATCACTGAAACAAGAATCGGCAAACAAGAAAGAAACTAGAGAAAATTTCACTCTTTTTTCTCTGCTAACATATGATCAATAAATAATGAAGATGACAAAAGGTATTAGGTTTGGAAGAAGAGAAACGGAGAGTGTAGAAAATGGAGAGACGCAGAGAGTGAAAGTTTTTGATTTTGGAAGCAAATTTTTGGCGAGTGATAAGGGAAAGAGAGGGAATGGTGCAGTGATCGTTTTTGTTCTAGTATTTTTGATGTGTTTTTTTTCTTCGTTTATAAAGACTAATCGGAATTGACCCCAATAAAAAAGTGAGCGTCTATATGAAATCTATGGAAACGAAAGTATTTTAACTCCAAATTACTTACGTCTTCTTTCCTAAATGTAAGCTTTTCGTAACATTAAATGAATAGTAAGATTTTGAAGCTGCCCATTTTGCCTTATCAATTTCCTTTTGTGATTTCGAATTTTGCGCCTTCTTCTCGTTGATCTTTTTTCGTCGAGATGTTTTTATCGGCGGAAGAGACACATATTGAAGAAAAATTTGGAAAGTGTACATATGCAGTTCCGAAAACAGAAAAAAATGTGAAGTAATTTTTTTCGCTACATCCACCAAAATTGCTTTTCTGAGTTGAAATCTGATTGTTTGGGTTTCTCATAGTGATGTTAACAATACAAATTTCAAAACTTAAAATCTTACTAGGGAATAACCTGAGTAATATTTGGAGATATTTACAGAATGTGTCCTATATCATTGAAAAGCTGATAAAATTTGCAATCGATTGATATACTTTGTTTCTGCTGCGGACTCCCCGTTCTCGAGAAAGTTGAATCTGAAGTACCTGAACGCAGTTGATTTCGCATTTTGTATCCAACCAACTGGGGTCTACGTACTTCGAGTTAAATTTTCTCTAGAATGCAGAGTCCGCTGCAGAAACAAAATATATCAATCGATTGCCAATTTTCTCAGCTTTCCAATGATATATCACTCAATTTGTAACTCCAAACATCACTCAGGTTATTCCCTAGTCAGTCTGACATCCCCAAAACTCATTTCGAAGTCAATTTTTCTCGATTTTCGAAGCTCTCAAAATCAGCCCAGATTCAAGTAGATCACATTTTGAAAATTTTCTTAAAATCTCAAATCTTCATATACTTCAAATACAGCGAAAAAAAATAAACATACTCACAAAAATCCCAGTTTCAAGCGGTTCCCAAATTCAAGCCTTATTAGATTATTTCAGTTGGAAAAACAATTTGATGCAAAAAATTTGGAAAAACGAGGAAAAATTAGATATTATCATCAAGTTGTGGGAGGAAAATCAAGCATATTGAGTCCGTAGTCGAGTAGAGCGCACTTGCATAGTCAGTTAGTTTGAAAAATGTGATGAGAAATCTTTCAGAGGGAAAAGAAGGCACTGACAATTGGGGAAGGATGAGAGGGGAGAAAATGTACAAAAATGGAGATTGTAAAAAAGGAAAACCAGAAATTATTTGAAAACTTTTCTCATCGAGAATCGTCCAGAGTCAATGAGCGCATCTCCGAGGAAAGTCGGTTTCGGCGGCTGCAAAAAAAATTCCAAAAAATTTTTTTTTGATTTTTTTTTTCGATTTCGCAGACTTTAACTTCTAATTTCATACGGTCAAATGTCAAATTTCTTGTAGAATCTTATTCTAACACCAAAATAGTTTGAAAACCACTGGGAAATCTAGAAAATTCGACTTGAAAAGTCCCAATTTTCAACACTCTTCATTGAGACCTCTAGGATTCCTTAGATCCTCAATTTTCTTCATTTTAGGTCAAAAACAAGGGTTTTGTGGTGAGAAAACCTGTGAGAAACTCAAATTTCGCATTTTTAAACCATGAAAATCACTCTGAAATCCAAAAATTGACTAATAATCAAAATCTTGACAAAATACTAATTGTTGCCGTTTCAAGTCTAAATTTTCTCGAATGAAGCGCGAAAAACTTCACTAGACTTAAAATCTGCTTGGAATCCATTTTTCACACTCTCCACCCCTCGAAACCCCTAAAAAACCAGCAAAAAAATCGATTTACCTCCTAATAGGCTCCCCTCCACTACTACTCGTCCTCATCCTCGCCTCCTCCTCTTCCCCTTGCTGTCCGTGCGCAGAGCTCGGCCGTCGACTACCACTCGGTGCCATCAGACCTCCAGAAGACGTGACGGCGTCTTCTGATGGAGACGATTTTCCAGGCAGCACGTGGTTTTGCATGTAGAACGTGGAGCATTGCCATGGGATCTGAGATATGAGGGGTTTTGGGTTGTCTAAGTTGTAGAAGGTCTTTGCTGTTATGGCCGACCATCTCGACCGTGGTTAGACCACCTCGACCACACCTCTGAGAACTCAATACTGAGAACTCCGTACCTGTTGAAGCGCCTTTTCCAGGAACGTCGTCGACATATCAGTATAGTTGTCGCACTCCAACCGGGTCTTCGTGGCGTTCACAAACTGAAATTTTGGTTAGTGTAGATTAACTAGGAAATAACCTGAGTATCGTTCGAAGCTTCATAATGTGTTATATATCATTGGAAAGCTGAGGAAATTCGCGATCAATTGATATATTTTGTGGCTTCTGCGGACTCCGCATTCTTGAGAAAATTGAATCAAGTACGGAAAACCAGTTTTCCGTGGAAATCAACTGGGTCGACAAACTTCAAGATCAATTTTCTCGAGAATGCGGAGTTTGCAGCAGAAACGAAACATATCAATCGATTGCAAATTTTCTCAGCTTTCTAATGATATATCACACATTTTGTAACACCAAACATTGCTCAGGTTATACACCAGTAAGTATCACTCTACCTGCAAATTATCCCGTTCACTTTTCCGTCCCTGAAACTCCAACCGTTTGCCCGCATTTCCCATTCGCTCAATCTCATCCAGTCCATCACAACCGACTCCTAAACAGAAGGAAAATTTGAAAAATTTCAAGTGCTATTAGCTTACCAACGAAGACAATGGAGATTGGAGATTTGGAAGCGAAAATCGCGGCTTGGACAGTCTCCTTGAGGTCTTCAATACTTCCACGAGTGATGATGAAGAGCACAAAGTAGCTCGGCGGCTCGTTGGCTCGGTTGAAGTTGTTTTGGGCTTGTCTGAAAGAATTCAAGAATCCACGAATTCAAGACAATGGTTATCTCTTCTGGATCCTTCTAGAATCTTCTAGTTTCTTCTGGATCCTTCTAGAATCTTCTAGTTTCTTCTGGATCCTTCTAGAATCTTCTAGCTTCTTCTGGAACTTTCCAGAAGGCTACCCGACCTCTCTATCCTTTCTAGAACCCTACAACCCCACTCACTTTGCCAAATGATAGATAATCTGCGAGAACTTGGCTCCAGGCAGTGGATTCACATGCTGATGGCTCTTCCCGAACGCATTCAACACTCCATTCACTCCTTGACACGTGGCGTCCACATCCAGCGACAGGCAAAAGTTGTTGGAATCCCTATAATGCGGCGGAATCTTGGCGCCGAATCCATATGACAACCAGGTGTTGGTGGGGTTGAAGGGCTCCAGCGTGTCGCCAAGACACCGTACCACGAACTCGATGTCGTTGGAGTACTGCTGATAGTCGTTGTGGGTCAAACTTTGTGGGTCTCGAATCGAGAAGTCGATGGCTATGGCGAATTTCAGAGAGGTGCCGCCGCGGATGTAGTCGAGGAAGGAGCACACGCGGAGTTGTTGGTAGCGGCAGATGCGAACCTCGCCGATGGGCTTGCGGCCTTGTTTGTAGGAGTCGTTGAAGATCTGGAAGGACAATGGGTTGCCAAATGGCTTGGTTTCAAAACGGCTTCTCAAATAATCAGTTACGATAAAGAACAGTTTATCAGTTTTCGAGTGACCAATCCTAAATTAGCGTGGTTTTGAAACGGCAAATTTCTGAAATGTATCGGTATCGAATGGTCGGTTTTGAAAGTTCATGGTTTCGAGATTTGGTAGTTCCAAATTGACAAGTTGCGAACCGTCCTGGTTTCGAAATGGGAGTTTGAAAAAAGCTCAAGGGTCTGGACGTTTCGAAACTATTTCATTCTGAACCCAAAAATGAGTTGCAAATGACTGGCTTCAAAATGTCCAAAATGTCTCCGAGATGCCTTTGTTTCGAAATTGCGTGGTTGCAGAACGGCCGGTTCACTAAACGTCATTGCTCCCTAAGAACCAATTCCAAATTGAGTTAACAGTTCTGAATTACCGTGATTTTGAAACGGCAATTTTTCGAAATGTTTCGGTATCGAATGGTTGGGTTTCAAAAGTTTCGAGAGTCGGTAGTTTCAAATTGACGAGTTGCAAACCGTCCTGCTTTCGAAATGGGAGGTCAATGGCCTGGAAGTTTCGAAACTTTTCATTCCGGAACCAAAAATGAGTTGCAGAATGGCGGGTTTCAAAATGTCTCCGTTTTGCGATTCCTTTGTGTCGGAATTTCATGGTTGCAAAACGGCATTGCTCACGAATAACCACTTTCAAAACTATTCGCAACACTCTTTCGTTCTCCGACTTCTGAGTGAGTTACCAGTTCTGAATTAACGTGGTTCTGATACGGCAAATTTCCGAAATCAATAGGTATCGAATTGTCGGTTTTCAAAATTTTCGAAATTCGATAGTTCCCAATTGACAAGTTGCGAACCGTCCAGCTTTCAAAATGGAAGTTTTTAAAAAAATAATTCAATGGTCTGGACGTTTCGAAACTTTTTATCCGTTTCGTGATGTCTATGTTTCCAAATTTCAAGAATTCGAAACTCAATAATTTCACCGGGTGAACTGAAATGGCTATTCCCACAATGACATGGTTTCAAAACGGCCGGGATACTAAACGTCATGGTTCTCAAATAACCACTTTCAAAATACTCCATCAATACGAATTAGTTTTCTGAGTTACCAGTTCTGAATTATCGTGGTTTTGAAACGGCAATTTTCTGAAATGTATCGGTAGCGAATGGTTGGGTTTAAAAAGTTTCGAAATTTGGCGGTTCCAAATCGACAAGTTGCGAAACGTCCAACTTTCGAAATGCGAGTTTGAAAAAAGTTCAATGGTCTGGACGTTTCGAAACTTTCCATTCTAAACCCAAAAACGAGTTGCAAAATGGCTGGTTTAAAAATGTCTCCGTTCCAAAACTAGTTTCTATTACACATTAGTTATTCGATTTATCAGATCTGAATTAGAGTAGTTTTGACACGGCAAATATTTGAAATGTATAGGTGTTGAATGGTCGGTTTTTTTTTCATGGTTTCGAAATGGGAGTTTGAAAAATTTCAAGGGTCTGGACGTTTCGAAACTTTTCATTCCGAAACCAAAAATGAGTTGCAAAATGGCTGGTTTCCGAATGTCCTAGTCTCAAAACGTCTCCATTTCGCGATGTCCTTGTTTTGAAATTTCAAGGTTGCAAAACGGCCTGGTTACTAAACGTCATGGTTCTCAAATAACCACTTTCAAAATACTTCGTTCCATCAATACGTATTAGTTTTCTTAGTTACCAGTTCTAAATTACGGTGGTTTTGAATCTGCACTTTTTCGAAATGTTTCGATGTCGAATGGTCGGTTTTTAAAGTCCAAATTGACAAGTTGCGAATCGTCCTGGTTTCGAAATGGGAGTTTGAAAAAAGTTCAATGGTCTGGACGTTTGGAAACTTCATTCTAACATCTGTTACCTAAAAATGAGGTGCGAAAAATCTCCGTTTCGCGATGTCTTCGTTTCGAAAGTTCTTGGCTTAGAAATTCAATTTACATAATGTCACGGTTTCCAAACCTCCACTTACCGGAATCGTTTCCATGGCTTTCGCCACCTCCATCGAAACCAGTGCCTGTCCAATGACACCCTCTTTCTCCTCCTCGCTGATGCATACGATTTCGATTTGACTGCTGGAAAATGAGCTATCGATTTTTTTGCTCCGAGACAGTCAATTCTTCGAAAACTCGAGAGGCTCGAGACTCCAAAACCAAAAACTACTCACTCCCCGCCATCACTCCCATACAGGTCATCGGATTGCACTGTGAAGGGTCTCCACGTGAGTTTGGGTTGTTTCGTGGCCTCACTTCGGTAGAGCATTCGTTTCTGGTCATCGTCCACACGGTAGACCTCGATGTAGACCTGGAACAGAGGTTTAGGTGAGCTTGGGATGTCTCAAAGGAGGTTGGAAGACGTTTTAAGTGTCAGGAAAGGGGTCAGAGAGATCTGAAGTCTTGGTGGCCTTTGGAGTAGAGTTTTCGGTTAACCCTTTTTCAGAGCCAAACTGTCCCAAGATCAACCTGCCTTTGATCGAAGAAAACAAGACCGCAGCCTTTGGCCGGGACCCAAAAACCGAACAAAAAGTTTTTCAAAACTACCGTTTCTATGAGGTTTTGAATGTTCCAAATCTCATTCATAGAACAGTTCTCTCTTTTGATCTTGTATCGAAAATGCAAATTTTTGAACTTTAACTCACACTCGAATTGCTGGAGACCAACTTCGTCGACAGGTTCTTGGCCTCCAACTGCATCACAATAGGCTGGGGTCGTTCGCGCAGCTGGCTCCAGACCTCGATTTCCGCGACACGATAGCCGGATTGGTCGCTGGAAAATGGAACAGTAAAGGAACTGGTATCATAGGTCCTCCAAAAGTCTATGCTAATAGACATCATGCAACGGGAAAGTTTGAGAAGGAAACAACAACCCTAAAACTTACACCATCGGGAACCCGATGGGTCCTGCACAAATCTGAGCAATGGTGAAGATTTCTGACGCCTTCACAACTTTGCCTCCGGTTTCAGATGGCTCGGATCTGGAAAAATAGTTTTGTCTCGGTCTCGGTCTCGGTCTCGGTCTCGGTCTCGGTCTCGGTCTCGGTCTCGGTCTCGGTCTCGGTCTCGGTCTCGGTCTCGGTCTCGGTCTCGGTCTCGGTCTCTCTCACTTA
Source organism: Caenorhabditis sp. 40 LS-2015 (assembly GCA_900536305.3). Classification (NCBI taxonomy): domain Eukaryota; kingdom Metazoa; phylum Nematoda; class Chromadorea; order Rhabditida; family Rhabditidae; genus Caenorhabditis; species Caenorhabditis tribulationis. The sequence continues at coordinate 48,945 of LR544074.1, forward strand.
CATCTCCATCTTAAACCACTGCAACCTCTCGAAACTGAACTCGATCGCCAGAAAATCCTCCAACACCGCGAGATCCCCGGTGCCCAGTCGATCGGTCTCGGTGATCTGAAAAGCGCGAAAAATTGTTGAAAAGTACTTGTCAATCAACCCAAGTTTGGCAGGCGGAGTGCCTAATAAGATATGCATGAAAAAATTCCTTCAACTTTTTTTTTGCATTTTCCTATGAGACATGTGTTCTCTTCCTTGGGTTTTACGCATGAATGGAGAGTGTTATTTGGGCGGGAAAGTGTGTGTACTCCTCGTGGACAACAAGACTCACCAAATTCCAGGGGCCTTCTGAAGAATCCTGACTTTCATAGAGATGAAGATAGAAACTGCTCGATGGGTATCTTTCCGGGGCCAAGGTGTTCACTTTGAACGTCAAATCCATCACATCCTTGACACCACGACGATCGCTGCTCTCCGAGCCTTCCCTAGAAAATTTGAATGTGGGTTGGGAGTTTTGGCGGGAAATTTGAATTCTGTGTTTTGAATTGAGGAAAGTTTTGAATGTTTCAGGAACCTTTCAAGTTTGGGACTTTTTTTGAACTTGATGCTAGACAAGGATTAAATGAACACTTTTTGACTCGATCTTTGAACTTCAAAACATAATAGTTGTCTTCAAGACGGTTTGGAACCAGGTCGTTTGAAAATCTGGGCGGTTCAGAAGTTCAAAAAAGTGCTCATGGACAATTCCATAAAAATGTAGTGGAGTTCTATAACGGTCCGGTTCGGAAACGTCCTTGGCTCCGAAACGTCTCAGATTTTCGAAAGGACACGTTCGAAATCAGTCACTTCGGAACACATTTTTAGACAGACAAGTTTTAAAACCTCCCAGTTTCGAAACGTCCCAAGCTCCAAACCGGGAAACTTTGTGCTCGATTCCAGCAAAGTAAAGGGCTCCGCGACGTTTGGCAATTGACCGTTTCGCAACTGCGACTTTTTTGCAATGAAACATTAACTGTCGCAGTTGCGAAATGGTCAGTTGCGAAACGTCGCGGAGCCGAGTAAAGCCGAATAACAGATGAGTTCTAAAACCTCCTAGTTTCGAAACGTCTCGGTTTCAAAACGTCTCAAGTTTCGAACCGGGAAACTTTGTGTTCGAGTCCAGAAAAATAAGCTCACTTTCTCAACTTTGGCGGCAGAAGCGGCGCGGCTTTACACGCCCTCCTCATCTCCATTATGTGACGAATCCTGACCATGTTCATTTTGAGTTCTGGAGTTGATTTGGTGGTCGATGGTTCGGCGGGAAATTGAAATTTGATGAATCTGGAATTTGAAATCTGGAGAGAAGTTGAGTAGTAGGAATCCAGCAGTAGGTTGAGAAGAAGGCGCTGAAAACTAGCTAATAATGGATTAGAGATTCCGGAGAATTCTAGAAGACGGAAGAGAATTCTGGAGGATGGACGATTCTAGATGATTCCAAAGTTGAAATTGAAAAATAAATCATGAACTATGAATCCCTATCAAACATGGAACCATCTCTAACAAAATATCGAGAATCTGAAACGGAAAAAAAAACTGAACCCAACTGAGCCCATGATCCGAGCAAAAGAGCCCTCTGTGTTTCCACACAAAAAGAAAGAGTCAAATGAAGAAAAAGAAACGAGAAAGAAAAAACCCTTATGCATTTTTGAGCACTTTCCACATCTTTTCGGCGGTCCTGTCGAGATGAGATGGTGGATGAAAATGATGATGTTGATCATGGTCTTCGGGTTTTTCGGGTTTCTTTTTTTCTCGGTGTAGAGGGTTGGACAAAAAGCGATCAATTATGAGCGATTCTGGGGGAACATTGGTGAAAAATAACACCAAAAAAAGTGACAGCAAAACAAAGGTACATTTATAGAGCAACCAAACATAGCGAAAAATAAGCTTAGTGATCAAAATTGTAATGAAAATCTGGGATAGATGATACAGCGTCTCATAAAGATTCATTAATATTCAACGATCTGTATCTCAGGTTTAGATGTGCTAGAGAAACAGTGATTTGACCTACATTACTGGCCAGAAAGAATGCGAGTTTGATGATTTTCAGTGCAAAATTGTCAACTTTGAGCAGTTGAAAAAGTTAGTTCCAATCACTCGATTTTTATGAAACTTGGTGAGTGTATTAAGCAACTCTAGTTCTTCATTTTTGTAGTTGACAACTCTTTACGAAAATTGCTATGAAAAGAGTTACGATCATCATTTTGTAGCCTGAGACTCCAAGCACCATAATTTTGATATGAGATTGTGTAGGTTGTGAAATGAATTTGAGAGTGTCTTTCTAAAACTATTAATTTCTGTTTCGCAAAGTTTTCTTGGTTTCTCACTTTTCAACGGAAACTAATAAAATTTATAAATCATATTTAGAAAAAGCAGGTTGAATATTTTGAAAATTTCTGATTTTTCAAAAGGGGGGGGGGGGTCGGTTTTTCTAAAACTATAATTTCTTCAGAAGTTTCCAGTTTTCACATCTTTTTCAGACGGAAGAAATGTCAATTCGTGACGAGACATCTTTTACTGTAACGTAACGCCATGCGCCTTTAAAAGTGCACCAACAGAATGCGAATTCATAGAAATGTCTGCAATAACATCTAGGTTTCATTTTTCGTCCGGTTTCAAAATAGCCATAAAACCAAAAATTTAGTTGATTTCTATTGTTTGAACAGCGGAATTTCGGTGCAAAATGGCCAACTTTGAGCAGTTGAAAATGTATGTTCCAATTACTCTATCTCCATGAAACTTGGTGAGTGTATTAAACAACTTTAGATCTTCATTTTTGAAGTTGACAACTTTTTACAAAATTTTTAATCTAGTCAGTTAAAATCCTTGATCCGAAAAAGTTGGAAGTTTGCACCAATTTTTGATGTGGCGTGACTTTAACTCACTTCACTGTAATTTTCGTAAAAAGTTATCAACTACAAAAATGAAGATCTAAAGTTGCTTGATACATTCACCAAGTTTTTTAAAAATCCAGTGATTGGAACATATTTTTTCAACTGCTCAAAGTTGGCTATTTTGCACGGATAATCAACAAAACTCGTAAACTGCACACTAGGCAAATAAATAATAAAAACCAACTGAATTTCCGGGTTTATGGCTATTTTGAAACCGGTAAGCATGAAAGGTAGATGTTACCCCAGACTTTCTTTCAAGTTGGCCATTTTGCACTGAAAATCACCAACATTTATATATTTTTGGCTAACATTGTAAAGAGAGGAGCCCATCAATGCTCAGAACTTTTTGGAAAAGTGAGGTTTAACAAGTAATTTTTGAAAAAAAAAACAGTTTCAGTGGGCCCATATAAGTTCTTAGGGATGCTACGACATCGGTAGAATTGTATAAAGAAACATCAAAAAGGCAGAAACACTGACTAGTGCCGAAGAGCCCTGTGTAAAAGTCTTATTTGGGTTGAAAATCTCTGGACAAAGTTTTCATTTTTGTAGTTAACAACTTTTTATGAAAATTGCTTTGAAGTGAGTTACGATTTTCGTTTTGGTAGCCTGAAACTCCTAGCACTATCATTCTGATATGAGATTGTGTAGGTTGTGAAATGAATTTGAGAGTGGTTTTCTAAAACCATAAATTTCTGTTTCGCAAAGTTTTCTTGGTTGCTCACTTTTCGACCGAAACTGATTCTGCTGTAAGGTAAACTGATCGTCATAAGTTTCAAGTTTTCCCATCTTTTCCAGACGGGAAAAATGTCGATTCGTGGCGAGACATCTTTTACTGTAACTTAACACCATGCGCCTTTAAAAGTGTGCCGAACAGAATGCTAACTCATATTTTGTACTTCTGGCGTAACATCTACCTTTCATTTTTCGCCGGTTTCAAAATCGCCATGAAACCGAAAATTTAGTTGATTTTTAGTGTTTGAACAGCGGAATTCCAGTGCAAAATTTCAGTGAAAAATGGCCAACTTTGAGCAGTTGAAAATGTATGTTCAAAAAAAAAAGTGTGCAAACATGCTGCGTGTTTACTTCATCAAAATCAGAACATTTTCAAAAATTTTAACCTACTCTTTTGTTCATAGAACAGAAAAGTCATAGAACAGACCTATCGGATAGGTAAGAAGAGGGGGGTGGAATAGTTTCTGTTGAAAAGTGAGCAACCAAGAAAACTTTTCGAAACAGAAAAATTATCGTTTTTGAAAACCACTCCCAAATCAATTTCACAACTTACACAATCTCATATCATTGGAATTTCAGGATAAAACAAGTGGAATTTTCAGAATTTCTAAAAACAAAGGAACATCAAAACTTTCCCAAAATCTTGTTCCTGGTCATCATGCGACCGCCAGTAAGGACCTCAGACCCATTTCATGACCGTCAAAAACTCGAAAAAAAAAACTCCAGAAAAAATGAGTTACTCAACAAGAAAAATTAGATTCTCCTCTCTTCGTTTCTGCTGTTTCAAGCCGACCCCAAATTAGACGAGGACAAAAAAAAAGGAAAAGAAAAGAGTCCGAAAATTGAAAAAGAGGTCAAGTTGAAAAAAAAAAGAAGGCTCATTGACTAATAGGCATTCTTACCCTTTTTTTTTGGAAAGTCTCATTTTTTCTCCACTTTTCAAGTGGTCCTAGGGTGTCTCAAGTGGTGGTAGCTGGGAGTGAAGAATACAGAGAGAATACAGGCCAAATTTTAATCACAACTGGAAACAGAAAATTGAGAAAAAAATTCAAAAAATTTCTGACAAATTTTTCAAAAAAATTTTCAGTTTCAAACGGTTCATTTGATTTGAGAATGTTCATACGAAATTTAGTGAGAAATTCCATTCATCCAAACTGATATCAAATTAAAAAAAAACAAAGACGCTCTAGGCTCCGCCCCCTGGCACTATTTTTTGTGGGCGGAGCCAGAAAGAGTTGTTCTACTGTTCTCTGCTCGAACAAAGCACACAAAAATCCCTCTTTTGTCGAACAAAATTCAACAAAACGAGAGTATCAATATCACATTTCCGGCCACTCAAAGGGCTCCATGACACCACTTTGTGACCAGGACAAAAAACCAACAGCAGCAGAAGGCTTGGTCAAGTTTCACCTGTTCTCGGAAATTTGTTTGGGAAATTGGGGGAAAAAATGTCAGAGAAAAGAAGCCGAAAACTGAAAAGTTGTCAGAAACAACGACACTCCGCATATGCCGCCTGATAGGAAGCCCCGCCCCCTTGTTGGCAAATCTGGCAGGGTGATCTTGAAATGAGTGAAAAAAATCGGTTTTTTTGCTAGATTTTCGATAGAAAAACAGTCTGAAATTTTTTTTGCACGAAATTTTGGAATTTCTTGATCAATTTTACAGAAAAGTTGTCTGATTATGGGAAGACGTTGAAAATGTGATTGTTGAGTCATGAAAACTTCAAAAAAAAATTATGAAAAAAAATTTTTGAAAATTTTTTCATGTTTCAGAATCTCATCAAAATATAGTTTTCAAACAGCGTCACGATTCTCCGTATATATTTTTTAAAGTGATGTTCTCCTAATTTAAAAGAATCAAATGCCGCTCTAAACTCCGCCCCCTTCATGACTCACCCATTAGGCTCCGCCCCCTGTGGATTTCTGAGTTTTTGAAATTCAACACCCCCGTCCTCTTGGTGTCTAAAAGAGACCCGCGAAGAGGCGGAAGAAAAAAAAACGAGAAAGTTCTCAAATTCAAATAGGATCTTCCTTCGCTAAATTATTCATGTACGAGAAGAAAAAAATTTTCTCCGAAAAAAATTTCTGTTCTCTTTTTTCTTTTTTTCCGTCAATTTACGATGTCATAAAATGAGTGGTGAGCTTTTTGGAAGAAGGAACCAATTTACAGGAATTGAAAAAAATATGAAAAATGTCAAAAAATCTTTTTAGGCAAGAAAAAAAAAACAGGAAACGGAAATATGTGTGTGTGGCTATGGGATTTTATGAGCAGAACGAAATAAGGAAAACGGCGGGGAAAAAATTGGAGAAAAATTTTTAGTGGAATTGGAAAGAGAGAGAGAGAGAGAGAAAAGGGGGACTTGTGCTCATAAAACCGCGATTTTACAGCTGATATTTTCTCGGAAAATTGGAGAAGGTTTTCAGGAGGTTTTGCACTCTTGGAGTTAGTGTCTAGACAGGGGTCTTGGCCTTGTGTGAAAAAACAGAAGAAAAAAAACAGTGTCAAAATCGACCGAAGATGAATGGGAATGTGTTAACAAGAGAATTTTTATGGAGTTTGAAAAACGGTGATTTTTTTCGAGAAACATGGAAGTAAACTTTTTTGTTCGAAAATCACATGTTTCTTTTTACGGATGTGCTCGGCCAGAACCTGCAAAAACTGAAAAACGTCATCGAGAATTTGTGGCTCGTCAGATCATACCATGAAGATGTCCCGAAACTATACCAATTTTTTGGAACATGAAAAAATTTAACAAAAAAACCATTTTTCTCTGATTTCTTGGAATTCCGGAAAAGTGAGAAAAAAAGCAAGAAACGGATCTATTGTGAGCAAGAGGTCTCGATTTTCATGAAGTTTGAGAAACTGATTTTTTTAGAGAAACTTTGGAAAACATGTTTTTGTTCGAAAAGTTCTTCGAAAATTCAAATGTTTCGTTTTTCGGATGTGCTCAGTGGTCAGAAACTCCAAAAACTGAAAAATGTCATTGAGGATTTGCAGCTGAGAATAAGCTCCGCCCTCTTTGGCAATCCTGACACTTCGTTTTGGTGAGCGAATGTGCCAGCATGGAGTCTCGAGTTTCATGGAGTTTGAGAAACGGTGATTTTTTTTGAGAGTTCGAAAATTAGATTTTTAGTTTTATGGATGTGATCTGTGGTCGGAACCTTCTAAAACTGAAAAATGTCATTGAGGATTTGCAGCTGAAAATAAGCTCCGCCCCCTTTGTCAATTCTGGCACGCCGATTTTGTAACTTTGCCTTATGCACCTTGAGTTCAGTTGAAAATCAGCGGAAAAAAATTTCGTCGAAAATTCAAAATTTTTTTTCCAAATTTTTCGATTATAAAAGTCAAAAGGTCCGCGGTTTTGTAAGCACTCTAAACACTTGTAATAATGAAAACATTTCTTTCATTTTTAGCTGATTTCAAAAGCGTGCGGCACAATTGCAAAATCACCCTGCCAGGGTTGCCAGAAGGAGGCGGAGCTTACGATTAGAAGGTACAGTACCGTGCAAAAGGTTGTAAACGCTGGGTGTTTTGTCAATATCTCTGCTTAGAGATTAGTTTATGGGCTGAAATTGCACAACAACATGTCAATTGTTAAAATACACCAGCCCGCAAAATTTCATACGAAAAATCCAAAAGAAAAAAAATTTTAGTTCAATTTTTTCAATTTTCAAAATTTCGGATTTTTGAACTTTTTTTTTGACCCGTCTTCAAAAGATGGGAAACGTGCTTTTTTACTATGTGTGGTATATGGTTAAATAGGAAATGAGTTGGGCTTTACAATAGTATTAAAAACTTGACACCAGTGTGTTGGGCGTTCAGACCATGCCCGGCCAAAGTGCAGGCAACTGATTTCAGGCAGCCAACTTACTTCTATCTCAGTTTTTTGAACTGCTCATCTGTTTTTCACTTCAAATTTGTTCTCAATCTACTTCTAGATAGTTTAAGATGTAAATACAGAAAATTTGGAGTTTTTAGATAGTTAGAACACCTGGTCGAACTCGATAACCAAAACTTGGAAAATCGAAATTTCCAACTTTTCAAGTTTGGGCTCTCGTAACGAAGTCCATGTCGCTGATTTTCATAATTTTCTTGTTTGTTTATGATTTTAAATAACGTGGCTCTTCAGAAAACAAGGTTACTCCTAATCATGAGGTTCCAGACAGTTCCTATGAACAGTTTTATATCGTGCACCAGGAAATCGAGTATAACAAGTTGTTGGCAAGGCTCCATAGTCAACGAAATAATAGTTTGGAAGCGCAAACCGTTTTCTAATTAGCTTTGATAAGATCAAAAGTCTTTCAGACAAAAGTTCAGGTTGGAAAATGCAAATATATGATTTTGGGAAGCGATCACTGAATCGGTGGGCAGTTTCGTGATGCTGTCTGTACTTTAACCAATTGCAGATTCACAGTTGACCTTTTGATGAACGAAATTCATGTAACACTATATAACTGCATATCTTAAAATGTGAACTGAGCAAGAAAATTATGAAAACCAGCGAAATTGACTTCGTACTGAGAGCACAAACTGGAAAAGTTGGAAATTTCGATTTTCCAAGTTTTGGTTATAGAGTTCGAGCAGGAGTTCTAGCCATCTACTAACTCCAAATTTTCTGTATTTACATCTTAAACTATCTAGAAGTAGATTGAGAACAAATTTGAAGTGAAAAACAGATGAGCAGTTCAAAAAACTGAGATAGAAGTAAGTTGGCTGCCTGAAATCAGTTGCCTGCACTTTGGCCGGGCATGGTCTGAACGCCCAACACGCTGGTGTCAATTTTTTAATACTATTGTAAAGCCCAACTCATTTCCTATTTAACCATATATCACACATAGCAAAAAAGCACGCTTACCATCTTTTGAAGACGGGTCAAAAAAAAAAGTTTAAAAATCCGAAATTTTTGAAAATTGCCCAAAAAATGTTTTCTTTTGGAATTTTTGTATGAAACTTTGCAGACTTGTGTGTTCTAACAATTGACATGTTTTTGTGTAATTTCAGCCAAAACACTAATCTCTCAGCAGAGATATTGACAAAACACCCAGCGTCTACAACCTTTTGCACGGTACTGTATATGCGGAGTGTCGTTGTTTCCCCCAAGTTTGAGACCGATGGATTATATCACGAAGATGTCCCCAGACTAATCCAATTTCTTGAAACATGAAAAAATTGAATAAAAATTTTTCCCCGATTTTTAGAATTTCCGCAAAAAAAGAGTTCCTGATTTCCGTGAGAAAAATCGAAGGAGAAAGCCAGATTGATCAACAAATGTGTGAGCAAGAGGTCTTCATGGAGTTTGAAAACAGTGATTTTCTTCGAGAAACTTTGAAAAATATTTTTGTTCGAAAATTTTAACGAAAATGTACGTTTTTCGTTTCACGAATATGCTCTGTGGTCAGAACCTCCAAAAACTGAAAAATGTCATTGAGAATTTGCTGTTGAAAATAAGCTCCGCCCCTGAGCAAGTCTACCAGGAAAATTTTGAAACTTTGCCACATGCACTTTGAATTTAGTTGTTCTCTTTGAATTCGGTTGAAATATTTGCAAACAACTAGAATTTCTTTTTTCGAAATTTGATTAAAGAAGTCAAAATGTCCGCGGTTTTGTAATCACTCGAAAAACTCGCAAAAACGAAGAAACTTCTCTCATTTTTTAGGCGGCAAAATTGCAAAATCACCCTGCCATGGTTGCCAGAAAAGGGCGGAGCTTATGATCAGGCGGCATTTGCGGAGTGTCGTTGTTTTTCTATCTTCTGCTCTATGAGATTATATAATGAAGATGTTCCGAAACTATACCAATTTTTTGAAACATGAAAACAAAATTTGGAAAAGTTTTTTTCTCGATTTCAGGATTTCCAGAAAAGTGAGTATCTGATGGTTTTGTTAGTTCATCATAGCCCAGTGTTCTTTCGACAAAAACGAAATCGAAAGCTGACCATAAAAAAGTTTTCTCACGAGAATAAAAATTGCTCATTCGGAGAAAATTATCTTCCAGATGGCTGGAACACCGGATACATCCAAGAGTCTTTTTCTCTCATTTCCGCTAGAAATGAGAATATGAGACATGTGTATGCGTGTTAATATGTAATTTTGAATTTTTTGGATCAAAAGATCCAAAAAGTTTTAGGGACTAGATAAAAAGGGAGAAGGAGAAAGGGTCTGAAACGAAAATTTGAAGAAAATGAGATTGAGCATGGATAAAATCGGTTTGGGAGAAAATTGAAAATTCGGAAATTAGGAAAAAATTTCAAACAAATTCGAAAACGTAATAAGTGTCCTAGGTTTTCAAATCTCAAACAGAGTTTCTGAAACTGAAATTTTTTTGATGGAGAAAACTCAATTATTGTATTCTTGGCCCCGTTCTTTGACCAGATTTTTGTCTTGAGCTTTGGCCAAAAATAAGGCTTTTAGACAGGACTCTACGGCTCTAGTCAGTGTATTCACCTCATTGATGTTACTAGGTAGATCGTAATAACGACGTCAGAGCATTTCTAAGAACTTAAATGGGTGGGTTTTTTAATCAAATTTTATTTGTTGAAAAAGTATTTTCCGATTACTCGATTTTTATAAAACTTGATGATTGTATGAAGCAACTCTAGATCTTCATTTTTGTAGTTGACAACTTTTCTCAAAAATCCCAACCAAGTTAGTTATGTCGCGTTTAGGTTGATCCGAAAAAGTTCGAAATTCGCACTCAGTTTTGATGTCGCGTGACTCATTTCACAGGGGTTTTCAAAAAAAGTTCTCAACTACAAAAGTACAGATCTAGAGATGTTCCATATATCCACAGAATTTCAGAACGATCGGGTGATTGGAATATCCATTTTCTACTGCTCAAAGGTGACCATTTTGCACTGAAAATTGTTAAAATTCACCATCTTGCCGATACTAAACTCGGTGCTTCAAAATTAACCACCAATCTTAAAACTTGGTCAGAATCTACAGTACCCCTCCTATTTACTATTTCAATAGATAACAGCTAGAAAAAGCAAAACAAGAACTCATTCGGCATGTGTGCTAATGGGCAAGAAATACGCATGTATCCATACAAGGCGGGGGACAATGATGTTTTTAATGGGCTCAGACGGCGGCTCGTGAGAAAGAGAGAGAGAGAGAAAAGGCGGGGCTCTCGTTTTCGTCAGTTTACCATTCATTTTTGATGAGTTGTTCGAGTCAGGATCTTGAAGAGAGGTTGGAAGACGAAAAATACCCAAAAATGCCGGGAAAAAACCACGATAATAGAAAGGCAGGGATCGAAAAGACAAGGGATGTCAGCGATGGTAAACGGGAAACCATGTATTATGAAGATGTTGAAACAGTAAAGTTATTCAGAAAACTAGATTTTTTCCGGTTACAGTAAGTGCTCTAAAACTTTGTGAATCAAATATCGACATTGCGAACCCGTTTGTCTTACAAGGAAATTGAAAAGTTGATTGGGTTGAACTTTTTCTCATAATCCGGATCCGGGCAAAATCGACCCTGTAGATTCAGATTCCGAAATCAAAATCCGCAAAATGCCCATGTGATTCGAGTTATGACCTCACAAAGTTGAGGTCTATAATGATCTTTGACGTGGAATTCCACTTTCCCTAAACTCTTTGAGGTCATAATTCGAATCAATGAGAATTCTGCGGATTTTGATGTTAGAATCTGAATCTAGGGGGTCGATTTTGTCTAGAACCAGACTATGAGAAAAAGTTCAACTCGTGCAATTTCTTTGTAAAAGCTCTAATGGCTAAACTCGGAACGAAAAAGCCTCTCTATTATAGGTCAATTCACTGTTTCTCTAGCACATCTAGAACCCGAGATACAGATCGTTGAATGTTGAAGAATCATCACGCGACGACAAGACACTCTAACTGTTTTACAGAGAGACGCAGACAGTCAGAACCTCTCGTCGTTTTATCCTTCATTAGTACCCCCTAACATCCAAATCGAGATTTCAAAAGCTTATAAAACAGAAAAAAACATCTGTATTTCAGCTGATCATAACTAGGCATTTCAGCTGATCATAACTAGGCTTAAAATCAGAAGTTTTCGAAGTTTGAAAGCATGTTTTTTTTGCTCCACTCCTAACATTACCTCCTAACAGCAAAATCGAAATTTCAGAAGCGCATAAAACAGAAAAAAAGTATCTGTAAAAAAAAGTAATCATTTCATGTAGGCAAACTCAGAACAAAAAGCCCTCTCGATTGGAGGTCAAATCACTGTTTCTCTAGCACATCTAGAACCTGCAGCTCGTTGATGACTTGAGACATTGAAGACGAGACCCTCTAACTATCTTGCAGAGAGACGCAGACAGTCAGAATCTCTCGTCGTCTGCGTCCCTATCCTTCAAACCTTTAAACGCCTATAACTAGGTTTCTGGATGCTCTAGAAGTGCCCAGTTTTTAGCTAGAGATTTCCAGAACTTTGAGGACTTTCTAAAATGCATAGAAATTTTCGAGTTTCAGAATCTTGAGTTAAGCTATGCGTGAACACCCCGAAAACATTCGGCCGACCCTTCCAATTTTTCTATTTCTACTGATAGCCTAGAAAAAGCCAAGGAATGATTTTCTAGGCCACCCAGATTTCAACTGATAATAACTAGGCTTGAAATTAAAATTTTTCAAGTTGGAAAACTGGATCACTTTTTGTCCTTCACCAGTATCTCTTCACACTAAAATTGAGATTTCATGAACAGAATAAAAGTATCTGTAAAAAAAGTAAAAGTTTCATGTAGGCAAACTCAGAACAAAAAGTCTTATGGGCCAAATCACTGTTTCTCTAGCGCATCTAGAACCTGAGATACAGCTCGTTGAATTGAAGAATCCCGATGACGAGACACACTATTATATCTTGCAGAGAGACGCAGACAGTCAGAACCTCTCGTCGTCTGCGTCTCTATCCTTCAAACCTTTAAACGATTATAACTCGGTTTCTAGATGCTCTAGAAGTGACATGTTTTAAGTTAGTGATTAACAGAACTTTTAGGTTTTAAACTAAAAAAATTTCGAGTTCCAGAATCTCGACATAAGCTATGAGTTGACACCCCAAAAACAGTATATCTTTCTTTTGGTTATCGCCTAGAAAAAGCCACAGTATGATTTTCTAGGCCACCCAGACTTCAATTGATAATAACTACGCTCAAAATCAACATTTTTAAATTTTGAAAACTGGACTTCCTTCGTATATTCAATCAATACCTCCTAACAACAGTTGAGATTCCAAAAGCTCATAAAACAGAAAAAAAATATTTAAAAAAAAAGTTTCATGTAGGCAAACTCAGGGCTGAAAGCCCTCTCGATTGAAAGTCAAATCACTGTTCCTTTAGCACGTCAAGAACCTGAGATACATCTCGTTGAAGATGGACACTTTAACTATTTCGCAGAAAGACGCAGACAGTCAGAATCTCTCGTCGTCTGCGTCTCTATTCTTCAAACTTTAAACGGTCATAACTCTGTGTCTAGATGCTCTAGAAGTGTCTAGTTTTTAGCTAGAGATTCCCAGAACTTTCAGGGTTTTCTAAAAATTGAAAAAATTTTCGAGTTTCAGAATCTCGACTTAAGCTATGAGTTCGCACAATTTTTTACTAATAGCAATTTTTACTGATAGCCTAGAAAAACCAAAGTACGACTGTTTAGTCCACCGATTTTAGCTGACCATAACTAGGCTTAAAATCAAAAGTTTTCGAAGTTTGAAAAATGGATTTTTTTGGTGTATCTTCCCATTAGTTAGTACCTCCTAACACTAAAGCTGAGATTTCAACAGCTCATAAAACAGAAAAAAAGTATCTGTAAAAAAAGGAAAAGTTTCATGTAAACTGAGAACAGAAAGCCCGCTCGATTGGAGGTCAAATCACTGTTTCTCTAGCACATCTAGAATCTGAGATACAGCTCGTTGAAGATGGAGGACTCATACACTCTAACTATCTTGCAGAGAGACGCAGCCAGTCAGAATCTCTCGTCGTCTGCGTCTCTATCCTTCAAACTCCGGTTTCTAGATGCTCTAGAAGTGTCAAGATTTCAGTTGAAGATTACCAGAACTTTTAGGACTTTCTAAAATGGATAGAAATTTTCGAGTTTCAGAATCTCGGGTTAAGCTATGAGTTCGCACAAGTTTTTACTGACAGCGAGTTTTACTGATAGCCTAGAAAAGCCAAAGAAGGATTATCTAGGCCACCCAGACTTCAACTGAAAATAACTAGGCTCAAAATCAACATTTTTGAAGTTTGAAATCTGGTATGATTCTGTTCGAATGGTTAGCACCTCGTCACTCCAGAATTGAGATTTCAAAAGCTTATAAAACAGAAAAAAATCTATAGAAAAATTCTTACATTATTTGTAAAACCAAAAAAGTATTCGAAAAAAGTTCCAAAAACCAGAGGGGAAGCGACAAAAAGTCAATGGAAATTCTATGCACCTCACCATTCCCATCTCCTGGCTGAAATTCAATCCCCCTCTAAACACGGAATGCTCCATGCTCCGCGCGGGGACAAGGAGCAGTGCCTTTAGCCCACCCTCATGACCAAAATGGACCCCCGAAAATGTTGGGCGGGAAAAAACGGGAGAATGATGAACTATTCATGTTCTTCTCCTTATTATTCTTCTTCTCCCCCTCTTTTGGCGGGAAATGTGACAGTAACCAGGGACAACCAAAAATACGGAAGATGATGATGAATAACAACCAGTCGGTTTACGCCCCGCTGACGCGGGGCTCCACCTCCTGGCCTCCGCTTACGTCCCCGTTCTGGAGCCTGTGGCTCCTTTCTCAGGGACTCCTGCCTTTCCAACTAAGGTTCGGATCCTGCGGTTCCTTTCTCAGGGTTACCGGCCCTTACAACTAAGATTTGGAAGCCTGCGACTCCGTTCTTACTGTTAGTAACTCGTTTTTGTAATTCAACCAATTTTTTTTCCAGAATCCCGTTGTGAAACGTTTCCTAATGCGACACTTCTAAAAATTCGAAAACGTGAACAAATATTTCCGTGAACTTGTCACTCTCTCTCCTCAAAACTGAATCTACTGATCGAGCCTAAAAATTAGAGTTTTTCGGTTCTCGTGACCTCATTTTTGATGAATCAAAAATCGAAAAGGACGGGCATCATTAATAGCCTTTTTCTGATAAACTGTGAAATTTTGAGAAATTTCGATCCAGTGGGGACTTCGCTAGGGCGGGAGACACGACACAGACAGACACACACACAGACAGAATTTTGCGTTTGCACGGGGTTGCAAAAGGGTACATGCGTTTGAATTTTTCGAGTTTTCTCGGGCGCGTTGCGGCTGCGAACGCGGTCCTGCGTGGCGCCACAGTGCAAATTATCACTGAAAAATTCATTAGCATGCTGCCACGTGCTTTTCGTGGCACTTTGCTGAGGTCGTTCGCAACAAAGCGCATTTGCTTCTAGTACCCGTTTGCAACTCCGTGCGTTTGTTAATAGTAAAGATTCCGGACATATGATGGAGGCACAAAAATTCAGGAATTTCGTCCCGAAAAATTTATTCGGATTCATTCCCATCGGAATTTCATTCAGAAATAACTCAGGATTCCGAACTCCGTTCCAAACATCCCTGCCTTCATCTGTACAGTAATGGCCAAAAAGAATGCGCGTTTGATGATTTTCAGTGCAAAACAGTCAACTTTGAAGGCTTGTAAATCAGTTCGCAACGGACCGATTTCTCTGAAAATTTGTGATGCATCAAATAACTTCAGATCTTCATTTCTATAGTGATCAACGTTTTTCAAAAATTACAATCTAGTCAGTTATGTCCCGGATAGTCACTTTGAAATTCGGTACATTTCAGTGCAAATTTCGACGTTTTTCGGAACCATGACATTTAATGCGACATAACTTGATTGTGATGCTCTAAGGAAGTTATCAACTACAATCATGAAGATCTATAGTTGCTCAATACACTCACAAATTTTCAAAATAATGTTGTTTGGAACACACTTATTCAACTGCTCAAATTAGACAGTTTTGCACTGAAAATCACCAAATTCGCATTCTTTTTGGCCAGTACTGTAGATCTGAAACCTGCTCGAAAAGACAGAATTCTACGTATGTTAATAGTAAAGATGCATAACAGAAATGAAAACTGAAAAAACTTCCTTTCGGGCAGGCCTGAAATATTTGATCTACCGGTGCAAAATTATCGCGCGAAAATCTTTCCCTGGAGGAAAACAACTTTCCCTGGAGGCAAAAAAGAGGTTTTTGAGCCCGCTTGAGCTCATTTTTTGTCAAATCAAAAATCTAAATAGACGGGCATCATTCAGGCCCCATTCCTGATAACGTGTGAAAATTTGGAAAGATTTGGTCCAGTGGGGACTTCGCTAGGGCGGGAGACACGACACAGGCAGACACACAGACACACACACACACAGAATTTTGCGTTTGTTAATAGTAAAGATGAGAGGGCTCCTTTTTTTTCGGACACATGAAATAAATGCACATTTTGAGGAGCTCCACGAAAAAGGACCACTACTAATCGGCGGAAGGGGTAGGTGTGTATGTTTTTAGGGGAGGGAGGGTTATGAAACAAAAAAAGGGCATTTGCATATGCATACACTAGTAGAGGTGTGAACACGAAGGTTTGGGGTCTATGGGGTAAAAGGGGTGGAGCTTGAGGGACATTCCCCTACCACTGAGTCTATCTGCTAGATCTGATAGAAATGACTGAAATTTGAATGCTCATTTTTCGGATTCAAGTTTCACAAGAGCATTGTAAGAGGGGCGTGGCTTATAAAAGTTAGAGGAAACCCAAATGACATTAAGCAACAAGAACAATTTAACTGTTTCAAAGTGTTCTGAAACAGGGAACTGATTTTTAGTTATTCCATTCAGATCTCGTTCTGGCGTAATACGAATGTCTGAAATTTGAAGGCTCATTTCTCGGATTCAAGTTTCACAAGAGCATTGTAAAAAGGGGAGTGGCTTGTACAAGTTATAGTAAAAAAAATTGCTTTTCTTAAGCAACAATAAAAGTTTCACTGTTTGAAAATGTTCTGAAACGGAGAACTGATTTTCAATTCCAATCGTCCACAGCGTATAAACTTTGAAATCTCATGATAGTGGGATTGTATGGCCATTGTTTCAAAAAAAAAAAGAGCCCTGGGACGTTCTAAAACCGTGTCATTTCAAAACCAACACACGATCTTGAGGGTCTACTTTTTATACAGAAAGATATCTAATTCGAGAGATTTCAATTCGAATCAATTCTTTATGGTTAGATCTTGGAAATTGGTTCAAAATGATGACCGAAATTGGTTAATTTTTGATGTGTGTCTTAGGAGGCTGAAAAATTTTCTGTTTGATGAAGTTTGGAAATTGAGATCATTTGCAACATACATATTTAATTATTAACAAAATAAATGAACTCTAGCTCTTCATTTTACTATATGACAATTTTCTTCCAAAAAATCGAAGTGGTTAACTTCAAAAATGAGGATCTAGAGTTGCTTAATAAGATGGCAAGTTTTCAGTAATATCGGGCCGTTGAAGATCACTTTTCGAGTTCCTAAAGCTGAGCAGCTCGAAGTCATATTATATTCCAGAAAATTTTTCACAGTTTTGAAAAAGTGTTGAAACTGAGAATGTGGTTTCAAAATTGCTGCACCCTTACATCCTCCAATTGACAATTCGCCAAAAAGTCTCATGACAAGATTTAGGCGATGCTCTTGATTTCACAAGCTGACTGTTTTCTTAAAGAGGAAAATCGCTGTCTAGTGAGTTCTGTGTTAATGAAAACCAATAGTTTGGCGGTCACAACTGACTGGACACAAGCGACGATGTGGTTAACTTCAAAAATATGGAGACAGAGTTGCTTGATGACGTTGATACTATTACTTTCTAGAAAAATTTCACCGCTTTAAACAGATCTTGAAACTGAGAGTGTGGTTTCAAGATCACTTACGACTGCTTCTTTATATCCTAAAAATGACATTTTGCCCGAAAAATCTCATGACAAGATTCGGGCGATGATGAAATACATACATGCTCTCCGACACGACGGAACAACAATGCGCAAAGAGTAATAGGAAATCGGGGGATTTTCGACGGAGGCGATGAGGAAGAAGATGACAAGTGTCGGTGAGGAAATGAAACATTTGAGTTTTAGAGAAACAGACGACATCACTATATTCCAGGGACAATCTTGAATTATTGACTTTCTGAAAACGCGAACATTTTTATCCGTTTCAAAAGGTTCACATATCACTAATGAAGAGTTTGCTTTAGTTCTTCATTGCCTGAAAGATGTAAAACAAAAACCTCGGCCACCGTGTGCTTTTCTCTTCCATTCCTGCACCAAGGGGGCGGGGCTTATTATGATGCCCAAAAACTCGAAAGAAAAACTTCTTTATTATCCCTTCACTTGGGAACTTCAAGACGATAAGAAGGGGGTGATGATTCTGGACGCGGTGTCGATGGATGCACCATGTTCAGCACTTTTGCGAAGGAACTCTTGTGTCGGGAGATTGCAACTGCTGTCGGCGGAGGTTGAGAGCCGTTTTTGGTGAGACTGGAAACAGGGGAAAGTTTTTAGGGGGAATAATGACTTGAGTATTGTTGCAGTTTCAGAATCTCCTTAAAAAACGATGGTCCAGTTTCGGGCTGATTGTCTTTTTGCAATTCGGAATAGTCGCCAAGATCAACAAAAAAATTGAATCTCCCAAAACTCACTGGCACCAATACATGGTTCTCTTTTCATTATCGGGCTCTTCGAGCTTCATAGGTCGACACGAATCTTGACAAATGAGACGAAATGAAGCGGACATGATGAGTTCGCAGACGGATCCATTATGGATTCGTTATGGATCCACATATGATTCCTAGTTGAACCGCGCGCGACTGCAATTCATCCGTAGCGGATTGTACGCGAATTCCATTAAGCAACAAGAAACGTTTTACTGTTTGAAAATGTTCTGAAACCGAGAACTGGTTTTTTGATTTTCAATTAAACTTGTTCTGTTTCAAGTGTCCAATCGTCAGCAATGTAGCGACTCTGAACGTGCATGATAGTGGGATTGCATATCCACCAACGCTCTTGAGGGTTTACAGAAAGACATGAAACTGGAGAGACTTCAGTTCGAATCAATTTTTCTAGAACTTCAGAATTGGTTCATTGATTCGATTTCTCTGAAAAATGTTTGGGTGGACAAAGCAATTCTAAATCTTAATTGTTGAAGTTGACAACTTTCTTTGAAATTCGCTCTCAAGTTAGTTAGAGAGCGAATACGACCGGTATATCAAAAAAAATTATGTTTGATGAGGTCTTGAAATTGAGACCATTTGCAACATATTTGTTCTGTACGCAAAACTCGAGATTCGCGCATGTTCCTTTGCAGTACGGTAGCTCAGATAGGGGCATAATACGAGAGGTATGAAAAAGGTCTCGACTTTCAAGATATAACATTTTGTGGATATATTTAAAAACTCTGGCTCTCCATTTTACCAGCTGACCATTTTCTTAAAAAAGAAAATTGCTGTCTAGTAAGTCCTTTGCTGACTTTTTTTTTTGGGAAAATCGCTGCTCTGTGTTAATTAAGCAGATTGTTTTGAGTGTTTTTGGGCAATAGTCTGGGGGTCACAAGTGGCTGGACACATGCGGAGAAGTGGTTGAACTCCAATATGAGGATCTAGAGTTGCTTAATAAGCAGACAAGTTTTCCGTTGAAAATCACCTTTCGAGTCCCGGAGCAGTTCGACGTCCTATTATATTCCAGAAAAATTTCACCGTTTCAAAAATATATTGAAACTGAAAATGTGGTTTCAAAATTGTTGCATCCTTATATCCTCAAATTGACAATTCGCCGAAAAATCTCATGTCAAGGTTTAGGCGATGCTCTTGATTTCACAAGCTGACTGTTTTCTTAAAGAGGAAAATCGCTGTCTAGTGAGTTCTGTGTTAATGAAAACCAATAGTTTGGCGGTCACAACTGGCTGGACACAAGCGAAGATGTGGTTACCTTCAAAAATAAGGAGCCAGAGATGTTTAATGTCATGTTGGTATCATTACATTCTAGAAAAATTACACCGTTTTAAAAAGTTCTTGAAACTGAAAATGTGGTTTCGAGATTGCTACATTTCTACATCCAAAAATTGACATTTCGCTCGAAAAATCTTATGACAAGATTCAGGCGATGATGAAACACATACTCTCCGACACTGCGGAAAAAAAAGCGCAAAGAATAATAGCAAACCGGGGGATTTTCGACGGGGCGATGATGAGGAAGAAGATGAAAAGGGCGGATGAGGAAATGGAAACCTTCACTATATTCTAGAGACAATTTCTAGATTTATCGACTTTTTGAAAACGCAAAATTTTTTATCAGTTTCAAAAGGTTGACATTCCACTAATGAAGAGTTTGCTTTAGTTCGACTATTTATTGAACGGAAAAGTAAAAAAATTCATCGGCCAAAAAACTTTTCTCTTCCATTCCTGCACCAAAGGGGCGGAGCTTCTGATGATCCCCAAAAACTTGAAAAAAAAACTTCTTTATTATCCCTTCACTTGGGAACATCAAGACGATAAGAAGGGGGTGATGATTCTGGACGCGGTGTCGATGGATGCACCATGTTCAGCACTTTGGCAAATGAACTCTTGTGTTGGGAGATGGCAACTGCTGTTGGAGGAGGTTGAGAGCCGTTTTTAGTGGGACTGGAAACAGGGGAAAGTTTTTAGGGGAAATAATGACTTGAGTATTGTTGCAGTTTCAGAACCTTTTCAAAGAGATGGTCTAATTTGGGGTGACTACTTTCCTTCAAACTCGAACTGTCACCAAGATCAACAAAAAATTGAACCTCCCACAACTCACTGGCACCAATACATGGTTCCCTTCTCATCATCGGGCTCTTCGAGCTTCAGAGGTGGACAAGAATCGTGACAAGTGTCCACGATCTCAATTCCAGTCGACATGTTTCTATCGATCAGCCAGTTGCACTCAAAATCGTCGTCATCTTCTCCGAGAGGGTTGAGAAGGGCTTCGGCGACCTAAAAAATGGAAATTTGGGATATGAAGAGGTAAGAGGTCTTGTAGATTCACTGGATGAAAAGCGTATATATATATATACATATATGTATAAAGAGGAGCCCGTTAATGCTCACCAGAACTTTTTGGAAAAGTGAGTTTGAGCAAGTAAAATTTGAGAAAAAATCAGTTTCAGAGAGCCCATTTAAGTCCTAAGATAAGTGCTGACGTCGTTTTTTCTTCGGGACAATAAAATCTCTTCCGTTTTCCTTTTCCCGGTTTTTTGAAATTTCTTCCGTCTGGACTTGGATGAGCCCTCTCCGTCTAGATTCACAGTGCCCCACCTGGGACAAGAAGTACTTATATGTATAGAGAGGAGCCAATCGATGCTCAAAACGTTTTGCAAAGTGGCGATACCAAGGATGAGAACAGACGGAATAAGAACTGCTACAGATAAGAATTTTCACGCTTGAAAAATTTAACAAATGAAAATTGTTACCATTGATATTGGTACCACCGAGCTCAACAAGTAAAATTAGAAAAAAAAACCGTTTCAGTGGGTCTATTTAGGTCCTAAGGGAAGCTTTGACATCGATGATATTGTTACCAATCGAATTCAAAAGGTTGAAACACTGACTAGAGCCAAAAAGCCATGTCTAGAAGCCTCATTTTTGGTTGAAAATCTCTGGATGAAATTTGCAAACCTTGCTGATGGGCAAAAAGCAGGTTTCAGCCCCGAATAGCTCTGTCAGGAGCTTATATTGCGATAAAGAGGAGCCCATCAGTGCTCACAAGAACTTTTTGAAAAAGTGAGCTTAAACGAGTAAAATTTAAAAAAAAAACAGTTTCAGGAAGCCCATTTAAGTCGTAAGGTAAGCTCTGACATCGATCTCACAGCTACTTTGGTTGAAAGTCTCTGGACAAAGTTTGAAAACCTTGCAGATGGGCAAGGAGCAGGTTTCAGCCCTGAATAGCCATATCAAGAGCGTATAATGATGGATAGACCTGGTTAGACCTGAGGAGTCATGTCTGGAGTACCTGGCCGGAGCTCAGGAGAAAATCTAGCCGAAGAAAGAGTGGTTAGAGTTCAGAAGACAAGGATTGCTCCCCACATAATTTTGGTGATTCTCAAAAAAAGTTGTCAACTACAAAAATGAAGATCTGGAGTTGCTTGATAAGCATAGAAACTTTCAGTAATATAAGGCCGTTGAAAATCACTTTTCGAGTTTTGACCTCTGTCTATTCTAGAAAAATTTCACCGTTTTGAAGAGGTTTGGAAACTGAGAATGAGAATGAGAAGGATTCAAGCTGCTAGTCTTCCATCACTCATAGAACGACATTTCGCGCGTTTTATAAAAATCGGCTGATTGGAACATACTTTTTCAACTGCTCAAAATTGACCAATCTCCAAGAAATCACCAACATTCCTATATTTTTGGTCAACACTGTATAGAGAGGAGCCCATCAATGCTCACCAATTCGAAAAAGTGAGTTTCAACAAGTAAAATTTAAAAAAAACCGCTTCAGAGAGCCCATTTAAGTTCTTAGGGAAGCTTTAACATCGATGTTATTGTTAAAAATCGAATTAAAAAGGTTAAAACACTGACTAGAGCCAAAGAACCCTGTCTAAAACTCAGCTATCCTGTCAAAAAGCCTTATTTTTAGTTGAAAATTTCTGGACGAAGTTTGCAAACCTTGCCGATGGGTAAGGAGCAGTTTTCAGCCCTGAATAGCCCTGTCAGGAGCTTATAATGCTATCTAGACCTGATAAGACCCATAGAGTCATGTACGGAGCACCTGGCCGGAGCTCAGGAAAAAAATCTGGCTAAAGAACGAGTGCCTAGAGCTCAGAAGACAAGGGTTGCTCCCCACATGATTTTGGTTTCGTTGAAAAAATAAATTTCAGTTCCATAAACTCTGTTTAACTTTTGAAAAATCTAGGAAACTTATTGCGGCGACTTTAGAATTGGCCATTCCTAATCTTCAGATCCCGACAATCTCGCCCCACTCACCTTCATCCACCCAACGAAGAAAATGAACTGCAGAATCGTCATCACTGGCACCACCGACTGAGCCTCTGTGGGCGGAGCCGACAGAAGATACTGTCGGGAAATCAAGCAGATGATGAAGTAGACACGGACGGCGAGGAAGACAACCTGAGAGTTCTTGGGTTAGCGGGGTTCTCGAAAAATGACTCACCTGGGGATAGGCGATTGGAATCGGGACCCAATCGTATTTGGTGAGCATTTCCATCGATTGTCGGAACTCTTTGATGTTCTAAAGGATATACCATCTAGACACCTATTCCGAAGAGCATTCTTACCATCAACACCGAGTTCATGCTCTGCACCGAGTCCACATTCTTCGTCTCGAACATGGCCTTATGCACCAGCTGGTTTGCCCAATGCGTAGGCAGCCAGTACTTGTTGTACATGGTCTCACACCGATACATTCTCTCCAGCTCATCCTTATAGAGGAAGCCACCAGACACCAACGACTCCATGGTGGGGAATCGACGACGGACGCGCATGGAAATGTCGCGAAGGACTAGGACTTGGGAGAGGACCAGGTAGCGGATGATGGTGCGGCGGAGCACTTTTGCGGCGTTGTCCGTGCCAGAGACCAGGGTTCCGACGGAGAGAGCGACGCTGGAAAGATGGGGTTTGCTAGGCTGGCCAAGAAGGTTCTAGCAGATTCTAGAGCCTTCTAGACACTTCTAGATCCGGCAAGATTCTTCGAGACTATCCTAGAACCGTCTTGACCCTTCAAGACTCATCAAGACTATTCTAGAACCTTCTCGAACTTTCGAGACCTTTCCAGAGTCTCCTAGAACCTTCTCGAACTTTCCAGACTTTTCTAGTTGTCTCTAGAACCTTCTGGAACTTTCCAAAACTTCCAGAATCTACTAACACCTTCTGGATCTTTCTAGGCCTTTCGAGAATCTACCAGAACCTTCTCGAATTTTCTAGACCTTTCCAGAATTTACTTGAACCTTCTAGAACTTGCTAGAGCCTTCTAGAACTTTCTAGACCTCTCTAGTTCTCTCTAAAACTTAATCAAACCTTAAATTCTTCTAAACCCTTCAAGGATCTTCTAGACTCTTCTCAAAGTTTGTAGAACTGATTGGATACTTTTAGAGCCTTCTAAAACTCACTTCTCTATAAACCCAATATTCGTGAACACTGATCTCCATCGATCCACTACAATCGTCACAAAGAATCCGAGCATGAAGGTGAGGGGAATGTGAACCAGGCGGACGTTCAAATGGATGGCCGCGTACTCGAAGAATCTAAAGAAGCCACGTTTTGAGGATTTCCAGATCTGTGGCTACTCACTTCTGTTGATCCTCTGTCATCAGGTACCGATAGAAACACTGAACGACTGCAAACGCCAACACCCACATTGTCAGCTCCCATCGGACGGATTTCCAGATAGAGCCGCGCCATCTGAAAAAAGCTGTCTATTTCAGTTTCACTGCTTCTATACAGGGTGGCGCACAATTACCCGTACATGAACATTTTAGTGTAACTTCAAACCATAGAAGTCACAATAACATGAAACTTGGCATATAGTTTGTTCATACCCTAAGCATCACAAATTTGATAATTTCATTGCATACGACCTTCTTTCTCAGTCATGACAACTCGAAAATGTCGCGGGTCGACAAAGCTTACACTACGCGCTTACTTTCTCACAACTTGTCTCATATCTGGACCAGAATATTCTTCAGAGTCCTGAAACTTGGGTGGCATCTAGCCTGAGACCTGGCCTACAAACCCCATATCGGGAAATGTATAATGAACCGAAGTTGGCCGTTTACGGCGGTCGCTCATTTAATGCACTGAAAGCGCGCGATCGGGTCAAAAAGCACCTTGGACTGAATTTCGAGGTTTTTATCGGAGTATTGAATTTCTCGAATGTCCAATAAACATAATTGAAGAGAGAATGTGCCCAAAAATAATAACCCTTCTTCAAAATTTTCGAAATCGTCCGGTTTGTGTTGACTTTCAGACATTAATTGACATGAAGCAGGGTTCATTCACGTTGTTGCTCAAACTGCTTCAACCACAACACGGATGCTCCAAAACTGTTCTACTTTTGTCTAAAGCTTCTCCAGATATCTGAGAAAGTACTCGCCAATTTCGGCACCTGAGCTTCCCTTGCATCTTGAGATATTTCTCGTCGAAGGTTAATCTCCCAAATGCGCGTAGGGCTTGAACGTCTTTTTGATATATCCAGTCTTCATGTTTGGGGGTGCCATTCGGCCGCAACTGGACCGATTGTGCTTCAATTTGGCAAACATGTAAGCAACATGACAGTAATCAAAATTTTGAACTATAAATTCCCAAAAAAAGCACCAAAAAATTTTGGCGCTATTACAAACTCTGCACACAGTTGTACGGGTAATTGTGCGCCACCCTGTATGTGTCTACACTTTGAAGAAAATGTAATCGGATTCTCTCCTACTGAGACATCTACCTACACTCTAAAAAAATGTAATAGACCAGCGTCGCTGCTCACTTTCCAGTTAGAATACCCGCAAATTCCTATATCTATTTTGGCCAACGTGAAGTTTGTACTGTTTCGAAACTTTCATAATAGATAAGTGTTTAAGACAATTCATTGAATTACCTTTATTTTCGGAATACCTTTTCAGACTTTCAGGTTTCTAATTCGAACGAAAATTGGCTATCGTTTGTAGAATTTTACGGAGATTTCAATCACCAAAAAACTATTCCATTTAAATTTTTCCTTGAGTTTCTAAACAATGCTCTGAATGTTTCGGCGGCGACAGGTACACTATGATTGAAAAACTTTTCTCCTTTTTCTGGTTTGGATGAAAAAATCTGATGTAAATTTTTATGGGCTCTCAGAAACATCTGAAATTATCCATCTGAAATTATAATCCAAGAACCCGAGAATCCAAGGAGGACGATAGGAGTTTTCAATAATGTGGTGGTTTTGAAATTCATGGTTCTAAAGTGGAAATCTCACGGCTGGAAAAGTCGACAGTTTCACAGTGGTTTCAAAATGTCTTGGATGTAGAATTCAGTTGCTATGGACTGTCGTAACGTCATTAAGTTGAAACAGTTGCCAATTTTTTCCGGTTTCGTCATGTTGTGATATAGAAAATGGGGACAAGTGTGATCGCTAACACGGCATTCATATTCAGAACCTAGTAGAATCTCACGATCCAAGAATCCAAGAATCTAAGAACCTGAAAATTGATTAGTTTCGCTATTTCTACATTTCACTATTCTTCCAGGTCTACCTCACTTAAATTGAAATATGATTTTTTTTTCAGTTTTACTATTTTACATTTGCCTCTTTGTTTTGGTTTTGAAATTCATGGTTCTAAAGTGGCTTGGTTCTGAAATTTCATGGCTAGAAAATTTGACAGTTTTACAGTGGTTTCAAAATGTCTTGGATGTAAAATTCAGTTGCGCTAAACTGTCGCAATGTCATAAGGTTGAGACGGGTTCCAATTTTTTCAAATTTTTTTCCGGTTACATTATGTTGTAATATAGAAAATGGGGACAAGTGTGATCGCTGATACGATTGATTAATACCTAGAACCTAACAGAATCTCACGATCCAAGAATCCAAAAATATAAAAATCTAAGGATTGAAAACTTTTCCAGTTTCACTATTTCAACATTTCAATGTTGTTTTAGTACTTCACTATTTCTGATGCTAAAAAGAATATCACTCATATGTGATTCACTAGAATCTTTGTCCTGTCTTGGGTGTAAAATTCATTGGTTATTTGAATTCTCGGAGAGTAAAAAAGTTGAAACCGTTGCCAACTTTTTCCGGTTTTATTAAGTTGTAATATTGAAAATGGGGAAAACTGTGATCGCTGGATGTTTAAAAAGTTTCATTCAGAACCTAGGAGAATCTCCCGATCCAAGAATCTAAGAATCTAAGAAGAGGAGCACGATAGGAGTTTTCAATAATGTTGTGGTTTTGAAATTCATAGTTCTAAAGTGGAAATCTCACGGCTGGAAAAGTCGACAGTTTCACAGTGGTTTCAAAATGTCTTGGATGTAGAATTCAGTTGCTATGGACTGTCGTAACGTCATTAAGTTGAAACAGTTGCCAATTTTTTTCCAGTTTCATCATGTTGTGATATAGAAAATGGGGACAAGTGTGATCGCTAACACGGCATTCATATTCAGAACCTAGTAGAATCTCACGATCCAAGAATCCAAGAATCTAAGAACCTGAAAATTGATTAGTTTCGCTATTTCTACATTTCACTATTCTTCCAGGTCTACCTCACTTAAATTGAAATATGATTTTTTTTTCAGTTTTACTATTTTACATTTGCCTCTTTGTTTTGGTTTTGAAATTCATGGTTCTAAAGTGGCTTGGTTCTGAAATTTCATGGCTAGAAAATTTGACAGTTTTACAGTGGTTTCAAAATGTCTTGGATGTAAAATTCAGTTGCGCTAAACTGTCGCAATGTCATAAGGTTGAGACGGGTTCCAATTTTTTCAAATTTTTTTCCGGTTACATTATGTTGTAATATAGAAAATGGGGACAAGTGTGATCGCTGATACGATTGATTAATACCTAGAACCTAACAGAATCTCACGATCCAAGAATCCAAGAATATAAAAATCTAAGAATTGAAAACTTTTTCAGTTTCCTTATTTCTACATTTCACTATTCTTCCAAGTCTACTTCACTACTCTGATGCTATAAGCGGTAATCTTACTTACATATAATTTGCTAGTTTGTCCATCGGTGGCCAAAAATCCCAAAATCCCAGAATCTTAGAATCCCAGAATACCCAGAATTCAAGAATCTAAAAATCAAGGACTCAAAACTTTTCCAGTTTCACTATTTCCACATTTCACTATTCTCACAGGTCTACTTCACTATCCATAAGGCTTGGGTAATAAAACGAAATATCGCAGCTATTCTAACCTCTGCGTCGATAAAGAACGATTCACACTTACGTCATCAACAACTTGACGAAAGTGAACGAATTCACAGAAGACACTTCCTGGTTGTAGTTGACGGTCATCGCCGATAGTCGCGGTTTCTAAAAAAACGACAAATGGAAATGAATTAGATCGTCGTTGGGGGGAACACTCTCCACCTCCTCTAGACAGGACGTACAGAACAAAACACAAACGAAAAAAACTAGTTTTTGAAGTAGAAAATTGATAAGAAAAATCAACAAAAAACTTACTGGATTCGGAATCGGAATCGGGATCGTCGTTGTGGTCGTCTTCTTTTCCGAAGTCATTGTTGTTGGAGAACTTTTTTTCCGAACAAAAATTTTTTTTTGGTCAAGGGTCAATTTTCCTTGAGAACTGACTGGCTGGTTATCCAGACTTGTTTATGGGCAAAAAACTTGGATTCCGGTGACTGATGATGATATGATGTGAATTATTGATAGGGATTTTCGGTTGGAATTTTTAACCCGTTGAGTCAGTTTTTTGAAACTGAGATATCTCGAGAACCAAAATAGATACTGAAAAGTTGCTAACTGCAAAGTTGTTTATCTAGAAATTCTGTACAATTTTGTAGTTTGTAGTTTTTTGGTAGCTCCGCCCCTTTTTGAGATAATCAGACTTCAAGTTGGCGGGTTCTTGAAAGAGGCGCTAAGATGTGAGACGACTTCAATGCTTCATATCTCTGGGATAAAATGAGTTATCAAAAAGTTGTCAACTGATAAATTGCTCAGCTTAATATTTTACACATTTTTGTAACTGATAACTTTTCATTAGCTCCGCCCATTTTTCAGATATGCAAGCTTGAATCTGGGGAAAAACATGAATCCAGATGTCTTAGATCGTGCGCATGATCTGTTGAATTATTGATAGGTGCATCCTTTTTGGAGGACTCTAAAGAATTCATGCGTGTTTCTGTTCTCTGATGGAAAAAGTTGAAGATAACAGGTTTTGACCATTATTGATCGCGCCGACAAGTGAATAATATGAGTTGCATGAAACTGAAAAAAATTGGGGTTCTTTCATCATTCGGAGTCTGAACGTCAAAATAGGCTTGAAAATGATAAAAGAAATGAGCTAGGAGTCTCGAAACAACCTAGAAATCCGTAAAAAAGCACGCAAAAAACGATAGGTTCCACCGAGATTTGAACTCGGGTCGCAGGATTCAAAGTCCTGAGTGCTAACCGCTACACCATGGAACCGACGGAATAGAGGTCGACACTTGGCGTTTATAAAAGAGAGACGAACGGCGGCCGGCAGCAGAAAGGAGGACGAGAGAGAGAAGGAGGAATGTTGAGTGTACACATTGACCAGAGGAATCAGATGGAAGAAAAAAAAAGAAGGAATTTTCGGCCGTGGGCGATCCCTTTTGACTGCGGCCGAAGTCTAACACACAAAAGCCCTGCTCGCCTGAGCAAATAGGTCAAAAGATGTACCGCGAAGAAAACATCGTTTTTTTTCGATGATGTGGTGAGATTTTCTCTCTCCAACGGATTCAGAAGCCTTCTGGAGACCCCGTTTTCTTCAAAATCCCCTTAACTTTAACCCAATTTCGACGGGAGGGCGTCTTTTGAGGGGGGAGGGGAGGGACCTCTTCACTTTTTCTTTTCATTTTTACTTCTCGATTCTGACTGACGTCTTCTGTGGATTCTGGATTCAGGAGACAGGATTCTGAATTTCTAGAATACTTTCTAGTGAACCTTTGTGTTCTGCAACATTTCGAAATTTTTTTTTTTTTGCAAAATTTTTTTTTCTTCAGAATCTCAACGACGACGACGACGTCAGTGGAAGTATGAAGTGTCTATGAAAATTTTGCGAACGGAAATCGAAAAGTCTGATGATCTACAGTATCCAGGTAAGATACGCAGGGTTTTAGAAGATTTTGAAATTTTGAGATTTTTTTGAAATTTTTTCGAAATTTTCGGAAAAAAAGTTTAAGGTTTTCTGATCTTCTCAAAGGCTCAAATTGAATTTCATTCAACATTTTTTTGGACACTTTTTGTCTTTCAGGCGCTATTCATCGAAACGATTCTGATGTCGGCAAGGATAAATGGTTAGTGGGCGGCGAGGGTCTAGAAGGTTCTGGAAGGTTCTGGAAGGTTCTAGAGGGTTCTAGAAGGTTTTAAAAGGTTCTAGAAAGTTCTAGAATGTTCTCGAATGTTCTAGAGGCTTTTAGAGCCTTCTAGACGGTTCTAGAAGGTTCTAGATAGTTTTAGAAGGTTCTAGAAGGTTCTGGAAGGTTCTGGAAGGTTCTGAAAAGTTCTGAAAAGTTCTGGAAAGTTCTGGAAGGTTCGAGAACAATCCAAACGTTTCTAGAAGATTCTAGAGGCTTTAAGATAATTCTAGATAGTTCTTGAATGGTCTAGAACAAAAAACTCTATTCCTTTTTTGTCCAGATGTGACCTACCAGCACATTGAAGATTTCACATGCGACGACATCGGAACATCGGCGTCATCTGGAGCGAAGGCGACGGATCTGGCACGGATTCTGATGACCAACTACTCGAGGAATGCTCTTCCAGAGCCGGCGCCGGTTCGAGTGGAAGTGGAGATCACGATTCAGGACATATCGGATATCTCGGCGATTACCGGAACGTTCACCATCGACTATTGGATCAGTGCGATTTGGAATGATAAGAGGTGGGAATAGTTTTGAAATGGCCTAGTTGTAAATTGGCCTGGTTTCGAAACGTTTCGAAACCAGGTCATTTGTGGCAATCGATGAGCTTTCGGAGTACACAAAATCTTATAATGCGAAAAAATGAGCAAAGCAGTAAAATATTACTGTTTCTCTAGACTTTCAAACCATGACTTCCTCTATTACTGCTTCCTATTACAAATTTGAGAAAAAAAAGTACCCAAATTTTGAATGTTACCAAATTTTGGAAGGAATGAAAATCTCACAATGATCAGACAGATCTGAGAAACTTGAAACAGGGGAAATCGCTCTCAATCTAGACATTTGGATACACCTAGAGAATGCAACTTTGAGTAATCTTAGTATGGCTTATATGACCTTCCCGAAAATTTTTAGTATATGAAGTCATCTACGGAACAACCAGTTCTCGTATTTACGATCGAATACGAGCAACTTGAAACATGAAAAATACGAAATTATCAAACTCTTTTCCAGACTAGCCCTCTTCCATCGTTTAGACATTTTCTGGTTTCGAATTGTTTCCAATCGTCCCGGAGCGTTGGAACTGGTTGAAACCTGAAATTCTCTATTTCACAAATCTGATTTTATTTTCAAGTTTTCGATTCTCAACATTCCTGGATCAGCTATGGTTCTCTCAAGAAACATCGGAAAAATGTCATGAAATTCAAGCGTGTTCCTTTAAAGTACGGCAGATGTTTTCGTGGCGAGATATCATATGGAAAGTCGGCACGCCTCGGTCAGAGAGACTGTAGCTCAGATCATGGTTTTTCCTAAATAAAAAAAGGGATTTCAACGGCCTAAAGCGCACAAAACTAGGAAATATTGATGAGAATGTGTGAAGAATCATAATTCCCATCAATATTTTCTAGTTTTGTACATTTTCAGCCGAAAAAATCCCGTTTTCTGGTCGCCACTGGCCAGATTTGTCATCGCGGCAGCGAGTCCGCAAACACCAAAGTCACATCAGCATTGCTTGTACATTAGCACATGGAGTACACAAAATCTTATAATGTGAAAAACATGAGCGATATGAAACAGTGAAATATGACTTTCTCTATTATTGCTTCCTATTGTAGATTTTCGGAGTAGGAAGGAAGGGGGGAGGTAGTGAACATATAAAACCAATTCCGGGTGATGAAGGACTGTAATAAGGTGGCCACGAGTTAAGAATGTGGGAGTGTTGCGTACTATAGCATTCCAGATCGGAGTGGTTGTGGAAAAGAAGTGGCCCTCTATGTCACTAACAGTTCTCATTTTTGCAATCGAATACGAGCACTTTGAAACATAAAAAACACGCAATTATCAATCACTTTACCAGACTAGCCTTCTTCCATCGTTTTAAAACTTTCTGGTTTCAAAATGTTTCCGATCGTCCCGGAGCGTTGAAACTGGTTGACACCCAAAATTCCCTATTTCACAAATCTGATTTTATTTCCAAGTTTTCAATTCTCAACACTTCCGTGTGGGTTCGATAAGTTATTTATGTTACGGACAGTAGCTACGAAAGTAATGAAAATTCCACAATGAGCAGATCTGAGCAACTTGAAACAGAGGGAATTGCGCTCAATCTAGACATCAGGATGCACTTATAGATTGCAAATTTGAGGAATCTTAGTTTGGCTCATATGATCAACGGTTATCCATATATGCAAGTACCAGTTCTCGTACATACATACGATCGAATACGAGCAACTTGAAACATGAAAAACACGCAATTATCAGTATCTTCGCAGACTAGCCTTCTCCCATCGTTTTGACATTTCCTAGTTTTAAAATGTTTCCAAACGTCCCGGAGCCTTGAAACTGGTTGACACCCAAAATTCTCTATTTCACAAATTTGACTTTATTTTTGAGTTTTTAATTCCCCACACTCCGAAGGATCCTACTGCCGCGTTTAATTTCATTCGAATCTCTAAAACCTGGAGTAGAAATCCGTTCAAAGTAACCAAAATTAACGTGGGAGTCTCTGATTTCTCTAACAAGGAGGTTACACGAGTTCTTGGGTTGAACTTTTTCTCATAATCTGAGTCTAGGTAAAGTCGATTCTCTACTTTCAGATTCTAAAATCAAAATCAGCAAAATGTTCACGTGATTCGAGTTATGACCTCGCAAAGTTGAATCCTACAGTGATATTGGAGGTAGATCTTTGGGGAGATGGAATTTCACGTCAAATATCACTATAGGATTCAGCTTTGCGAGGTCATAACTCGATTCACGTGAGCATTTTGCTGATTTTGACTTCAGAATCTGAAAGTAGAGGGTCGATTTCACCTAGACCCAGATTATGAGAAAAAGTTCAACCCAAGTACTCGTGCAATCTCCTTGTAAAATTTGGAGTAAACTTTGGACGCACTTTGGAAGCGGTACTTTAGATTGCTGTTATAAATTCCAAATTTAAGGAGTCTGATTTTGGTTCATATGAGCATCGTAGATAACACTACCGGTTCTCGTAGTTACGATCTGAATACGAGCAACTTGAAACAGGAAAACCATCAATCTCTTTTACAGACTAGCCTTCTCCCATCTGGACCCCTGTCGAAAGAATCTCTCCCTGGACCATGACATGGAGCCAAAACTCTGGTCTCCCAATGTCTGTATAGTCAACTCAAAGTCCACAAAAGTCCACGACTCCCCGAAGCCCAACATTCTCCTCATGATCTTCCCAAACGGCACAATTTGGCTCAACTACCGTATTCGATCAGAGGCTCCGTGTCAGATGAATCTGAGAAACTTCCCGCTGGACAGTATTCGATGCTCTTTGGTTTTCGAGAGCTACTCGTATAACGCGGCGGATGTCGAGTTGCAGTGGTTGGAGTGGTCGCCGGTGTCCACAGTGAGAAGTGATTACAATTTGCCGGACTTTCGAATGACGAATATCACTTATGGAAGTATTACGGAGGTTTGTGAAGTGGCCTATATTGTAGAAGGTTCTGGAGGGCTTTGAAGAATTCAGAAGGGATCTGGAAGATTCTGGAGAACTCTAGAGTGTCTAACGAGTTTTCGAAGTGTTCTGGTTGACTTCCACAAAAGTTTCAAGGATCTCAAAGAGTCTCTGAGAATTCTGAAGGATCCTGGAGGTTTTTGAGGGATTCTGAAGGACCCCAAAAGATTCTAGAGGGTTCCTGGATTTTGGGATTCTTCGAGATTATGGGCTTTGGAGAAATTTGAAGGATTCTAAAAGATTCTGAATTTTATTGAAACGTCTTCAAGATGTCTCTCGCATTCTATAAAAAATTAAAACCCGAAAAAAGGCCCAGTCCTGTAATACTCACTCGAAACTGAAAAAATTTTTCAAATTTTTCAAAAATTTCCGCTTACTCAACTTTCAAAATTAAACAAGACATTCCAAATCTATAACAGGCAATAGTCAAAATAATGAGGACGCATCAGCTGCGTTTGCGTTCAAAATTAAGCCCCGCCCACTAAACGAAATTATTTCAATGAAACGTTGAAATTGCGCTTTCCTTCGTTCTTTTCCAGAGTTTTTAATAATTTTTCGGTTGAAGATGTGTGAGAGTGTGCTTAACTAACATAAAAATGACATTTTATTCGAATTTTAAGCAGGGAAACAACATTTTTCAGTTGATTTTAGTGAATCTTCAATTGGAAAATCACACAAAATTCTGGAAAAGACCTGAAGGAAAGCGCGATTTCAATATTTCGCTGAAATCTTATCGTTAAGTGGGCGGGGCCTATTTTTGAATACGGGGAGCGAGGTCCGCAAACACCACTGATGCGTCCCCATTATTTTGACGAAAGAAGGCACATGTCTAATGAGGATTTGGAAGACTATGAGATTTTTTTGGATGTTGAGAAACCGGAAATTTTTTGAAATATTTTCAATAGTTTTTTTCCAGTTTAGAGTGACTCTTTCAAGACTGGATCTTTTTTTGGGTCGTCTTAAAAACGCTTCGACAATCTTCAGAATCGTTTAGAATCCTTCAAAATAACAAGGTTTCGGAAAGACCCAGATATGTTCCCAGGATTCTGGAGTACTCCACTAAAGTTTCAAGGATCTCAGAAGGTCCCTGAGAATTCTAAAAGATTCTGGAGGTCCTCGAGGTATTCTGACTAACTCCATAATCGTCCAAAACATTGTAGAGACTTCTTGGGGCTTTGGATTCTCCGAGATTAATTTTGAAGGATTCTAAAGGATTCTGAAGACTGTCGACGCGTTTTCAAAATGACTCTCACAATCTACATCCATCAAAACCCAAGAAAATATCCAGTTTTGAAAAGTCACTTGAAACTGCAAACACTATTCAAAAACTTTCGAACACTTTCCGGTATCTCAACTCCCACAAAAGCTCATTAATTTCCAAATCTTCAGTCGAACCTTCCTTAGCCTCCTATTTCCAACTTTGGAAAATTGTAGATGACTTCACAGGATTGATTTGAATCGTCGCCCATCGAAACCCAAAAAAAGATCCTTTCCTGTATAAGTTAATCGAAACTGAAAACATGTTCAACAATTTCAAAAAATTTCCGGTTTCTCAACTTTCACAGGAGCTCATAATTTTCCAATTCTTCAGTGTGTTTTTCCTTGACCCGCTACAGGATTCTGAAAAACTCCACTAATGCTT
Organism: Caenorhabditis sp. 40 LS-2015; assembly: GCA_900536305.3. NCBI lineage: Eukaryota > Metazoa > Nematoda > Chromadorea > Rhabditida > Rhabditidae > Caenorhabditis > Caenorhabditis tribulationis. The sequence goes on from LR544074.1 coordinate 83,748, forward strand.
CAAGGATTTCAAATCGGAATCGGAAAATGGATATTCCGATTGTTCCGACTTTTCGCGGAACATTTTTCCGACGGCAAACTTTCCGATTATTTTTTTTTCGGAAAATTTTTCTGATCGGAATTTTTTCGAAAAAATTTTTCGGAAAAAAATTCTAGTCGGAATTTTTTTTCGAAAAGGATAATAGGAAAAAAAATCGTTGACTTGATCGAACCCAAAAAAAAAAGAAAGAACCAGTCCTAACAAAGTCACTCGAAACTGCAAAAAACTATTCGAAATTTTCTGAAATTTTCCGGTTTCTCAACTTCCACAAAAACTCATAATTTTCCAAATCTTCAGTGTTTCTTATATCCTAATTTCTTCCCCAATTCTCCTAATACCGAATCCCAGAAATTTCTTTTCCGTATTCTAAAGGTTTTTCGAGACTCTATAACTCAAAATTCTCAAATCAAAAATTTCCAAAAAAAAACACGGATTCTCAACGTCATCAAGTTTTGAAATATTCTTAAAGTTTCAGTTGTCGACCAATAATCGGTTATCTTGAATTCTAACGGATTCGAAAAGCCTCCAAAAAGTGTTTTTTGTTCCAGGCCTACACCGCCGGCATGTGGCACCGCCTCTCCGTATCCATACACTTCGAACGTCTCTACGGCTTCTACATCCTCCAGATGTACCTTCCCACCTACATATCAGTCTTCATATCTTGGATCGCTTTTTGGATGGATACAAAGGCGCTTCCCGCCAGAATCACCCTTTCCGTGTCTTCGCTGATGGCTCTCACTTTTCAGTTCGGAAATATTGTCAAAAGTTTGCCAAAGGTAGGCTCCGCCCACAACTGCAATGTGTCGGAGAGCGTGCCGCACCTTTGCGAATGTGGGCGGAGCTTATAAACTGTTTCAGGCCTCCTACGTCAAAGCCATCGACATCTGGATGTTCAGTTGTGTTGGGTGAGTCTTTCAATGTTACCTGCAAGTTTGGAACTGGGGCCGTTTTAGAACCAGGACGTTTTGAAAATATGCCATTTTACAACCATGCTTTACAACTATGTATTATCACGGAACTAGAATTCGAACGATTAGGAGCAGGATAATCCCATTTTGAAACCGACTTTTTTTTTTGTAACCCTGGACGTTTCATAACCATGCCATTTTAAAACTATGCCGTTTCAAAACCGCCCCATTTTGAAACCATATTTCTAGATTCATCTTCTTCTCGCTCATCGAACTCGCCATTGTTGCCTACAACGACAAAATGCACGACCAACGTCTTCGAGAAGCCAGATGCTCCGTCGGAAATCTACACTCCAACGGAACGGGGGGACACCCGAATTTGGAATCGAGGAGGTGGGAAAAAGTGCTCTAGTGATCATCCTCAATTTTTTCCAGGAGTTTCGTGGAGCTCAGTGCTCGGCGAGCAAAAGGAAGTGAGCTCGGTGCGTCGATAGATCGAGTGGCAAGTATGCTGTTTCCAACGGTAAAAGGACGTTCTGAAACTAGGACACTTTGAAAGTAATTCCAGATGTTCGCCCTCTTCAATCTGGTCTACTGGTCCTATTACCTGACGACGAGTATGAACCCGGTCTATTCCTAAAAAAGAGCCCTTTTCTTGATTTCGATGTATATCCATCACTGGTGATCCCCTTTCGTATTGTATCTGTTTGTGTTTCTTGAATAAATTTTCGAATTTTTTCGGTTCCACAAAGTCTACTTATGGATCAGTTGTGACAACAAGAACAGTATGATCTTTGTTTCGAATTCATGTCTTTGTCTCCACACCTCTCCTCACGCTAATAGTTTTCTGAGCCTTTAAAAAAACCATCAAAAGCCGAGGTTTGCTCAAAAGCGGCACAACTGGTCGACCCGAAACGCTAAAGTTTCAACCCTCTAGAAGACGTCAAAATCCATTTGAAAGAAAAAATCAAAAACTGTTTATTATCTACTGAATATTCGCTTTCAAATGGTATCGTTTTCGATGAAATCGAGCAAATAGTTTTTGCGGATTTTTTCATCGACGAGAAGAAACGGTAAAATTTTTCGTTTTCATCTCAAGAGTCAGTAGGCAGATTTTGAAAAGGGATTGACTGAATCGTTTTGCCTGCTTTGTTATACGTTCGCCAACCTTTGACTATTCGCAATAACGACACTCCGCTGTTCGGCAGTGCGCTAAAAGCCCGCGAAAACGATTTTTTGATGAACCGCAGCGCAAAAACGTTTTCGTGGGCGAAAATCTTGATCTTATTCATTTAGCGCACTACCGAACAGCGGAGTGTCGTTATTGAGACTAGTCAAAGTCTGGCAAATGGATAATACGCAGAACATGGCAGGCCGTTTTCGAAATCTTCCTACTCTTGGGATAAAAACCAAAGACTTTACCGTTTCTTCTACTCGATGAAAAAAAAAGTCTCACTTTGAAGACAATGTTTGCCTTGTCGTCGACTGTTTTCATCAAAAATCGAATCCCTAGAGATCCACCAAAAAACAAAATGTCACTTCATTTCAAAACGCCTTAAATCAAATTTCTAGGTGTCCTCATACTCCCATAAATCTATCTCCTCCGTCCTCCTAATGAAGAATGAAGCCAATATTATGTCCGGTGTCTTCCTCTCCTTCTTCTGGAAAGAGAGAGAGAGAGAGAGAGAGAGAGAGAGAGAGAAAAAGAGAGAGAGAGAGAGAGAGAGAGAAAGAGGGACCTCTTCAAATGATTCCAAATGCATTTGCATTCTGCTCCATGTCTTCTGTCTTCTCCCTCCCTCCACCCTCTTCCTCCCAGTGTCGCTTCAGAAGAGAAGAGGAACAAGAAGAAGACGTCGATATTCTGACAGGCGAGAGAGTGTAGAGAGCCCGTAGACGCAGACGGGGGAGACGGAAGGGAGCTTCTCCCTCTCCCTCTCTCTCTCTCCTGCACGTCTTCTGCTTCTTCCAATCCTCTTATACTCGCCCATTCTAGTCTCGCTCCTGAAGGATAATTAAAAGAGCCCCTACTTACTCGCCATCTCTTTTTTGATTTCTCTGGCTATCTGGATTCTGGACGATTCTGGAGAATGTGGAGGAGGTCGTTGTCGTCAGAAGAAGTAAAACCGAATAATCATTGAAAACTCTTAAGAGGATTTCGCCTACATTCATATTCATCTAATCTGGATCACCAAGCAAAAAAGGATGTCGAAATTTTGGTAAGATTTTTTTTTGAAATTTGAAGAATATTTTGGTTTCAAAATGAAAGTTTTACGACCCGCTTCATGGAAAACGTAACATTCAAAAAGCTACTGGGTCACTCATATGATTGATAGAGTTTCGGACCGTGTCGACTTTCTGATAATTGTGAAACTTTGAAATTTTTTCGAAATCAGTTTTTTTCTGAAACATTCCGACTTGTGAAAACATTGACTGCGAGAAAGTCATAAACTCAAAAAACACAAATTCGAAACTGAAAAAAAGTATTGAAATTAAAAATTTTAAATTTCGGCCGTAGGATGTGGGATCGAAAGTGGTCCGAAAATGTATCTAGTTCAAATAATCAATACTGATCATCGGTCGAAAATAGTCTAGATGTGGTCATAACTGGTCAAAAATTGCCGAAAGTTCTATGGCCGTTTTTTGGTCTATTTTTGACCAAAAACCCCTTCAAGCAATGTTAACCATTCATTTCTGACTGTTTTGGATCCTACTATCTATAAAATAGATTGTCGGCGGTCCGCAGTTTGCAAAGCGATCATCCCACCAAAATTTCAAAACTTTTCATGACCATGTTGAAAAAGAAACCTTTCGTATCTCTGGAAACACACGAACCGACAATTCGAGAGTCGAAAATTCTCGAATCAAGTCTCGGAAGAACTTTTGCGGTTACAATTGCTCCAGGTATAGAGGGTCTAGATCTCGGTACAATCAAATAGTGATAAATACGGTGAACCAACTTCCAAAAATTACCGATGGATCTTGGTTTTCCCATTTCTCATCCTCAAGTGCCTCTTTTCTTCCCATACCAGACGCTTTTAGCGAGGTGTGGTTCTCTATTTTTGCACAATGACTCAACTTCAGTCGGTGTCTTCAGTCACAAACCAGAGAGAAAGGAGCCGTCCGTGTCCGTGTCCTTGTGTCAACAGAAATTGCGGAGAAGGGATAATGGGAAGGAGAGGAAACATGCATCATGTACTTTTTTGTTATTGTGCGTCGGAGAAAAGAGATTTCTAGGACATCAGAGGATGTTTTTATGGCGGGGAATAGAAGGGATTGAAATTGAAATTGAATCTCAAAAAAAAAAGAGAGATGGATAATAGGATGAATTAAGGAAGCATGTTTTTAAAGAATGAAAATAAAAATTTCGGTTTTAGAATGATCATGAATAGAACTTTGAGATCGTGGTAAACATTGTAACTTTTATGCCGGCTTCTGAAACTTCTAAAGGATTCCAGGATTCTGGGGATTCTTATATTCTCGAAATTTTTCCGTTTCTAGGTTTCCATAGATAATCACTATTCTTCTTCAGCTTCGATGGAGTTGACATTCTGATAGCGTAGATAAACACTATTCTTCTTCAGTTTTAATGGGGAAACGTCCCAATTCCCAAACTTTCCGGTTTCAAAGTGTCCATAAACCGAAAGTTAGTACACAGTATTCAATCAATTTCCCCAAAAACACTGTCCATTTCTCTCTCCTCTCAAGGTGTCATAAATGTAGTGACCACCACCACTAGATTGTTATCTTTCAAACCTCCCGCGGTTTCCATATTTCCCACCATCTATCAATTTTGTGTCCATTTATTTAAAATGAAAATAAAAATTTCGGTTTTAGAGTGCTCATTAATGGAATTTTGTGATCGTGATAAACATTTGAATTGGGTTATTTGTGTCATCTTATGAATTTTCTAAAGGATTCCAGGATTCTGGGGATTCTTATATTCCTGAAATTTTTCCGTTTCTAGGTTTCCATAGATAAACATTATTCATCTTCAGTTTCGATGGATTTTTTGATGGCGATACGTCCCGATTCCCACACTTTCCGGTTTCAAAGTGTCCATAAACCGAAAGTTAGTACACAGTATTCAATCGATTGGGAATCTATTCCATCTATCAATTTTGTGTCCATTCATTTAAAATGAAAACAAAAGTTTCGGTTTCAGGGTGATCATGAGTGGAATTTTGAGACCGTGATAAACATTAGAATTCTGAGATGGGTTTTTTTGTTTCTTCATTCGAACTTTCTGAAGGATTCCAGGATTCTGAACAGCCTTGGATTCTTGGATTCTTGGATTCCCGGATTCCCGGATTCCCGGATTCCTGAAACTTCAAAACCATCAGATTTCTTAACCAATACCATTTTCCAGGACCCCTATCACCCTCCTCCTCTTTGTCATCTTCACCCAACTTCCTTTATCCCGGTCTCAACAACAGAAATATTGCACGGATCAAGACTACGAGTTCACCTATACCAACTGTGACGAGAATGGGGAACGTTGGAGGGTAGCGGTGCCGCGAGACGGCGTACAGTGCTCGAATCTGCCTCCGCCGAGGAGAGGATTGAATTGCTGTAAGTGATTTGACTAGATGGGCTTCTGGAGGTCGAGATTGTTGTTATCATCAGAGCAAAACAAAAGTGAAATTGTTTTCAAAGTTTCCACACTTTTCCAGCCTTCTCCTGCGAGCCGGGTCACTACCTAGACCTGGACAGCCAACACTGCCGACCATGCAACCCCGGATTCTTCAGCTTGGGTGGTGGCATTCGTTACGAGGAGTTTGTCACCTTGCCCAGCGGATTCTCAGTGGATAACATGGACTCGACAGCGGACTTGCAGTTCTCAAATGCGCAGAGCCAAGTGGTGGAGTGTCCCAAAGAGTGAGTAGGCTTAGAGCCTCCAACAGTTTCCTTCTCGCACGAAAGGCCGAACCAACTCGAAATGAAGTGACCCCATCTCCAACGAACCTTATAATCTTGACTTTTTGAAACTGGAAAATTTTTTTAAATTTCAATTTTTTCAGAGCTGGTTGGGTAGTCAAGGACGGAGCATTGATCTACATCCCGACGCCGTGTGTCTCGAGACTCTCGTTTTCGGCGAATCTAGTCAGGCCCGGATCCGTGGAGTTCACTTATAGGTGAGTTGCAAGTGAGCTCTATTGGACTGCTTTTAGGAGAAATTTTGTAGTCCTCGTGGACAAGATGAGACTGTCTATATTGTATGGTTTAGTTTACTGTGTATGGTCAGCATATGGATCGTCAGCCTAACATGGTCAAAGTATCGACTGTGGTCTGTAGTTTGTCCTTAGACCATATGTGGTCAAAATATCGACCTCTCCCTTTGGATGGTTAGAATTCCAAGGTCTGAATCAGTGTGGTAAAAAGTTTGACCTACGATTCGTTGATCAAAATCCGACTTGTGACCATGTTGGGTAAGAATTCCCTAACATGACCATATGTGGTCAAAATGTTTGATCTCCGATCATAGTTACTCAGAATTTTGACCTACAGTTCCTTTGTCGAGCTCTGACCAAAATCTCGACACTCGAACAGATATCCCCAGAGCTTCCATAGATGGTTAGACTCTGTGATATCTGGTATCCTTCGAAAAAGTTTGTACTGTTTCCAAACCATCACATAAGCTCATGAGCATCGTTAGATGTATTAGACATCTCCGATCCACAATCCATGTCCATTTTCAGAATGCCCCGCAACAACCGAGCCCTCTCAATGCAAGTGGACATTCGAAACGAGCAGTGTCAGTCTTACAACGACGCCGCCAAATCGTTGTTCATGAAGTACGCCAAGAAAGAGAAGGACGAGGAGGAGAAGAACGGCGACTGGCGGAAGCGTCGCATTGAGTTGAAGTCCGGACCCAACGTCATCTCATGGATCATTCAAAACAATCTGGGATATCAATCCTCTAATCAACCGATCCACATCGATCGCATTGATGTCCTCGGCCTCGCGTTCACCCGACAATGTACCGCGTGTCCTCCTGGAACGTCCTCCCCTGGGGGCTCCGCTGAATGCATCCCCTGCAGTCCTGGCTACTTCTCCTCCAAAGGATCCTCCCAATGCGGGAAGTGTCCCGAATCCCAATACTCGGGATTCAAATCCGAGAAGTGTGTGGATCGACCGGCGTGTCGTGTCTCCGACTACTACCCGGTTCGAGAGCCATGCACTAATGGGTCCAGTCGGGCGGTCTATAAAAAGGTGCTTCCCTCGATTTGTCGAGATGATCTACCATCGGCTAGCAAGTTGCCGCCACCGACGCCGTGGAAGACGTGTCCAAAGTGTAATCCTGGAATGGAGAAGAATAAGTTGGGGGTGTGCGAGTTTTGTAAGAAGGACTACTATTCGGATGGAAATTGTGGGTTTTTTTGATCTACCTTTCAAACAGGATGAGCATCTTTTCAGCATGCGCTCGATGCCCAGTCGACACCGTGCCCAACTACGGACTGCAATACCAGAATTGGGAGGTGATGCCGCCAAAACTGACGACGAGATGTGAATATATCTCGGAAGGTGAGTGATGTTAGGGATTCTTGGTTTCTTGGATTCTGGAATTCTGGGATTGTGGAGAGATTGAGATTCTGACAAGTTCGAGGACCTATAGCAGACGTCGGATCAAAACTGATGAAGAATCCTGCTTATCTATGGAAACCTAGAAACGGAAAAATTTCGAAAATGTTCTGTTTGAAACTTCCAAAAAAATCTGAAAATCTCACTTTCAATTTTAATAAAAACAAACTTGAAACTTTCAATATCATTTATTCATTTACTCAAAACTTGTCTCCATTCTCGCTCGATTCTCAATTCTCAAGCCTAAAGGATCTTAAGGCTCTGAAAATCAAAATTTCGATATGCATGGATTCCGAAAAAAAAACTGCGGATTCTCAATGCTCTGAAATTCTAGACTGCTCTTGAGTTTTCAATACACAACGAATTTATCGTTTCAAAAGTATTCTTCATATTGGCGTCACCGTGTTTGCCCAGAAATTCAAAATATTCTTAAGAAAACGGTTTGTCTGCAAACACGATCACGTCAAATTGCAGAATACTTTCGAAACGTCTGAGAGCCTTGAATGTCTTGTTGTCCCCTAACTATTGGTTTCTTGGATTTTGAGATTTTGTGATTGCGGAGACTTAGAGATTCTGACAAGTTCGAGTCGTATTTTCTAGATGACGGATCAAAACTGAAGAAGAATCCTGGTCATCTATGGAAACGGAAAAAAACCAAATTTTTTCGGTTTCGAATCTTCCAAAAAATCTAAAAATCGCACTTTTAATTTTAATCGGAACTCAAACCTCTTCTTGTCCCAATCTCCCTTGATTTTCAATTTTGAAGCCTAATGTATCTTAAGATTCTGAAAGTCAGAATTCCATGAATTCTAAAAAAAATTGCGGATACTCCACGCTCTGAAATTCTAGACTGTTGAATTTTTAATACATATGTATTACGACGTTTTGAAAGTATTCTGCATATCGGCGTCATCGTTTTTGTAGACAAACCAATTTTTCTAGTCAATTTTTGAATTGTTGTGCAAACACGATGACGCCGATATGCACAACAATTCAAAAATTGACTAGAAAAATTGGTTTGTCTACAAAAACGATCACGTCGAATAGCAGAATACTTTCGAAAAGTCTGCTAGCCTTGAATGTCGGGCTTTTCTACAACTAGGGAATTCTTGGTTTCTTGGATTCTGAGATTCTGTGATTGTGGAGACATAGAGATTCTGACAAGTTCGAGGACCTATAGGAAGAGACGTCGAATCAAAACTGAAAAAAATCCTATTTATCTATGGAAACCTGGAAACGGAAAAATTTCTAAAATCTTCGGTTTCGAACCTTCCAAATAAAATCTCAATCTTTCAATTTCAATATCATTGAATTCAAAACTTGTCTCCATTCTCCCTTGATTCTCAATTTTGAAGCCTAAAGGATTTTAAGATTCTGAAGTCAAAATTTCGATATGCATGGATCCCGATAAAAACTACGGATTCTCAATGCTCTGAAATTCTAGACTACTATTGAGTTCTTAATACACAACGAATTTATCGTTTCAAGAGTATTCTGCATATTGGCGGCACCGTGTTTGCACAGAAATTCAAAATTTGACAAGAAAAAATAGTTTGTCTGCAAACACGATCACGTCGAATTGCAGAATACTTTTGAAACGTCTGGGAGCCTTGAATGTCTTGTTGTCCCCTAACTAGAGAATCATTGGTTTTTTGGATTCTGAGATTCTTTTATTGTGGAGACTTTGAGATTTAGACAAGTTCGAGTCGTATTTGCTATCTCAAGCCATGACAAATCAAAACTGAAGAAAGATCCTATTTATCTATAAAACCTAGAAATGGAAAAATTTCGAAATTCTTGGTTTCTTGGATTCTGTGAGTTTCTGATTTTGGAGACTTTGAGATTCTGACAATTTTATTCCGATTGGGAAATTATCAAATTGAAGAAGAATACAGTTCATCTATGGGAACCTAGAAACGGAAATAATTTCGAAAAATTTCGGTTTCGAAACTTTCAAAAAATCTGGAAATCTCACTTTTATTTTTGATTGGAAGTCAAATTTCACGTTTTCAATCCCCTTTTTGATTCTCAATTTTAAAGCCTAAAGGATCCTAAGACTCTGAAAGTCAAAATTCCATAGGTTTCGAAAAAACATTTGCGGCTTCTCAACGCTCTGAAGTTCTAGTCTGCTCTTGAATTCTTTATTAGACTTTCTGAATTTGGCTTGGCATTCATTTGCAAAACAATTCGAAATTTTACAAGAAAAAATAGTTTGTCTGCAAACACGATCACGTCAAATTGCAGAATACTTTCGAAACGTCTAAGCATCTTGAATGTCGGGTTGTTCCCTAACTAGAGAATTCTTGGTTTCTTGGATTCTGGTATTCTGTGATAGTGGAGACTTTGAGATTCTGACAATTATTGATGCAACTGACAGCAAATCACAGCCGAAGAAAAAAAACGGATTATCTATGGAAATCTAGAAACGGAAAAATTCCGAATGTTTTCGGTTTCGAAACTTCCAAAAAAACCTAAAAATCTCCCTTTTAATATTAGTTCCAGTTCAAATTTACTGTCGCCAATCTCCCTTGATTCTCAATTCTGAAGCCTAAAGGATCTTGAGAATCTAAAATTCAAAATTCCATATATTCCGAAAAAAAAATTGCGGATTCTCAACGCTCTGAACTTCTAGACTGTTCTTGAAATCTTAATAGACTTCCTAAACCTTTAATCCTTGGATCCTTCACCCTCTTACCAAGCCTTTGCGGCCTAGCTATGGCCTAGGCACTCAAAACCTTTATCCAACCTCTCCCCTTCTTCCAGACGTCGCCACGAACTGCAACATCGGCGACGCATGGCTCCCGTCCGGCGACTCGCTCATCTCCGCACCCTCCCTAGAACTCGGCATCGCCTTCGAACTCATTCTCTCCATCGACGAAGGCTTCTGGAACCCCCTCGCCCCGAAGCCCTCTCGAACGATGAAAGTGCCAGTGGCTCAGGTCACTGTAGTCTTCGAGACCTCCTGTGCCGATGAATCCTGTGCGCTGTACTTCATCGAGGACATGTCGGCAGGAATCGCCGGGCAGCGAGAATCTTTCTATCACTTTTTGGCCGCCTTCAACGGGTCGAACTCTAAGAGGGTTTGGAGTCATACGGTGACGAAAAACACTCCTGCCAGATTCATGGTAGCCTTCCTACGCTCCGGCGTAACTTCTGGAGAGGATAGGATCACAGATGAAGCCCGCATCTATACCATCAACGTCACGAATGTAGGACATCGAGGAGGACAAGGGGGCGGAGCCTCACAGTGTCTAACATGTCCGCATACAGCTGGCGGAGAGACTTGTGTGCCATGTCCAGCCGGAAACTATATGCATGAGGTCACGAAACTTTGTGTCTCTTGTCCAACGAACACCATTGTGAACGCGTCATCGAGTCGAGTAGGCGTGGAGAGTTGTATCCCTTGTGGACAGGGTTTGGCGTCGAAGGATGGGGTTACTTGTACTGCGATGGGGAAGGTGGCGTTGGGCGAGAAGAATTCCACATTCACCTACGACTTCTCGCAGTTTGTGGGAAGGTGAGTGTAGCCCTCGTGTGGTCCATCCAACATCCAACTTTTTTCAGATCTTGGAACATCTCTGGAGTCCGCGTGTTCTCTCGTGAAGGCTCCGCCTACTTCCACTCCTTCTCCATCTCGCTTTTCCCGCCAACCGTCAAGTGCGCCGAGCAATTCGACAGTTTCGATATGATCGGAATGTTGGACCAGGAGAAGGAGAGTGTGGAGGGTCTGGCGTGTCGGATGACGGTTCTACCAACGCCCGGATCCAATCGATCGAAGAATGCCTATGTGACTCCTTTGCTCTTGGCGACGAGGTTGGACTCGATTGGCACTAGCAGGACTCATGGGAATACGAGTTTGACGGATGAGGTTTTGGAGTATGGTGAGTGGAGGGGTAGAAGATATTACGACGTAGCAGTTGGTTTAAAACTCGAACAGTGTTATACTTCGATCGTGAAACGGTCAAAAAATTCCTTGAATGTTGGTGTCAGGGAAGCTAAAAAAAGGTTTTTGGGTTGTTCATCTTTGGGTTGAAAACCAGATTGGAGAAGTTGGAAGCTTCAAGATGAGCATACTGAAGACTATATTTGGGTTCAGTTTTCAGAACTAAAACTTGATGGCCTAGAAACCCAATGTTTTGGGAAGTTAGGTCATGGACACAAATTGATTTCAAAGACCATGGTGTCAAGCCAGTTTTGCTTACTAGGTTTCAAAACCAGAAAATGATCTCTTTGAACAAAGTTATCGTTTTGCAAAGGCTGATTCGGTGTATGTGAGTTTACTTGGTGGCCTAGAAATCCAGAAATCCATCCAATTTTTGGGAAATTAGGTCATGTGCAGATCCAAATTGTCAAGAATGTTTAAGGCTTCACAAAACAAATTTGGAAGTTTAAAAATGTTGATTTTAAGCCAAGCTATGGATATTCGAGGTTGGTGGCTTAGAAAATCACCACTCGGTTTTTCTAGTCCATCAACTTCAAATGACCATAACTGGGTTAAAAGTCATCATTTCTAGACACTGAAACCTGTCACAAGATCCTCATAACAAGCTCTTGACATCCCACTTCCAGATTCCCACGACAACACGTCTCGCCCGCTGGACGTCTTCTTCTGGTTCGACCCAGTCCTGCCCACCTCTGCCGCCTGCCCCAACGGCACTCAACTCGTCGTCGTGGCTCGCTGCCTGCCGACCAAGAAACAAATGGAGATGCGTCTGCCGCACAGTTGTCCCGACGGCACGTGCAACGGATGCCTCTTCGTGGTGGTCATGGAAACGGCGCAAGCGTGTCCAGTGTGCGAGCCCAATGACTATGAGACGATCAACGGAGAGTGTTTGGATGGGAAGCAAACGATTCATAGTATTCCGAAAAAGTGAGTGTTGGTTTTGAGAATCGAAACTAGACTGTTTCATGGAGGAAGTATTGAAAAACATGGACCACGTTTTAGACTATTGGAATCGGTTGAACTTTGATAGACATCATAAATCATGATAAGCTTAAGCCATGATAGGCTTAGCTTTGATAGGCTTGATCCACTATGAGCTTGAGCAGCTATAGGCTTGAGCCAGCCACTATAGGCTTAAGGCATTTTAGGCTCAAGCCATTATATGCTTAAGCCATTATATGCTTGAGCCACTATAGACTTAAGCCACTATAGGCTTGAGCCACTATAAGCTTAAGACATGATAGGCTGAAGCCACTATACGCTTAAGCCACTATAGGCTTAAACCATGATAGGCTAAAACCATTATAGGCTTAAACGATGATAAGCTTAAGCCATTATATACCTAAGCCGCTATAGGCTTAAGCCGCTAAGGGCTTGAGCCACAATAAGCTTAAGCCATTGTAGGCTTAAGCCGTTATAGGTTTAACCCGCTATAGGCTTGAGCCGCTATAGGTTTGAGCCACTATAGAACACTGCAGAAACTACAAAACTTCCCTAAATCAAACTTCTGTAATTTCAGGCACTGCGTGATCACCGGCGCCGCGTCTCAAACGAAACAAGTCGCTTGCAGCGCCTTTACAGCTTTCCAACGAACCATACTAACCATTCTGGTGCTATCCATAATTCTTCTCTCCATCGGATTCATCTTCATCTGTCGTCGTAATCGGCGACTGGAGTACAAGTACACCAGACTGATCGAGAGTCACACCGGAGAGCTGCCAGCTGTGGAGACGTGCGGGTTGGATGAGGACGATGAGGATGAGGATGAGGTAGGGTAGATCAAAAGTGTGGTAGGGTAGATCAACAACTCTAGGCCACAGAAGCTATGGGGTAGATCAACAATTTTAGGTATTAGGAGCATAGGGTAGATCAAAATCGCCGAGGCTTGTTCATACGTAGATCGAAGCCTAATTCACCGAAGCTATGGGGAGATCAACAACTCTAGGTCCTAGAAGCTGTGAGGTAGATCAAAAGTGCTGTGGTATGTTCATAGGTCTCAAGCCTCTAATTCACTGAACCTATGGGTAGATCACAACCGTTGGGTCATAGAAGCTATGGGGTAGATCAAAAACGATTCTCAATGGTAGATCACTTTTTTCCAGCTCCAAGACCGCGTGATCTTCTCCAAAGGTCGTCGCTCCGCCCCCTCGGCCAACTCCCGAACCACCCTCCGCGACCATCGTGAAAACGACAACGCCGCCTTCATCTCGCTGGATAGTGAAGATTGATCTACCCACTTTTTTTCATTTCCTTTTTTCTTGAGATCAAAACTTGATCTACCGGTGTCCTTTCCTGTTTCCGTCTCTTTGGATTTTAGTGATTCTTCCTACATCTCTTTTTCTCTAAATCTCTTCATCTCTCTCTTTTCTTTTCAACCATTTTTTCGCTTATTTTGGCTCTGTGCCAAAGTCTTCGCTATTGTTTGTTGTAAAAATCTAACAATTTTCTTTTTCTTTTTTTGTCGGGATTTTCGTTTCCATGAAATGTTTTCTTATGATTTATTATGAATTCATTCAAAAATAATACATTTTCAGTCAGAATGTATAAGAATAGAGGGGGGCAAGAGGGGTGTATCCAAAAAAATTCTTTCAGGTCAATATTTTTAAGCAGCCGGGCATCCTGGTCCACGCTCTCCCTCCTTGCACTTGCAGTCGGAGTCCTTCATTCTTCGGTCGGTGATGTCACGGCCTTCTGGAGTCTTTCCGATGACGCAGAGGCATCCCTTTGGTCTTGGGAAGCATCCCTCCTTGAGTCCCTTGAACTTGTTCTTCAGCTCATCGACCACGGCGGCGTAGTTGGCTTGAGCGCGTTCTCTGGAAGATTTGAGAGGGTCAGAAGTTATCGGAAAGAGGTCAAAAGAAGCAGAATATGGTCATCCTGTAGAACACTGGCCAAAACTAGTTTGAAGTTGATCTACGCCCTCTAAAGTAGCATGAAGGTCAAATGGGGGTATATTGTTAGTGGTCTAATGTTTTTGTGAAGTTGAGCAATAATGCTTCAAATTCGAAGGACTCATGCCAACAAATGGGAACGGTATTATTTCGAAAAATCTTCCAAACGTTTCTTTCTGTTCCATGAGATTGATAGAAAATCAGTCGACAAATACCAAAATGTTGAACACTTCAGAATTTTTCGGCTTCATTGAACCCATTATAAGAAGACAGAAATCAACGCAAGTGTTTGACGATGTTGGTGTTTTTTCGAAACTTTTCTAGCTTCAAACCCACCCCCCCCTTTTAGAATCTTCCAACCAACCTCACTGGATCCCGAACGTCATAGTTTGGCTGCTGCTGCTTCACATCCTTCACATTGGCTCTGGCAATGTTGGCCGGCTGACGTTGGACAGTGGCGCCGACGTCTCTCTTGACTCGGGCGGCCGAGACCTTGCATTGCTCAGGGTTGTTGTAGGCGGTGACAACCTCGTTTCCATTGGAGTCCTTCTCGTTGCACTTGCAACCGCCGGATGGCTTGGGGAAGCAGTTTTCCTGGAATGTAGAGAGGTTTGATGGTGTGGCCCTTGTGGATTTGAGGTCTGACTGGGGTCGACCTACCCAAGGCCAAAACCGAGGTCTAGGTCTGGTTTATTGGAGACCAGGCCGAGGTTGACCACCAGGTGGTTAAACCTCAAGGTCGTCCTTGTTGAATCAACCTGGACAATATAGGTCAACCATCTCCCCCACTAACCTTGAACCCTCCGAACTTCTCCTTAATCTCCTCATTCAACTCCGTCTTGTGCTCGGCGGTCACTTGCTCCACGGACTTCTTGCACTCGGCATCCGTATTGTACTGCATGACCTCCTCACCATGGCCGAGGTCCACATTGCACTTGCATCCGCCGGATGGTCTTGGGAAGCAGTTGTCCTGAAGGTCACAGTATTTTGTAAAGGATTTAGATGACTTAGAGGGTCTACTGGAATCAGTGAAGAATTTCCGATCTACTAACCTTGAAGTCGCCATACTTTTGCGTGATCTCTGCATTAACGGCCTTCTTGTTCTCAGCGGTCGCCATCTCCACAGACTTCTTGCACTGGTCAACACTGTCGTACTCGCGGATCACGACCTCATCGTTTCCTTCCTTCACATCGCAGGAGCATCCGCCCGATGGAATGATCTTGCAGTTGTCGCGGAGGACAAGCGTTGGACCGGATGCATCACGACGGACGGCGGCCTGGAAATGTTTGAATGTCGAATTTTTCGGTTTCAAGATGTCTATGATTATAGAAATTTTCGCGGATCTCATTCATTGTGTTGGATAATTAAAACGGAAGGTCCGATTCATTTCAGTTTCATCAATTTTACAATTTGTTTAATTTTTTGAAGCTTCGTTTCTTGCTTCGCCATCGAAATATTTTTTGATGGAATCGGTAAAACGGAAAACTTTACAAATCGGCACCTCGCGAGATCTGTGAAATCCGTAAATTTCGAAAATTCGTATAAAACAACTTTCGCATTTGGCAGCACATTGCAACTAGCTCAAGAAGGGATATTTTAGCTGAACTCAAAAACATTGAATATTTTTAAAATTCCCTCACCAAGGCGGTCAAAATGAGTCTTATCATGGCTTAAGCCACAATAGGCTTGAGCCATTATAGGTTCAAACCACTAAAGGCTTAAGCCATGATAGGCTTAAGCCATGATAGGCTTAAGCCATGATAGGCTTAAGCAGTTATAGGCTTAAGCCGTTATAGGCTTAAGGCATGATAAGCTTAAGCCACTATAGTCTTGAGCCACTGAAGGCTTAAGCGATGATAAGCTCAAGCCATGATAGGCCTAAGCCACCATGGGCTTGCGCCATTATAGGCTTGAGCCATGATAGTCTTAAGCCATGATAGGCTTAAGACATGATAGGCTTGAACCATTATAGGCTAGCCTGGCTTAAGTCATTATAGGCTTAAGCCATGGATATTGCTGAAAAAAAATTGAAACAAAAAAACTTTTTCAAGTTATAATTATTTGTTAAAAGTTCTTAATTTAGCTCTATCATCTATTCTAGACCATATTTACTTGTGTCTAACCCCGTATAATCCTTTGCTCAAACTCAAAGTCACTTCCGAAAAAAAGCTCCCCGTTCCCTCCGTCTGTCTTCTTCCTCCTCATTTTTTCAACCCGCTAGGATCGAGAAAAAAGAGAAGAAAAACAAAACAGCAACTGTCTCCTTCCGTCATCACCATTAGAGAAAAAAGAGATATCCTTTTCTTTCTGACGAAGATTGTTACACTCTTCTAATTTATTGGGGGCCCCCCTTATCTTATCGTCGAGAATCTTCTTCTGATTGTGAAACGAAGAAAGATAATGGGGAAAAAATCAACAAAATTGGGTTTTGAGTACGTGAGAAACTGAAAAAAAAAGGTTAGCCGAAATTCGAGAACTCAGCTAGCTAATAAAGATGAAGACACAATTTTAGGGGCGGGGCCAAATCAATAAAGGGAAAAATTTTGCTACGGGAATGGTCATAATTTGTTATAACTCGAATCTAGACATTTTGAAACTGGGGAAATTTTGAAAGTTTCGAGTCGTTTGAAAATTTTCAAATTCTCGATCCAAGAATCTCAAAAAAAATACATATTTAACAATTTTTTCGCCACATTACTCATATCATCTCTGCTCCTATATTTCAGCATTTTGAAACCCAAAAAAAACTTTCAAATCTCCCGCCAAAAAACCTAAACCCAAAAAGTCCAAAAAACCAACCTGCGAAAGTGCGCAAACCAGCGCGAATACAACCAACGAACACCTCATTTTTCGACGATTGTCAAGAAAAAAAAAGAGTCTCTCTTCTTTTGTGGACAAGTGAAGAAGAGCGCTGCGCCCCGTGTCGCCAGTTATATACACTTTTCTCTTCGCATTTTCTCTCGTTTCTCTGGACTCTCTTGTCTCTACGCACCCAGAGAAAGGGGGCGGAGCTTCAGAGGGAGTTTGTTATTTTGATATCTCTGGAACCCCAGGGGGGAGACGCAGAGAAGCAGAGAGGTCGACGATCGGAAGATGAAAGCACATTTGGCTGGGACCCCATGATTTTGTTTAGAGGTTTCGAAAAAAATGACTCATTTCGAGAAAGATGGAGGAAGTTGGGATGAGTCATAGTTTTGAACTGAAAACACGTTCATTATCACGAAGAAAGATCAAGTGGGAAAGTTCAGGTTTGATCTACCGTGGAGTTGTGAAATCGATGAGTAGTATAAGGAAAAAAGGAAACTTGACGTATCCGGAAATTCTAATAGTAAGAGAACAGTTTGTAAGTTTTCCAACTGAAAATATAAAAGTGATGAAACAGAAGAATTTTTCGTCGAATATCGGCTTTCAGGCAAGACTGAACAATCTGAAGATGTTTGGCTCATAGAATAAGCTGAGCAATATTGAGATGAGCATCCTATTCTATTCAGGTCTATAGAATAGGTTGCTCAAGTTGGATTCTTGGATGATTTGGTTTTCATACATATTTTTCTGTTCCAAGCTCTTTTTTTGTGTTTGTGTTTGCTTGAATTGATCTGTCGTGCCGGTGAAACTGTTTGACGTCTCCTGAAATGGATTCCGAAGAAGCATCAGAACCAGGGATGTTCGGAATTCCGAAAATTTTAAAATCGAAATTTTCGACATTCCGAAAAATTCCGTTTCGAAATTCCGAAAAGATCATTCCGAACATTTCTAATCAGTACGTTTTCTCTAGTGTGGACTATAGATCATTCCGAAAGAAATTGGGTTCCAAAATAGCCCGAGTAGAGAAGAAAACACTTTTTTTTCTGCTTCAAACCAGTTATAAATGTTTACTACACCAATCAACTTGGATTCCTGACAAGCAACGTTTTTCTAGATGATCCTTGAGAATTTTCTGGAAACTTGCTCACTAGTACTTTTCATCACGCTGAAAACGACGAGAGAAAAATAATCTGCCCCAAACTCGCCAGGAGGTCAAAATTAAGTCTGAAAGTTTCAGCCAAATTACAGTGAATTTCGATATCCTTCCTCCTCTATGCCCTCCGGTGGAGGAGATCTTAATGGCAGCGAAGTATTTTCAAAAAACTTCCATGTCTACACTTTAGAAGTTGAAATTTTCAAGAAACAACTTTTTTTTTAATTCGTGTTAAACTTGGCTGAAATTTCCAGACCTCATTTTGAGCTTCCGGTGAGTTTGGGGCAGATAATTTTTCTCTCATCGTTTTCAACATGTCAAAAAGTACTAGTGAGCAAGTTTCCAGAAAATTCTCAATGATCATCTAAAAAAAACTTGCTTGTGAGCGTTATTTAGATCATCTGGTTTTAATCAAAGAAAAATGCAGTTTCGATTTGTTTACTTGATTGGAGTTTAGCAGAACCATATGGTAAAAGATATAAGAGATGTCGAATTTCAAAATATTCAAACTTGAGGTCTGTGACTGCAATTCATAGAAAAATTCTGTACGGTATACGGTATTTATTAGGTACAATTATGGAAGAAAATTATGGGATAAAAATACTTTTTTCTGTGGCAGAAAAATGAAGCCATTGATGAAAAAAAAGATAGAATAAAAAGAAACAATGACACGTGGAAGTACGGAAAATGGAGACTCCAAAATCCGTACTTTTACAGAAAAAAACAAAAAAATACGTGGAAGTACGGATTTTGGAGTCTCCAATTTCCGTACTTCCACGTGTCATTGTTTCTTTTTATCTGTTTGTTTCTCTTTAATCCCACCAATTGCTTTCGTAAAGACAGCCTTGGAAAAACTTGTACTTTTATCGGAAAATTTTCAATGAATAATGAAAATGTTAAAATAACGTATAAAAACAACGGATTTTTGAATGAAAATGTGATCGAGCCGAAAAATTCAAATATTTTGAAAATCAACATCTCTTATATCAACGAAAAAAGTAACTTGATTTGGGGGAAATCTCATGACAGCGTTTTAAAAGTTTTCCAACTAAAAACATAAACGTGGTGAAACATAAGAGTTTTTCGTCGGATATCGGCTTTCAGGCAAGACTGAGCAATCTGAAGATGAGCAATATCAAAAAGTTATATTTTTGATCTCCAGATACAGGCATCCTATGAATACGGACGAGTACATTTGCCGGTGGTCCAGATACAGGTATTCGAGTTACCAGTCAGTATGGACATCGATCACATGATCTGTGTTTGGCTCACAGAATAAGCTGAGCAATATTACGATGAGCGAATATATTCTTTTCAGGTCCGCTTCAAGTTGGATTTCTGGGATTGTATGGGTTTTTTTTCACTTTTTTTCTGTTCCACGCTCTATTTTTTTGTGTTCAAAGTTTGGAAATGTTTGCTTGGACTCACACCTTAATACTCGGACCGATTTTTCGTGCACACAGAACTGTTTGACGTCTCCTGAAATGGGTACCCAAGCAGCGTCAGAAGGTTTTGTTTAGTGTAGGCTCTGGGTTTCGAGATATTACAAGTAGTAAAGAAAGACAATTTTTTCTGCTTCAAACCAGTCATAAATTTTTACTACATCATTAACTTTTTGTTTTACGAGCATCTGGTTTTAATCAAAGAAAAATGCAGTTTCGATTTGTTTACTTGATTGGAGTTTAGCTGAACCAGATGGTTGATGGTAAACTGGTAAGGAATCCCGACCAAAGTTATCTCTCTTCCTGTGACAGAAATGAAAATTTTGGCAACTAACAGAAGCAACCTTAAAATTGAAAAAAAAGGTCGGCAAATATCTCGGCTTCAAAATGAGATAAATCAGTTGGTTGCAGTATCAAATGATAGATCTTGAAGATTTCTATCGAACATGTACAGAATACGAAAAACTTATGACTAGTGACAGGTTCGAGGGGGGCTAGAAAATCAGTAAGAGATTTTTGACTTTTTTTTCCCCCCACGCTCTGTCACTAAACATAATTTCCTTCGACTTTGTATGCAATCGATAGAACCCGTCGAGATCTATCAGATAATACTACAAACGACTGAATAATCTAATTTTGAAGCCGAGTTATTTGCCATTCCGTTTTCCGGCCCGTTTCGTCCCGGTGCCAAGGGTTCTATAATTGATCAGATTGCCATTGCGAGATCCCCGATATCTACTGAAAAACGGGCGGAGAGAACATGATGCATTCACCTCAACACAGGAGTTCAACACAAAAGCAGAAGCTAAAAACAAGGATCCTAGGAAAAAAAAGGATAAGCTTAAGTTCTTAGTCAGAAGGCGCTAGACTGAACAGAAGCAGATTTAACCTTCAAAGAACAAAAGGAGCAGCTTACATCAAGAGGAGAACAAAAGTGATCTCATGTTTTGACAGACAGAAGACTTTTTGGGCATAAAAAGAGAAGAAAAAACGAGATCTTGTCATATTCTAGAGCGTGTTCTATCCTTAGATTGATTACCCAAGATGAGAAAGTGGAATAATCTTGTAGTTTGGAAACTGAGTTTTTTCTAAACTTCTTCCCTCACGAATGACCTAGAAATTCTTCTTTCAGATTTCCCAATGTCTTCTACCAACGGAACCTACCTATTTTGGATTTCTGTAACCCACTATGTCCCACAACTTGGATTCCTTCTAACCACTACATTTGGCTCCATCCTACTGCTCCTCAATTTCTTCGGAGCCCAAAGAAACTTTGGCTCCTACAAATACCTGATCAGCGCGTTCACCCTACTCGGTATGGTGTTCGCTCTGGTGGAGATCATTGTCTATCCGGTATACTGTAGCCTTTAATGGTTTGGAGGGAATTCAAAAGTTTCAGAATGTGCACAACTACAAAGCGGGACTATTGTTTTTCAGTTTTGAAGAGAGTTTTGGACTTCATGGGCAGACATCGAGGAACTTTCCGTTGGGTAGGTCAAAAAATTTTGGGCCCGAAAAAAGGGATCTCAAAATCATATTTTCAGCAGGTTACACATTCTTCCATTCCGCCACCATGGCACTATTATCGGTGCATTTTATTTATCGATATTGGGCGGTTTTTGAGTAAGTTTTGGGAGAAAAAAAATTCGGTTTCAAAACATTGAGAAAATTTTTAGACCAAAGTTTTTTACAGTTGAGTAATATCAAAAAATAACTTGAAGATATATTTTGAAACACCGTTTTTTTTATTTTCCGAAAATTCCCTTTCCATTGGTATAACTTCCGTAAAAATTGAATGGCTAGTTTTTGAGATACAGTTGGTTAAAGTTTCTGGCCTAGAATTTGCAGGTGGCCGAACTTGCCCTAAGTGTCTCTGTGTAGATTTACGAGCGAGATTGCAAAATTTCAGCACCAACAAACTTTCCTACTTCAAAGGCCCCGCCTCCCTTATCTGGGTTCTCTACTGCGCATTTTTCGGATTTCAATATGCCCTGGGAACGTATTTTTGTCTGGAGAGGGACTCAATCTCTGATGAGTACCTTCGTGAAGACGTCCTCCTTCGCTACAACGTCAATTTGACCGAAATCCCGGCCATGACAATTTTGGCTTACGACCCGACCACTGGAGCCATTCGCTGGCGGAATGTGATGGGGATTCTGAATATCTGCGCAATTTGCAATATACAGTATGGTATTATGATTTATTGCGGATGGACGATGCACTCGAAGATGGAGGAGAAGATTCGAAATTTCTCGGAGACACTGAGAAAGCATCATAAGCAGTTTTTCAAGACCTTGATTTTGCAGGTGTGTCTTGACCTATTTTGACTGAATCTTCATAAAGCTGAAAGTTATGAACTCAGCTCGTTGAGCCGGTTCGAATGAGTATAATCACGACGTGGTTTGAAAATCTTCAAATTTTTGGGTACCATCGCGAAAACTATCATAACTTGGTTCATTTTCATTCGATGTTTGTTTAATGTATATTTTTGGAATCAGCTCGTGGAGACGGTTTGAATGAGTATAATCATGCTAGAAGTTGACATTTTCAAAATTTTGGGTCCCACCACGAAAAACCCCCGAAACTTGGTTCATATCCATTCGACCTGCGCAAAATTTATATTTTTGAGATCAGCTCATTGAGGCGATTCGAATGAGTATAATCATGCTGATCTTCATTTTTGTAGTTGACAACTTTTTGAGAAAATTGCTATAAAGTGAGTTATGTCACGTATAGACACGCGACATCCAAGCTGAGTGCAAATTTTGAACTTTTTCGGATCAAGGATCTTAATATTTTTTCAAAATACCAGTCGTGGATTATCTCTCGAGAAAAAACTTTGAAAAATTTAGTGCCTGGGTGAAATTGCGAACTTTTCAAAGTTTTTGATTGAAACCCTTCACATAGTGAGTTTGTTTACTTTTCCAGTTTTCTCAGAGTTATTCATAGAGCAACTTTGCCGCAATCCGAAATTTGAAAAAGTACGGAACTACGCGACATCAAAACTGACTGCAAACTCCGAACTTTTTCGGAGCAACGATCTTTTTTTTTTATTTATTCGTTTATTTCGAAGATAATTCAAAGGTGAATGGGGGGACAAAGTAAATGGGTGGAAACGAAGGTAAGAAGACGAACCCGCAAGAGTTCGTCCTATCTTAAACGCGACCTAACTAATTTGGTTGTGAATTTTGTAAAAAGTTGTCAACTACAAAAATGAAGATCTATGGTTGCTTAATACATTCACCGTTTTATAAAAGTTAAGTGATTGGAACATATCTTTTCAACCGATCAGTCGTGGATGATTTACCACTGAAACTTTTTCCAGTTTTCTCAGAGTTATTCCTAGAGCAACATTGCCGTAATCCGAAAGAAGAAACGATTTTTTGACGATATTTCTGTTGCTTAACAAGAAAAA
Organism: Caenorhabditis sp. 40 LS-2015; assembly: GCA_900536305.3. Classification (NCBI taxonomy): domain Eukaryota; kingdom Metazoa; phylum Nematoda; class Chromadorea; order Rhabditida; family Rhabditidae; genus Caenorhabditis; species Caenorhabditis tribulationis. The sequence continues at coordinate 106,927 of LR544074.1, forward strand.
GTGATAGGACCCCCCCTATTATCGAGATTCTGAAATTGTGAAAAAAAAAGTTTCAGAGTTCAGCACAGGTACCTTAAAATCCCAGTAAGGAAAATAGTTCTCACATGTAACCGATACTTCCTAAATACTCACGCAACCCAAGGTACCCATAGGTTCCCATAAGTACCCAAAATGACTTCAGGTACCTACCTGGTACTCCCATAGTACCGAAACAAAAAACGCCACAAAACACACACAAAAACATCAACGCAAAAATAAAAAATCCAGTTTCGATTGGTTCACTTCAGTGGAGTCTAGTGGAACCAGATGGTTTATGTAATGTGTCAGATATCATTGAAAAGCTGAAAAAATTCGCAATCAATTGATATAATTCGTTACTGCTGGGGACTCAGGATTCTCGAGAAAATCGAATTCGAAGTACGTATACCCAGTTGGTTTGATATGAAATGCGTGTTTTCAGTGCAAATCAACTGGGTTTACGAACTTCGATTTCAAACAGGAAATAGCTACAGTAGGACCAACTAGAAGATAAAACAACAGTTTTTTATCGAGATTCTGAAAATGTGAAAAAATCGTTCAAAATATGGCAAAGGTACCTTAAAACCCCAGTAAGGAGAAAAAACCCACAAGTACCCTTAGGTACTTCCTAAATACCCATAAAACCCTTTGTCCTTGTAGGTACCAATAGGTACCCATAAGGACTCCGGGTACTCCCATAGTACATGAACAAAAAAGCCACAAAAAAAAAACACAAAAAACACAAAAAATCCCTTTCGCCAGTCGCCTAGCACCCCGTCGGGTCTCCAAGCACCGCCCTGGATATGAAGACGTGGATCGGCTCGCCGAGCCAACTTTCATACATTCATTTTCGCTTTATTTTTCGACACGAAGCTCTGCTCTTGACTTTTCCAGGAGGTTTTCTTTTTTAGACGAATTGATCTGAGTTCTAGCTTCTTCTAGATCATTTTAGACCCTAAAACCTAGATTCTTCCAGAAGACCAAAAAAAAACTTGACCCTCCATGAACTACGACGCTTCAAATGAGCGTTGGGCGAATCCGCCGCGGCCGATGGCCGCGGCGGAGCACGCTCCAACAACCGCTTTCGAGCACTCAATGATCAGTGAGGAGTATGAGCACGATCGGAAGAAGAATCCTCCACCGAAGCAGGGAGTGTCTTTCACCCAGGCCTTGTTAGCGTCTGGCCATGAGAAATCCGATGGAAAGATCAAATTGACGGCCAGCTCGTTCATGGAGGTCGGCTCGTACGCGGTGTTCTTGATTGTGCTGGTTTACGGTGAGTGGGTCTTCTGAAGTTTTATGTTTGAAAGAGATTCACATTGGAATAGCAAAAAGTAACAGTACTAAATAACAAAGTTGAAGCGGAAAACTTTCTCTCTCACGCGTTGCGATCGCGTCGCGGTTGTCTACTGATTTTAAATTCTAAGCCTTGCGTTGCGGTCGCGTCGCGTGCCAGGTGAAAATTAGGTTCTAAGAGGCCCCCCTTCTTTTTTAGAAGCCTCTGTTGGTTCAAGTATCGTAAGTTGAAAACAGAAGAGTAAGTTTTGGTGATTGATCTGGGGCCTATGTAACAGGATAGTTTTTTGAAATATAACCTCATATGTTACGTTGCGGTCGCGTCGCGGCTAACCTTCCTTCCTTTCCAGTTGCCTTCGCCCAAAACAGCATCCAATCCTACTACTACACCAAGGTCATGGGCGATCTCTTCATCTCGGCGTCAGGCGACAATGGAGCTCCTGCCTTTGGCTCTTGCACCTCGATGGATAACATTTGGGATGTAAGACCTCTATTTTTAAAATCAGCTCGTTATGTCGGTTCGAATGAGTATAATCATGACCAAGGGCAAAATGTTTCAAATTTTTTGGGTCTTGCCACGAAAACCATCATAACTCGATTTATCTTGATTCAATTTTTATAAACCATATATTTTTGGAATTAGCTCGTTAAGACGGTTCGAATGAGTATAATCATGACGTAGGTAAAAAATTTTGGATTTTTTGGGTCTCACCACGAAAAACGCTATAACTCGGTTCATTTTGATTCGCTCTTCACGGAATTTATATTTCTGAAATCAGCTCGTTAAGACGATTGGAATGAGTATAATCATGACAGAGATCAAAAAATTTTTCTAGTGGCTCTCCCAAGTGCTCGTGCCCGGTATCTACTGGACGGAGACGTCGAATTCGACGGACAACGAGAACATGATCTACTATGAGAATCGGCTGCTCGGCGAGCCGCGAATTCGGATGATCAAAGTCACCAATGATTCGTGTACGGTCATGAAGAGTTTTCAGCGGGAGATCAAGGAGTGCTATGCGAACTATGAGAAGAAATTCGAGGATAAGACGAAGGTTGCCGATGGGAGTATTGATGCGTGAGTCAACCTAGAGATAGAGAGAGAGAGAAAGAGAGAGAGAAAGAGAGAGAGAGAGAGAGAGAGAGAGAGAGAGAGAGAGAGAGAGAGAGAGAGAGAGAGAGAGAGAGAGAGAGAGAGAGAGAGAGAGAGAGAGA
>LR544074.1:109569-202726 GCA_900536305.3 Caenorhabditis sp. 40 LS-2015
AGAGAGAGAGAGAGAGAGACGCGTTGCGGCTGCGTCGCGGTCACAGCTTTCAGTCATCTTCAGACACGCGTTGCGGCTGCGTCGCGGTCACAGCTTTCTATCATCTTCAGACACGCGTTGCGGCTGCGTCGCGGTCACAGCTTCCTATCATCTTCAGATTCCTCTACGCCTCCGACAAAGACCTCGAGAACTACGATACGACTGGCACCATCGCCACGTACGGCGGCGGCGGGTTCGTCCAACGTCTTCCGGTCTCCGGATCCACCGAAGCGGAATCGGCGATCGCCACACTGAAGGCAAATCGATGGATCGATAGAGGGACGCGTGCGATCATTGTGGATTTTGCGGTCTACAATGCGAATATCAATCTGTTTTGTGTTATAAAGTGAGTTCTTGGGGGAAAAAACATCTCGGTTTCTCAATGTCCAAATTTGAGCGAAACCGAAGGGTTTAGTCATTGAAAAAAGGTTTTCTACAGACTCCTCTTCGAGCTTCCCGCCTCCGGCGGCGTCATCACCACACCCAAAATCATGACCTACAACCTGATCACCTACCAAGGCTCCATCGGCACCCGTATGATGGTGTTCGAGGGCATCTTCTGCGGCTTCGTCCTCTTCTTCATCTTCGAAGAAATCTTCGCCATCGCCCGTCACCGTCTCCACTATTTCACCGAATTCTGGAACTTGGTAGACGTGGCGCTTCTCGGATTCTCCGTCGCTTGCATCATCCTCTCGATGAATCGAACGAAGAAGGGCACGGCGAGAGTGAACTCGGTCATCGACAACGGACTCTCGGATGCTCCGTTTGATGACGTGACGTCTTCTGAGAACGCGTATCTGAATATCAAGGCTGTGGTGGTGTTCATCGCGTGGGTCAAGGTGTTCAAGTTCATCTCTGTGAACAAGACCATGTCCCAGCTGTCATCGACTCTGACCAGATCGGCGAAGGATATCGGAGGATTCGCGGTGATGTTCGCCGTGTTCTTCTTCGCGTTCGCTCAGTTTGGATATCTTTGCTTTGGAACACAGGTGAGTTTGCATATATGAGGTTGAACATGCCTAGACCACGTCTAAACTGAGGTTGACCATGCCTAGACCTCGTCTGGACTGAGGTTAACCACGCCTAGACTGAGGTTGATCATGCCTAGACCACGTCTAGACTGAGGTTAGCCATCCCTTGACCACGTCTAGACTAAGATTGACCATGATTAGACCACTTCTAGACTGAGGTCGACCATGCCCAGAACACGTTTAGACTGAGGTTTCCTTTGCCTAGACCATGGTCGACCATTCATAATCTGATCGCTCTAGTAGAGAGGTCGATCACATTTCGACCATAGCTCAACCCCCCTTCAGATCGAAGACTACTCGAACCTCTACAACTCGGCGTTCGCCTTGCTCCGCCTCATCCTCGGCGACTTCAACTTCGCCGCCCTCGAAGCCTGCAATCGATTCTTCGGCCCCGCCTTCTTCATCGCCTACGTCTTCTTTGTCTCCTTCATTCTGCTCAACATGTTCCTGGCTATCATCAACGACTCGTACGTGGAGGTGAAGGCAGAGCTGGCGAGAACCAAAGAGGGAGATGGAATCCTGGATTGGTTGATGAATGTACGCCCCAGGTTTTGTGTTTGGCGGGAGTTCAAATTTTTCGCACTTTCAGAAAATCCGAGGTCTCACGAAACGCGGAAAACGACCAGACGCTCCAGGAGAAGACGTCACCTATGAGGAGTACAAACTGATGCTCTACCGTGCTGGCTATGCTGAGAAAGACATCAATGAGGCGTTTACGAGGTTCAATGTGATGACGATGTCGGATAATGTGAATCAAGGCGTGGCCGATGAGATTGCAGATGAGATAGCGAGGAATACGGAGCAGAAGAGAGAGTATCTGCAGAATCATAGGGATTATGCACAGTGAGTGGGCTAAGGGGATCCGATGATTATATGTGGTTGATCTTGGTTGACCACACTTCGACTATGGTCAATTACAATTCGACCAGTCTTAACCCAGGTTCACCGGAGACCTGGACCTTGCTTGGGTTTAAGATCTCACGTCATGCCTGCAGGATCTTTAGACTCTTCGGCCAAATTTCGACCACACCCACTTTTCAGCCTCAACCGTCGGGTCGACCAAATGCAAGAGTCAGTCTGCGACATCGTCAATCGAATCGAGACCGTCAACGCTGCTCTCTCGACGATGGAGAAACGAAGTATTCAAAGCCAGGATGGAGGAAACTTGATGGATTTGAGTGTGAGTTCTTAAACTCTGTCCTGTCCACCTCCCGATTATCCTGACCACTTAGACCAACAAGACGACCTTAGACATTCTGACCATCTAGGCGACCTCGACCTTAGACTAACTTAGACCAACAAAATACCTAAGACGTCTTGACCAACCCCGACCATCCCGGCCACCCCCCGACCACCAAAGTCACCCTCTTTTTCCAGTCGATGCTGACCCAGCAAGTCCGCAACCGTGAAGCCTCCCGCCGTTCCACAATCACCGCCCTCGCCTCCGCCGCCGATAAAAAGGAGGAGTAATCCGGAAGATTTCTCAGTTTCTGGTGGTCATTTTGACTAGAGGATTTGAAATTTTGATATTCATCTGGCTATAATCTTCTTGTCCTTCTGACCTTGTAGAAAACTGAAATTTTCCAACCCTGTTAATAAAAAATGTGTGTTAAAATTGGCGTATGTTCCTCACTATTCGACACGTATATCAAATCTTCAACAAAAATATAAAAATTTTCAAGGTTCAGTGAAACCGCGAAAAGTGGAAAGAAATTCAGTTCAAAAAAAAAAAAAACAAATCAATGCCAAAATTATTACATTTCTTATCGGAATAGAAAATTCGAGGGAAAGTGTTTTCGACAGATCCACTCCTCAAAACTTCTTCGGTTTTCAAATATTTTGAAAACAGAAAAAAAGTGTTCTGGAAGAGTGTTGTGTTTCTGGCATTTTGGATTGGAGCGGTTTTTGGAGAGATTGGTTTTTTGGATTCTGGAAGGTTCTGGGATTCTTGGATTCCAGAGAGTCTGTGATTGTGGAGACTTTAAGATTCTGTAAGAAGATTCAGTATTCCCATCAAGAATGAAGAAGAATCCAGTTCATATAGGGAAATCAAGAAACGCAAAAATAACGAAAAATAATTTATGTTTCTCAACTTCCAAAAAAAAAAACCTAGAAATATCAAAGTTTCGCTCGTATTGTTTTCAAATAGCGCAGATTCTGATTCTACGAAATTCTAATTAATTACCGTCAACGCTGCTCTCTCAACGATGGAGAAACGAAGTGTTCAAAACCTGGATGGAGGAAAAATGATTAATTTGAGTGTAAGTGCTTCTAGACCGTTTTGGCCACACCCCCGATCGACCATGAGAGAGCTCGCTGACCACCTAAAACATCTTGACACCTAGACAACCTCGACCTCATAGTCTGACCAAATCAGACCAACAAGATGACCTGAGGCATCCCGACCACCTAGACAACCTAGACAACCTTGACCACCCTTAGACCACCCCTGTACTACCAAAGTTACCATCTTTTTCCAGTCGATGCTAACCTACCAAGTCCGCAACCGTGAAGCCTCCCGCCGTTCCACAATCACCGCCCTCGCCTCCGCCGCCGACAAAAAGGAGGAGTAATCCAGAAGATTCCCAGTTTCGGGTGGTCATTTTGACTGGAGGATTTGAAATTTTGATATTCCTTTGGCTAAGATCTTCTTGTCCTTCTGACCTTGTAGAAAACTGGAATTTTTCAACCCTGTTAATAAAAAAAGTGTTAAAATTGGTGTTTCTTTCTCACCAGACAGGTATCAGATCCTATACAACGCTGCTCTCTCGACGACGGAGAAACGAAGTGTTCAAACTCTGGATGGAGGAAACTTGATGGATTTGAGTGTAAGTGCTTCCTGCCCGTCTTGACCACACTCCATTCACCCTGACCAATTATTCTTAGACCAACAAGAAGACCTAAGACATTCTGACCATCTAGGCGACCTCGAGCTGAGACTTAGACCAACAAAATGACCTGAGGCATCCCGACCACTGTTTATTTCATCATGCGTATCAGATCATCAACAAAACCTTAAAAATTTGAAAGTTCAGTGAAACCGCGAAAAGTGGAACGGAAAATCGGATTATCAAGCTTAAACTGTTTCAGTTCATAAAAGTGACAGATCAATGTCAGAATTTTGACATTTCTTATTGGAAAATGAAAACTCAAGAGCGATTGAAAATTCAAGGGCAAGCGATAAGACGTTTAAGAGCAATCCACTCCTGAACTTTTTTTCGGTTTTCATATAAACAGAAAAAAAATGTTCTGGAAGAGTGCTGTGTTTCTGGATATTTGGATTGGAGCCGTTTTTGGAGAGGTTGGTTTTTTGAATTCTTGGATTCTAGAGAGTCTGTGTTTGCGGAGACTTGAAGATTCTGGCAAAAGATTCGGAAATCCCATCAAGAATGAAGAAGAATCCAGTCCATCTATGGAAGTCTTGAAACGGAAAAAATGAGAAAAAAAAATCGGTTTCTCAACGTCCAAAAAAATTCCAGAAGTCCTAAAGTTTCAATAGAATTTCTAAATACTAATTTTCCAGCCCAACAAAGCTCTCAACTTCCAATAAAATTCTAGAAATCTCAAAGCCATCACATCGCAACTCCAGATGCCAAATACACCGAGGGATTTCAAAATTTCTTGGTGAAATTTTTGAGAGAATACAAAACGGAAGAGGATATTGTGAAGCGGTTCACGATTTTCTCGAGGAATTTGGATTTGGTGGAAAAGTGAGATCTTGAAATTTATTTGTCTAACATCTTCTCGTCCTTCTGACCTGGTAGAAAACTGAAAATTTTCAATCCTGTTAATAAAAAATGTGTGTTAAAATTTATGTGTTTTTTTTATTTATCAGATCATCAACAAAACGTTGAAATTTTCAAGGTTCAGTGAAACCGCGAAAAGTGGAACGGAAAATCGGATTATCAAGCTTAAACTATTATCAGTTCAAAAAATGACAGATCAATGTCAAAATGTTGACATTTCTTATCAGAAAATGAAAACTCAAGAAGGAGTGATACAACGGTTTCGGAACGATCAATTCCTAATTTCATTTTTCTTCGGTTTTCACATATTTTGAAAACAGGAAAAAATGTTCTGGAAGAGTTTTGTGTTTCTGGCATTTTGCATTGGAGCGGTTTTTGGAGAGGTTGGTTTTTTGGATTCTAGAATGTTCTTGGATTCTTAGATTCTTGGATTCTAGAGAGTCTGTGTTTGCGGAGACTTGATGATGCTGTAAGAGGATTCAGTATTCCCATCAAGAATGAAGAAGAATCCTGTTCATCTATGGAAGTCTAGAAACGGAAAAAAAAAGAACGAAAAAATTTCGGTTTCTCAACTTCTAGAAAACATCTGAAATTCTCAACGTTTCAATCATTACACTCTTACACTTCCACTGCTCGTTTTCCAGCCCAACAAAGCTCTTCCGTCGTTCCGAATCGAAAATCTCTACGACATCCTTCAACGCCATCACATCCCAACTTCAGATGCCAAATGTACTGAAGGATTCCAAAATTTCTTGGTGAAATTTTTGAGAGAATACAAGACGGAATAGGAAATGGTGAAGCGGTTCACGATTTTCTCAAGGAATTTGGATTTGGTGGAAAGGTGGGATCTTAAAATTCATTTGTCTAAGATCTTCTCGTCCTTCTGACCTGGTAGAAAACTGAAAATTTTCAATCCTGTTAATAAAAGATGTGTGTTAAAATTGGCGTATTTTCTCCACTATCCGACAAGTATCAGATCCTCAACAAACTTTGAAAACTTCAAAGTTCAGTGAAACCGCGAAAAGTTGAACGGAAAATCGGATTATTAAGCTTACTATTATCAGTTCGAAAAAATGCCAAAATTTTGACATTTCTTATCAGAAAAATATTCGAGGAGGAGTGATAAGACGGCTTTGGGACGATCGATTCCGTCATTTTTCTTCGCTTTTCACAAGTTTTGAAAACAGCAGAATAAAATGTGGAAGAGTATTGTGCTTTTGGCATTTTGGATTGGAGCGGTTTTTGGAGAGGTTAGTTTTTTTTTTGGATTCTGGAAGGTTCTTGAATTCTTGGATTATAGAGAGTCTGTGATTGTGAAGACTTAACAATTCTGACAAACATTCTAAAATTCCATCAAGAATGAAGAAAAATGTAGTTCATTTATGGAAGCCTAGAAACGGAAAAAAGAACGAAAAAATTTTCTGTTTTACAACTTCCACTAAAAACCTAGAAATCTCAAAGTTTCAATAGGATACAAGACATTTTAACTGTTAATTTTCAGCCCAACAAAGCTCTTCCATCGTTCCGCATCGAAAATCTCGACGACATTCTTCAACGTCATCACATCCCAACTCCAGATGCCAAATACACTGAAGGATTTCAAAATTTCTTGGTGAAATTTTTGAGAGAATACAAGACGGAAGAGGACATTGTGAAGCGGTTCACGATTTTCTCGAGGAATTTGGATTTGGTGGAAAGGTAGGGTACTAGGAATCTCGGAGTCTCGGAGTCTCGGAGTCTCAAAATCCTAAAACCTTCTAGTGTTTTCCTCTAGATACAACCTAGAAGACGCCGGAAAAGTGACCTACGAACTCAACGACTTCTCCGATCTCACCGATGAAGAATGGAAGCAGTTTCTGATGAAACCAAGACCTCAAACCCCTAGAAAATCTGGCCCTTCTAGCTCAAACTCCTTCAAGAAAGAGAAAGAGCACATGATCCCAGAATCTGTGGATTGGAGAAATGTGAATGGACAAAGTCATGTGACTGGAATCAAGTATCAAGGACCATGCGGGTCGTGTTGGGCTTTCGCCACGGCCGCCGCTATTGAATCAGCAGTGTCGATTAGGGGAGAAGGATTGCAGAGCTTGTCTTCGCAGCAGGTGGGTTTGGAAAGTTCGCTCTATTGGACACTGGGATAGCTTTTTATTTTTGAGTGACAATGTACTTCACAGTTAGACTGCAACTAGTGAATCCAACGACCTATTATTCAGTCTTGTTGGTTTTGAATGGAAAGAAAATTTGCTCTATTGAGAATGTTGGTGAAAATTACAATGTTATCGGAAAACTAGTAGAAGTAAACACTCAATTAAGTTACTGTATCTGGGAAACAGTAAAAAAACTTAATTTTTTTCAAAAATGTTAATACGAGAAGTGAGCATTTTAACATTTTTCACGACCTACCTGTTTCGATTTCTTAGTTTAAGTAATCTTCCGTTAAACCTGAAAAGTACTGGGAAGTATCTGCGCTCCATTAATAATAGAACCGATGAAAATCGATGAAAAGCACTTTTGTAAAGATCTAATCCTTGAACTAGTTTAGTGAAACAGCGAATTCGAGGTTGTCCACAGTATAGGTTCTTTACATTCCGGATTACGGCAAAGTTGTTCTAGGAATAACTCTAACAATGAGAAAACTGGAATTAAAATTCTTGTACTAAACGAACTCAATATGTGAAAGAAACAGTACCTCAGGTCGTTTTTTGACCATCGTAATGACCTGCGTTTCAATTAGAAACTTTCAAGAAACTGATTTAAAAAAATTTAAAAACAAAAAAATTTCAAGAAGTTTACGGTTTCAACAAGATAGTAATGTTTCAAGGTTTTCCTGCAAAGTCAATATATGGGTAAAGATATGGAAGAAAACCCATGAAACCATGGAAATGCGCTCTATTGGATTAGATTACTTCTCACTTTTCAATTATTAGGTTACCGTAGCCTTCAGGAAGGCCATATTTAGACCATTACTTGTCAAAAAACTCACTAGTTGTAGTCAAATTACTATTGAATAACTTCCATGAATTTACTGATTCAATGAAGCAGTAAACTTTGGAAAGTTGTTCGAATTTCCATGATAAGAAATACAATCGTTTCTCGTGAGTGGTTTGAATGAGAAAGTGTGCTTCATTGAACACCTAAACCAACTCAGTAAACTTGCTCTATTGATGAATAAAAACTGTGAATTTTGCGGAACGAGGACTAAGAATTGACTGTTAACTTTACTGTTTCATAGAATCGGGAAAACTTTGAGTTTTTCAAGACCTGCAATGTGTGTTGTTAAACTACGCTTCATTGATAATCCACCCCATAATACACAGTATTCCAGTTGCTCGACTGCACGCCGGTGTCCGACAAATGCGGAGGCGGAGAGCCCGTCGAGGCTCTCTCCTACGCCCAATTCCACGGAATAACAACGGCTCGCAACTACCCATACTACTTCTGGAGCACCCAGTGCAAAGAGAATGTGCCCTCTGTGGCCAAGATTTCCACGTGGGTGGAGGCGGAGAGTGAGGAGGAGATGGCTCAGATGGTCGCCGTGGGGGGACCCATGATTGTGTGTGCCAACTTTGCAACGAACAAGAATCGATTCTATCATAGTGGAATTGCGGAGGATCCGGATTGCGGGGTGAGTGGCTCTAGAAGGTTCCAAAGGTTCTGGAAGGTTCTGAAAGTTTCTGGAAGGCTCTGGAAGGTTCTACAAGATTCTGAAGGTTCTGGAAGCGTCTGGAAGGCTCTAGAACATTCTATAAGACTCTGGAGGGTAACTCGATGCATTTCAGACCGAGCCCACCCACGCCCTCGTTGTGATCGGATACGGACCAGACTACTGGCTGCTGAAGAACACCTACAGTAAGGTTTGGGGAGAGAAGGGCTACATGAGGGTGAAGAGAGGTATCAACTGGTGTGGAATCAACACGGAGAAACCATTGTTGCCGATTTTGTAGACGCCTTTGAATGTTGAATGAAGATTTTGAGCATTTATCTTCGCAATTGGAGAATTCGAGAATCCCAGAATTGGAGACTCAAAAAAAAAACATCCAGAGTGTAAGGAAGTGTTCGGAATAAGCATCAAGATTCATTAACCGGAAACAAGAATCAACGGGAACAGTAAGAAATTCAAGATTCGAGCATATCATAAAAGTGATGTTTTCTTACTAGGGCAATTTTTGTAAGATCTCATTCGACGTCTCATTCGACGTCTTCTAAAACAGTCATAAATAAAATAGTGAGAGAAGGAAGAGAGAGTGTGTGGGTGTGGGAAAGGATCGGGATGATCTGGTGGGGAAGAAAAACACAAAAGAAACATTCTGATGTCATTCAAGAAAAATTGAAGAGGATGTGGTGGGGATGAATTTTTAGAAAAAGGAAAATGTTACAAATGTTTGTATGTGTTGGAGTAGATGGGGAGCTGCTTGAATTAATCGAGAATGAAAGGAGTGGATTCTGGGAGCCGCATTTTCAGAAGACGCGTGAAACGTTTTCTACACGAGATTGTGCGCTCCAGAAGAGCCGGAAACCAGTTACAAATATGAAGCTAAGATATGAAAGTGGAGCAGGGGAGGGGTAAAAGGAAGGGGGGAAGAATTTTGACATAAAAAATCAAAGCATTTGTGGATCAATAAAAAGTGGGGACTGGTAAGAGAAGACAAACTGGGATGGGATGAGGGGAAACATTTTTAGAAAATTGAAAGAGAGAAGAAGGAAAGCTAGAAAAAGACAATAAATGGAGATGTGTTGATGGGGGTGGGAATAGAAGAACAGCGAGCGGGTCTGAATTCTTTTTGGGAAAATAAATTTTGGCGGGGGTGGGAAGGAAACGGGGAGAGAGCGAGAACGGAGCAATTAGAAGAGAATTCAGGATCGACGATTGAAAATTATGGGTGGTGATCGGTAGGTAGTTCATGCACTTGCTCTTCTTCTTCTTCTTCTTCTGCTGATGTGCGGCTTGTGCCGCCTTCTCGAACACCTGCAAGAAGAAATGGTTGAGAATTGGGGAGGTTTTCAAGGCTGGGTCTCTCAACATTTGAGCCAGAAAACTATGCTCAATTTGTTGAGAATGAGATGTTTTGAATCGAGAAAGGCGTTGTCCAAAATGGAGGAACTCAGGAAGTCCATATTATTAAGCAAGTTTCCCATATTCCCGAACAACAAAACTATGATAGTTTTGCTGAAAATTTGAAGCTTTCTTTCAAAATTTCTCCAGTAGCCGGAATGACGAAACTTGATCATGATAGTTTCTAGTGAGAAGCTCATACCTCGACTTCTGAAGGTCGTTGGCAAATATAGAAAAAGTTGAAGTTGTGTGCGAAGCTTCCTCTATCGAAGCTCTATCCCTCCGATCCGTTCCCTTGTAACGATTCACCTCTTCCGAAACTTCAACGTCGCCCAAACCCTTTGATACCCTTCGTCTACTCTCAACACTCCTCGTATCCAGAATCCGTATTTTCTTGATCTTCCAAGAAGAAATCGTCGATCTGCAAATGCAGCGACACATCTACCACCGGCTCGTTGGCTCGACGAGTTCGGGCCTCTTGACGCATGTGCTCAATCTGCAAAGCCTCATCCATTGAGAGCTCTGGGTGTTGCACCTGAAGAATCGAATTATAGGTTTTCCGAAATTCAAATCTTTCAAACTCACCACCAACTCTTTGGCCAGAGCCTTCACAACTTCGTCATACTCCTCCACAATTTTTAAACCGTCCAAGTCGATATTCACATTTTCCTGAGTACTCTTATCCTTTTGAAAACTGTTCCGAATTTTGATGAGAAACTTGCGAATCGCCTTGAGAATCTTGCAAGGCATTTTGAAGTTATGGGTAGGTTTTCTGATTCCATAAACTTTTGGAGCCAGATTTTTCACTTTTTGGATCGTTTTGGTCATTTTTTATGGCTTCTTGGACCTGCAACAAAGATGAATTTCAAAATTGATAGTAGGAAAGTTGAAGAGTTGAAGTTGAGGGGTTCACTGACTAGGGAATAACCTGAGCAATGTTTGGAGTTACAATATGTGTTGTATACCATTGGAAAGCTGAACAAATTTGCTATCGATTGATATGTTCTGTTTCAGCTGCGGACTCCGCATTCTCGAGGAAATTGAATTCGAAGTTTGTCAACCCAGTAGGTGTGAATTGAAAAGCGTGTTCTCATTCGATCTCAATTTTCTCGAGAACGCGGAATCCACAGAAAAAACGAAGAATATCACTCGATTGCAAATTTTCTCAGCTTTCCGATGATATAAGACACATTTTGTAACTCCAAACACTGCTCGAGTTATCCCCTAACGAAATCACGAGAATGAGAAAATCCTGCCTTGTCCTCGAGGAGTACACGGGGAAACGAAAGGGGAGTGGGGGTCTAAAAAATATTGGAAAAAGGGTAATAAGAATGAGGACTAGTTAGTAGTGTCTTTAGGACCAAGTGAATGAGAATGAGTGAGTGGGTGAGTCCTCTAACATGTGAAGACTCACCCATGTATCTCTGTCTTTGGGGGAGGTGGGAGGGCACACACCACCCTGGCGCTCCTAAATTGAAAAATCACTGCTGACGCGCATCGTGGGGGAAGGCGCGTTTCTCGTTTGTCTGCCTCTCTCAGAGGCACCGTTCAATTTCGTCGGAATTGTGGGGCACTGTTCGTTTTTTGATCTACCAGAAGGGTTTTCTTGCAGGTCTAGGAAGATTTTTTGATCTACCATAAGTCCTCCGTGAGTATCCGAATTCTATAGGCTTTTGTGTCTTGAAAAATGTCGAAATGGAGATCAGTATTCATTCATGGACAGTTGAGTATACATAGAGAGTTTACGGTAGATTATGGGAAGGTTATTAGGGAGAGATCAGAGAGATCAAAAGAATAGGGGGGAGGGTTACGGTAGGTCATGAATTGAAGGTTAAGATAGAGAAATGAATGAATTGGGACAGGATAAAATACACAGAGTTTCATGGGGTTATTGATACAGTAAGAAATCTCAAGAGTCCATTGAAGAAGAGATAACACATCCCTCAAGCGAGTTGCTGCATACTGTAGGCCTGCTCGCCCTTCTTTCCCCACATAGCCATCCGATACTGAGAGATGCTCAAGATCACAGCGATAGGGTCGAGGCATGGGAAGAAGGAGACGAGAATCGAGGAGACCGAGAATCCAACGTTGCCATCGATATGGAAGATTGGGAGGATGAGGACGCAGATGATCGGGAGGAAGAAGAGAATGAAGGGGAGGAAGGTCTGGAAATGGGGGAGTTTGAGGATTCTGGGGATCCTGAGATTCTTAGAGTCTTACCTGCATGCGTTGAGCTTTGAACAACTCCTTTTGCTCCTTCTCATTATCCCCAAGAATCGTCTTCAAAGTTCGAGCCAGTTTCCAGATGCACACAAGAATCACCACTGCAGAAGACACGATGATCGTCAAAAACGAGATTCCCATAACCACTCCCCAAAAGTTCCAATCGAAGTGTCCCGAAATCGAGTCCTCCTTCTCATAGACCGCCGCCACGTAGGTCGTCGAGCTCAATGAGCAGTTGTAGTTGTTGAGAAGTGACTCGCTGATGACTTGGTCGACGTACGGGGTTTCCTTGGCGATCTCGAAAATGCAGAGCCCCCAGAAGGTGCCGACGGAGAAGATGAAGAGGAACCAGAGGAGCAGGGAGCGCGTGGTGGAGAAGAGTTGGT
This sequence comes from Caenorhabditis sp. 40 LS-2015, assembly GCA_900536305.3. Lineage (NCBI taxonomy): Eukaryota > Metazoa > Nematoda > Chromadorea > Rhabditida > Rhabditidae > Caenorhabditis > Caenorhabditis tribulationis. The sequence continues at coordinate 122,048 of LR544074.1, forward strand.
TGCCGCTGGAAATGGTGGGGTTTGGAGGATGTGGTCTAGTTGAAGCGATGAGGTTCATTTTTCAAGGGGCTTGGTAGATATGGCCGAGGATATGAGAGGTCTATGAGGAGGTGGTCAAAAGCTAGGACGATGAGGTACATCTTCCGAGGGGCTTGGTTGAGAATATGAAACGTGTGGTCGATCGGCGGTCAACGATTTTTGGGGTCAGTGGCGGCCTTAGGTATAAGGTCTATGGTCTAAGGTCTAAGGTTTAAAGGAAGTGGTCGACCACACATGGATGAGGTCAATGGCCATCGAAAATATCGTCGTCCTTGTGGTCACAGATTTTGAGGTCGGTCTGCGGTCGAGAATCGAAAAATTTCATTCGCCCGGAGAGTAGTCTAGACCTCGACCGACCTCGACCGCAAATAGACCAGAAGCTAGTGATGATCCAACAAGGGTTGTGGTCCACCATGGTCAAATCACTTTGAGCTCATGGTGGATCTTGGTTGGGTCATGGTCGATCTTAGTTGTGTTGTGGTCGATCTTGGTCGAATCTTGGTCGAATCTTGGTCGAACCATGGTCGGCTCATGGTCGATCTCGGCGGACATTGATCGACCAAACCCCTCCTCTCCCCCCTTTCCAAAATGCTTCCGAGATCTTTGTTGCTGCTACGACACCTTGACTGATCACCTCCTCCCAACCCTGGTGGGCTCCCCGGGGACCCCTAATGAGCTGCTAGATTCTAGGAAAATGTCGCGGAAAACAGAGACTAGATTCTAGATGATAAAACAGTCATGTGATGAACTAGAAATGTGGTGTCAACAATTAGCGAGTTTGATATTTTGATTCCTTCCAGAAGACTCTATATCCTCCTTACCGACAGACTCGATCAAAGCGGAAGACGAATTTGACGGCGCACAAGACCAGCGAGTTGCAGTAGGTGGCTCCGTAGATGGCCATCAGGATTCGGATGGTGAGCTTTGGAAGGCGAGAGATCGGGTTGGCCGAGAAGACGTAGAGCACGTTGCGCTCGATGGAGATCACCTGGAAGAAGGATTGGGTTGCTCATTTCCACTCTAACGCATCAGTGTTGAGCGGAAACCGGTTTATCTTCGGAATGAAAAATGCTACCAAAAAAGTGTCAACAGATAAAATGTAGATCTCAATGAGTGCTATCGATTGGTATAAACATCAGCTAATAAGATGCATGGGGAGTTGAGATATAGTAATTCTCCTGTCCGGCACAAGAAAAGCTTTATCTCAGTTTTTCAACACGATGTTGGAGTGATTTTTATACCAATCGATAGCTCTTATTGAGATCTACATTTTATCTGTTGACACCTTTTCTGTAGCAGTTTTCATTCCAAAGATAAACCGGTTTCCGTAAATTTCCGTACCCCAACTCACCGGATTCAGAAGCATCTGAAGGAACGAGAAAACCAGCAGATTCAGAATATTGACTCCCATGAGCCATCGGTAGTTGCCAAAGTGACGGGATGCATCCGAAATTAGGAGTCTTCCGAGGTGATAGTTGAAGACGACAGTAAGCCCGAATCCAAACACATTCACCCAACGAGCCACGTCCTGGAGCAGCATCTTGGAGTCGAATGAGTTGGGTAGACCTCTGACGGAGACTTGCGTCTGAAAGGGGCGGAGCTTAGAGAGATAGAGAGAGAAAAAGAAAACGAGAAATAGTGTGTGGGAGTGAGAGAGTGTAGAGAAAAGAGGGGAAATATGGAGACGATGAAAAAAGCGAAAACAGCAATTATCAGATTTCAAAGGTGCTCATTATGGAGAGAATTGAAATTCATAATCTAGACTTCAGATTATGCTGACTCAAGAAAAGGGATTCTGATTCACCATTTTTCGAAATCAAAATCAGAAGACGTTGAAGGATAGGAAAGAACTTTTGGAACTTTGGAAAACTTGGAAGTCCAAAACTTTTTCAAGTTAAACAACTTTTTCATCGGCAACAAGAAGAATTCAGATGACGTCAACTATTCGGATTCCAGAACTCATCTGACATGGACATTGATATTGATATCAACGTCATCTGAATAAGATTCTGATTTTAGAATGCGTCATTTTTTTTCTTTGGTAAAGTGAAAAACAATTGTCATTGTCATTTGGGATTTTGAAGACTGATAATGACGAAAGTGGTAGTTTTTGGTTGGTAAAAAAGAAAACTCAGATTCCGACTAATAGTAAGCTCCGCCCACTTTTGGCAACCCTGGCAGGGTTTTTTGCAATTTTGCGGCACGATTTTTTGATTGGAAACGCAAAAAATTCCGAATTTTCACTTTTCTGGTAAATTTGTGTCATAATTGGAAAATTGAAAAGCACACAGATTTTTCGAAAAACTGAAGCAGATTTTTTTTTCCGAAAAACTTTATTCAAATATCTAAAAAAACTGATAATTTAGACAGTAGGGCATCAATTGGTAGAATTTTCAGAGAAAAAAATTTTCGAAAAAAAATTTTTCGGAAAAAAAATCGAAATAAAATTTTTCGGAAAAACAATTCCAGCTAAAAGTAGGCTCCGCCCACTGTTGGCAACCCTGGCCAGAAGTGGGCGGAGCTTATTATTAGCCGGAATCTTTGCAACTATGTGGTGTAACATTCGGAATGGAAAAATCGGAAAGCACACGAATTTCTCGAAAAACTGAAACTGAATTTTTTTTTAAACTTTATTCAAATATCGCGAAAAACTGAAAGTCTATACAGTACGGCATCAATTGGTAGAATTTTCTGAAAAAAAATTTTTGAAATTTTTTTTCGAACATTTTTTTCCGAAAATTTTTTCAATTACTCATATCCAAATGAGCAATCTGGTTAACTTTGGGTTTTACTAGTGAACATGTTAGAAAATCCCTGCCGATAAACAAAGCTTGCGACTAAGCTCCGCCAACTTCTGGAAACCCTGGCCAAAAGTAGGCGGAGCTTACTATTAGCTGGAATCTTTGCAATTTTGCGACACTATACTTGGGCTGAATTTGAAAAATTGAAAAACACACAAATTTCTCGAAAAACTGAAACAGACTTTTTTTTAAACTTTATTCAAATTTCGAGAAAAACTAATAATCTAGACAATAGGGCATCACTAGTTACAGTTTTCAAAAAAAAATTTCAAGAAAAAAATTCAAAATGTTCAATTGCTCATATCCAAATGAGCAATCTGATTAACTTTCGGCTTATTAGTGAACATGTTCAAAAATCCTTGCCGATAAACGGAAATTATCAAAATCACGGCCAGCGGGTCCAACACCGGATAGATGGAGATCAAAATCGATGTCAAACAAATGGAGGCGTCATTTCGGACATGGAAAATGGGCAAAATCAGGACGATGATAATGGGAAGGTAGATCAACACCGAGGGAATGATCATTTGGGACATGAGCGCGCGAAATAATTGTTTTTGAATGGTCTCGTAGATTTTCGAGTAGCTGACACGCTGCATTTTGTGATGGATGAAGCAGAAGCAGATGAGGATGACGGCGAAGGAGAGGCTCTGGAATTTGGAGCATTTTGCGGAGGTTCGGGTTAAAAATGAGCAATTGTTGAAGTTCAGGATTTTTGGTTTGAAATTTACAGTTTCTAGACGAAAAATTAGCGTTCTCCTGACAAAAAGTTTGTTGCTTCGAACCAGGATTCTAGGTTTATGTTGAAATTTAGTAAAAATTAGAGCAAAAAATGAGTCGATTTCTGTATTTTTTTAAGCCCAAATTTAACTTTTTCAAGGCGGAAATGAATTATTGTGGATCGAAGTTCAGAATTCGTAAGTCGAAGCCCTTTGTTCTGCAGTCAAAACAGAGCTTTTTTTAAGGCCCACAGTAGACAACTGGGGACCCAAAGATGAGCATTTCAAACTCGAAATCAATTACTTTTGATCTCAAATTCAGTGTTTTGAAGCCAAAGTCGATCCTGTTTGTGATAAAATCAAGGGTTTTGAGCTAAATTTGAGCACTCCTAACCGTGTTCTATGACAAAAGCAGTTCATTGTTGGTTGGAACTGTCCAGGTCAAAAATGAGGTATTCTAAGCCAAAATTGATCATTTTCATATATCATTGGAAAGCTGAGAAAATTTGCAATCGAATCATATGACTTGTTTCTGATGTGGACTCCGCTTTTTGGAGAAAATTGAATTCGAAGTACGCAAACCCAGTTCTAAGTGCAAATCGACTGGGTTTACGTACTTTGAGACCAGTTTTCTCGAGAATGCGGAGTCCGCAGCAGAAACAAAATATATAAATCGATTGCAATTTTCCTCAGCTTTCCAATGATATATGACACATTTTGTAACTCCGAACATTACTCGGAATCTTACCTAGTGAGTCAAAAATTTCAACAAAAAAATACTTTTCGGTTTCAAAATTGTATCAAAAGTTTTGACGGTCTGCACACTGTAGTACGCATTCGTTCATCGCGTGTCAATAGAAAATTTTCGAGTCTAGCACTACTCGTGGATAAGATTTGTCTGTAGATGGATATCCCACCCTAGCGTTGAATTGTGACAGTCACGGTTTTATACAAATCGTGGTCTACGACTCAAGCTTTTTTGAATCCTAGTAGACAACTCTCCAACCATCTCCCTCACCATAATCAGAGCAAAGTTGAGGATCATAAAAATGACAGGCCAATTGATCGACTTTTCCTGGAACTCGTCTTCAATCTCATAACTCGCAGCGACATAGTAAACTTTGGCCATGTCCAGATCGAAACTTGACGCCATGACGGGTCTGAAAACGGCGCGAATTTTGAATTTTCGAACCAACTTTCTCAAAATCGAGTTGTGGTAGAAGGAGCAGGAATAGAAAACTTGAAAAACTGGACCACAGCCAAAAATTTTATTGTGTTTCAGATCGGTCATAATAGTGGTATTTAATCGAATCACTACTGCGTCCATAAATGCTACTCTGTCCAAGAATTTCGCGAACCATTTTCTTTACCAACCAGACTTTTCAACCTCGCTCGACCACACACACACACCCACACGCCTTCCAACTTCTCACCTCAATATCTCGCTGACTTGCTCCGTCTCCTTGGCCAGGAAGAAAATGCAGAGTCCCCAATTGATGCCAAAAATGCCCACCAAGGCATACCAAAACCACAAGTAGCGTCCTTTGAAGTACACCAGGTACTTTCGACGGCTGATTGAGAAGCAACGGTACACGAATTGCACAGCGATGAGGATCAGGGCTTGTGAGTAGGAGGTGCCGTAGACCGCTGGAAAGAGGTGAGGTCTAGGTGTGGTCGATCATCATTCATGATAGTTTGACCTACTATTAGCGACTTCACTAGTTTAGATCAACCACCATCATCGACCTATGACTATGGCTGACCAAAACTTACATAATAAGAATCGCATCATAACACGCGGCACTTCCAAGTAGTTGGTCGAGGTGAAAACAAAGAGGACGTACTTTTCCGTAGAGATTACCTGAAATTGAGATTTGTGTTCTGGTCGACCACAAGGCTGCCGAGGTTCATCAAAATTTGAGAGGTCGACCACAATGTTTCGACCACTCCGACCACACAACCTGTGATCGCTGATTTTGACCTCCAAACTTTTGACCACCTCGACCACCCCGCCAAAAACCTACAGGTTGTAGGAAAGCATGAATCGCGGCGAAAATCAGACTGTTGATGGAGAATGACATCATTAGGTACACATAATTCCCAAAGTGTTTGGGTGACGCCGTGGAGATGAGATTCAGAAGGACACCATTGATAAAAGTGGACATGATGAATGTGATGAAATCGGTGACACGTGTCACCTCGAGCCATTTGGCTGCTTTGGTGATGTGAAAGGTTGGAAGGGTGGTGAGGTTGGCCATTTGACGTCTTCTGAAATTTTGAAGGGATTCTGGAACTGGAGGAACTCTTCAGAAGATGTCAAAAAGCCGAAGAACGATTGTCCATGGAATTAAATGTTTGAAAAGAAAAACTAAAATTCATCTGAAATCTGTGAAACTGAAATTTTCAGATTTCAGATTTCTAGAATCTTCTAGAAGCAGAAATGTGTATAGTGAAAGTTTTAAGCGTCTAGAATGGCTCAAAAATAAATTCTAGACACACCTTTCCTCTTGGGATTTTTGAATTCCCCGCCTTTTTCTTTTTCTCGCTAATTGTTGGCATGGCTAGACGGAAAGTTTGTGTGAAATGGATGATAATAAAATGAGGAAGTGAATTTTCAGGGATTCTGTGGAAGAAGAGTATGGCGTCTGATGACCGTGGACGTCAGAGGAAGATCGAGGATAAAAATCGGAAATCTTTGAGGTTCGGAGATAGGATTTTGGATTCTTGGATTTTGGATTCTTAAATTCTTAGACCTCACCGACGTTTTGATGTTTCGATCTCTTTCGACCTGATTCGATCATTTTTCGACCATTTTCGGATATCGTTAACGATTCCTTTCTCTGTGCTACTCCTAGAAGACGTCGTTGTTGGTGTGGAATATAGATGATGTACTCCGTCTCCCCATCCTCCTCGCTCGTCTCCAAAGCGACCGCCACATATGCCATCGGGTCGGCGATGTCGTTGACGTGAAGATCGAGATTCCCCTGAGCGTCGAACTTGTGAATCAGATGGCAGTTGGTGTCGGGGCGGCAGTTGACTGGCATGCCGTAGCACGCGTTCGGCTCCGAGCATTGTGGGCTCAAGCCGAGAGTGAAGGGAAGGAGAGCGAGTAGGGTTAGGGTTAGATGATGGGACAGCATTATTACCTAAAAGTTGGAATTAGTAGTTAAAACTAAAAGAAAAGATTTTACAAATCGATAAGATATAGATAGAACAGCGAAAATTTTGAGCTAAAATTCATCACTCAGATCCAAAGACGTCTCAAAAAAAATCCTCTTCTCTCGTTTCCATGACGTCCTCGGCATATCCCATCTGGGCTCGGAGCATTACGGACTCGAGCCAAAGGTGAAGAGGGTGCCTATCAATCTTATGAATGACCACAATTTTTGAAAAAGCGGTTTTGATTTGAACACACAGTGCTTGTCCACCTCTGGTGTCCAAACCAATATACAGTAGCTACAAATTTACCATTTTCAGTGCAAAATTATCAACTTTGAGCAGTTGAAAAAGTATGTTGCAATCATTCGATTTTTCTGAAACTTGGTTAATGTACCAAGCAACTTTAGGTCTTCATTTTTGTAGTTGACAACTTTTTACGAAATGTGCAATGAAGAGAGTGATGTCGCGTATAGTCCATCAAAACTTGGTATATTTCAGTGCAAATTCTTAAACACGGCACAACTGACTTGATTGTGGTTTTCGTAAAATGTTGTGAACTACAAAAACGAAGATCTAGAGTTGCTTAATATATTCACCAAGTTTCATAGAAATCGAGTGATTGAAACATACTTTTTCAACTGCTCAAAGTTGGTCATTTCAAAATAGTCAAATTGTAAGTTTTACATATTGGATGGTACTGTATAACTACTGATAAACAAATAAACACCTGATACCAAACATGTTTATTCATATCAGAAAAACAAAACAGAAAATTATTCACGGAATAACAATAGCCAATGGAGTGACTTGATATCTCGGCATGCACATCTCATTGATGAATGAGTACTCACAACAGATACTGCATGTCGGGTTTGGCTCGTGGTTGAAGAGACGGAAGCCGAGTCTGCAAGAGGAACGGGGAGATTTGAATTGCTAAACATTTCAAAAGGAAATCGGGATATAAATATAGTGAGAGTGAAAATCAAGCTTTTGAAACACAAAATTTTTTTTGTAACCAAGTAAAACGGGAAGGGTTTTAGACAGATAATAACGAGATTGCCCATCTTATGATTTTGCCAAAGTGAAAGCCGGATGGTCTAGAAGCTTTAAATCGTGGTTTCCTAGGCCATAGAAAAAAGGGCACTTCGCGAATGCCGACTCGCGCCACAGATCTCAAAATGGGCGGAGCTTAAGATCCGACAACAAAAAATTTGAATTTCTAAACGACCTCTATTGCAAGTAACTTGGAAATTTGAGGACTCATAGTAATGGCCTAGAAATTTCGAATCGTGGTTTTCTAGGCCATAGAGAGAAAGGTCATTCGTCTATTTTGCAATGTCTCAAAATGGGCGGAGCTTAGCGGGTTTAGAGGGTTTAGAGATTCCAGAAGATTCCGAGAAAAAGTTTAGAACAATCGAGACTTTTTTGCAGACCCACCGGACAAAAATTTTTTTTGATCTACCTCTAAAATTTTTTGATCTACCGCGCGCGCAAACTTGGCACGTTGAAGGCGAGAGGAAGCAAACAAAACAAGGGTTCTCATTCTTCAGTTTTTGCTTTTTTTTCTCGGTTTTCAGTCAATTTTTTGACAAGTTTTTGAATTTGGATTTTGGCTCAAAATTTTTACCGTTTTTTCGTCATTTTATCTCGATTTGTAGAATCTTATCCTAATTTTTTTTCTTCATTCATTTGATTGCCAATTTCCAGGTAAAAATGCCGTCCCATCATCTAACGCTAACCCTACTCGCTCTCCTCCTTCCCTTCATTCTCGGCTTGAGCCCACAATGCTCGGAGCCGAACGCGTGCTACGGCATGCCAGTCAACTGCCGCCCCGACACCAACTGCCATCTGATTCTCAAGTTCGACGCTCAGGGGAATCTCGATCTTCACGTCAACGACATCGCCGACCCGATGGCATATGTGGCGGTCGCTTTGGAGACGAGCGAGGAGGATGGGGAGACGGAGTACGTCATCTGCATTCCACACCAACAACGACGTCTTCGAGGAATCGCACACGGGGAGGAGCCGGTGCGGATTACCGAGCAGGTTCGGTTTTTGGGTGGGCTGAAAGTGGTCAGAAACTTCTCATTTTCAGCCAATGGCCAAGTACGTCACACAAGTTTCCGCCAACGCCTTCGTGTGCTCCTTCCTGGCCACAGAGCTCCCGCCAAACTTCCAGACCCGTGACGTCTTCTCGGTCGTCGAAGGAGTCTACGAAGAGAATCTGGTGATTCCTCAAGGAGAGCAACTCTCGGAGCCTCTCTACCTCCATCCGGTGGCTTTTCGCTCCTCCTCAATTTCGGATGATTCTGAAGACGTGATGTCTCCAGACGAGCGAAAGGCGACGTCGGACTTTTTGGGAACGTTGAGACGAATCAACGGTGGAATTCAGGAGGACAGTGAGCTCGAGGAGACGGATGAGGGCGAAGAGGAGGACGCTCTGGAGGATTTGCTCGACAAGAAGTACAGTACCCGGAAGCGTGATGAGGAGAAGAAGAAGGTCAGCAGAAGACGTCAAGAGGATTCGGAGGAAGAGAGTCCGCGCAAGAAATCCAAGTCCCGCCCATCGAGATATCAGGATGACGATGAGGAGGAAGAAGAGGAGGAGGAGGAGGAGACACCGGTAAGTGAAGTCAACGTCTTCTGAATCCATAGCTTCCAATTTTCAGAAGAGAAAGCCTAGCAAGAAGAGTCGCCGCAGAGATTCAGAAGAGGAGGATGAGTATGAGGAGGGTGATGATGCGGAGGAGGCTCCGAGAAAGAAGAAGAATCAGGGGAAGAAGGGCGGAAGACGTGGACGGAAGGAGAAGAGCGAGGAGGATGAGGACAAGGATGATGAGTACACGGATGAGCAGGGGTGAGGAGGAGGGGGACTGGTTTTGGCGGGAAACTTTGAAAACTTTGGGCATCATGGGTCAAAACTGACCAGTTTTGGATAAGAATCGAAAGAGTTTTGTTTTGGTGGTTCTTGGATAGTTGTCGACCGCAAATCGACCAAATTTTGACCGATTTTGGTAGTGATTAGTGTTGAGCTTAAACGAGTTACAGACATTTACGGAAAACGGTTTATCTTTGGAATGAAAAATGCTACAAAAAAGGTGTCAACTGATAAAATATAGATCTAAATGAGAGCTATTGAGTGGTATAAAAAACAGCAAAAATTTTTGATGGGGAGTTGAGATATGGCGTTTCTTCCGTGTTCAGTCTTCCGTCTAGCATGCGTTAGACGGAAGCAAGGCTATATTGCAGTTTTCCAACAAGATTTTGAACCAGTTTTTATACCAATCGATAGCTCTCATTGAGACCTATATTTTGTCTGTTGACCACTTTTTTGTAACATTTTTCATTCCAAAGATAATCCGTCTTCCGTAAATTTCTCTAAACCTCTTTCACGCAACTCTGGTGTGATCTTGATGAAAGTTTGATCCAAGTAGCATAGTTTTGGTTGCAAGTGACTGAGGTTGAACAGAAATTAGTCGAGGTTTCGGTGAGAAATATGGTCAGAAAGTTGGTTGAAAATCTGGTCGGAAAGTTGATTGAATAGTTGGTGGAAAGTTTGATAGAAAGTTTGGTTTTATTTTTCGGTCCAATTTTCGATCCAATTTTCTATCCCTTTTGACCCAGCTCTCAGTGACTGTAGACATAGTACAACTTTACATTGGACCATCAATTTTTCTGAAAATTCCCTCCGAATCAAAACTTTTTGAAACTGAAATGTTTCAAATTTTCACCAGATAACTTTGACCGAACATTTGCCGTTTTTCAATCAGATTTTCGACGGAAAAAGTAATCAACCACTTTTCGACCACTTTTTCCGCCCAAACTATTGAAAATTTTGGAAGAAATTTTGGATCAAGGTTCAACAAATTCACCTTTTCCAGATCCAACGAGGACGATGACGAAGACAATGGCTCGAACCACGTGGCTACTTTGGCTATTATTGCTGTGCTCGTCGTTGTGATGATTGAGCTATAAACAAAGCTCCGCCCCTTTTTTTTTTCTCTAGGCCCCGCCTACTTTTCGCTTAGCCCGGCTTTGATTCTATTGCACTCTCAAAAAGTATCGTTTTTTTCTGTAAAATTTTTTTTCTAGACTTTATGAATGAAGATTGTAATGGGAAAGTTTTTGGTCTTATCGAAATTTTTTCAAAATCTCAAAATTTCAAAACTTTACCTCGAAATTTTCCTCAACATGTCCAACTGTCTCTCCGGATGTCCGTGGATCTCGATCAAAATTTGACAGACGAAATATTTCGTCAAGAAGGGTTCCAGTGCCTCATGCTCGGAACTTTCGATGTCGATTTTTAGAATTTCGACTTCTTTTGATCCCGAATCGATCATCATTCGGTCTGGAAACGGTTGCGAAATGGGAAGTTGCGAAACGTCCTGATGGGGTTTTTGGTTCCGTCTAGGAACCAAATCATTTTGACCTGGGACATTTCAAAACCAGTCATTTCAGAACCTAGTCAAGCCAAGACGCATGATAACCAACGAGGTTCATAACCAAGTCGTTTAAGGACCCGGTGAAACCGGTGATTCCACGACCAAGACGGATCGAAACCAGGACATTTCATAAACTCACAAAGTTTCAGGGTATCCGGAACGGACCCGACAAAAAGTTGACCTCTAATTTTCGAGTATCTTTCCTGAGTCTTCGCGTTTTGTTTCGCCATATCTGCTCCGATAATATTACATCGATTTTCGGTGATTGATTGGATTTCCTCGTCGAATTGGATTTGATCGTTTAGGCCCAACGACATCATTCTGGAAATTGTTTTGGAGAAAAAATACATTTTTTGAAATTTCGGCAAAAAATCGGTTTCAAAAAGTTGAGATTTGGATTGTGTGATTTGGGAAAGTGTTGCAAGAGAGCAAGAAAAACCGAGTTTTTTTCAAATGCAAAAATATCTGGAGATTCGCGCATGTTCCTTTAAAGTACGGTAGCTGTTTTCGTGGCGAGATATCACCGTGAGGAAGTCGGCGTACCACAATAAATTTGGCGGCTGGGCGTTTTTCAACAGGCTTTGTTCAATTTGAAATAATGGGTTTCAGAATGGTCTGGTTGCGAAACGGCAAGTTCCGAAATGACCAAAATTTTTAAGTATGAAAACATAGGGTTTTGAAACAGCTTGGTTTTGAAGTGGCATGGTTTCAAAATGACTTGGTTACAATAGTCACGAAATGGATTAGTTTTGAAATAGACCAGTTACAGAACGAGAAGTTTCGAACCCTCCAAGAACGCGTTTTAGGGACCTTTTGAAACTGAGAATTTTCGAAACTAGGATGTTCGAAATTGGGGCGTTTCGAAACCAAGCCATTTCAAAACCTTGTCCACAAGAAGTTATCAATAGAGCGCAAATGGAAAAAAAACTCACGTACACCCATCCCTTGCCCTTTTCGGATCACAAGTCACCTTCCCACTATCACCCACTCCTCCGACTCTCACTTTCACCGGACAAAATGCCTCTGGACGAAGGGTGTCGTAAAATTTTCGGGTCTCATTTTGCTTCGATGTTTCCAAAATGTCCGCTCTCGATTTTGAGGCGTTTTCGAGAAATTCCAGGCGGAGTTTCTGTAATAAATTTTGGTTTTCTTTCGACCTAATAAACTTACTTTCAAAGAAGCACTTTCCATATCTAATGGGGGATCTGAAATGGGAATTTTTTTTTGCTAGAAATTTTCGAGAAACTCACTCCTCCTCAACTCTTTGTACAGGTACAGGATGGCTAGACACTGGGCGAAGAATACAAGAGTGCAAAAAAATAGAGTGTTATTATCCTTTCGTTTTCTGGTGAACACCATTTTGGGCTTGAGACTTGCATAGGACATGTGGATACGGAAAAGAGGGGGACAGTTTTGAGGATAATTAGAAAATGAGGGGGGACTTGTTGGCTTAGCTGGTAATGAAGAGCAAATAATAAGGAAACTGGGGAACTGGTCAGATCTAATAACAATTATGAAACAGCCAAGGATTGAAAAAGCTGGAGGTCTAAGGTCGAAAAATTGAACTTTTGTGAGCGGTAGACTTTGACATCATCTTGTTTGTCTTCAGAAGAAGAGGTCAGAAAGCTGAATTTCATGTCTCAAAAACTATTTTGAAGCGAGATATATATTTTTCATTTTTTGAAGTTTCCTTGCTGAAAAACGATTTCAGACTATAAGGCCAACTTTTCAGTACTTATCATGGCCAACAACGAGGTTCACAACCAGGCCATTTGATGACCAGGACATTTCTAAAACGGCGATTCCACGAACAAGACGGATCGAAACCAGGCCGTTTCATAACCGAGACATTTCAAAACATACAAAGTTTCAGGGTATCCGGAACGGACCCGACAAAAAGTTGACCTCTCATTTTTGAGTATATTTCCTGAGTTGTCGCGTTTTGTTTCGCCATATCTGCTCCGATAACATTACATCTAGTTTCGGTGATTGATTGGATTTCCTCACCAAATTGGATTTGATCGTTTAGGCCCAACGACATCATCCTGGATATTGTTTTGGAAAAATATTAATTTTGAAATTTCAAAAAAAAAACAGTTTCAAAAAGTTTAGATTTGTATTGTATTATTAGGAAAAGCGGTTCCTGAGGTGCCAGTGGTTGATTCTCAATAGATGTCACATCTGTCCGTGGCGTCGAAATTTTCTCTCGGTACTAAAATCGTCACCGTACTTTGAAGGAACATGTTCGAATTTAAAGTCATTTTTCCGATTTTCAAGCAATTTTCAATATGGTTTTGCAGGAACATGTTACAAAAAGACCCAAACACTTTTTCTTCCCAAAATTTGTTGAAAAAAGTCTTGAAAATTGGGAACATGTTATGAGATTCGTGCATGTTCCTTTAAAGTACGGTAGCTATTTTCGTGGCGAGATATCAATGTGGGAAAGTCGACGTGACTCTCGCTCAGATTTGGCTTCCTAACTCAAATGAAAAAACTGTTTTATTTCATCACATGCAAGAAAATTATGTACAACACGAAACGGAAAAAAAATTCAAAACCAGATGTGAAAAAAAGATGAAAAATTAAAAAAAATTGTCGTTGGGGAAGGAGAGAGAGAACAAAAAATGGACCTGTCCAAATTGGGCCAAGGAGACTACTGAAAAAGCAAAAGAAAATGATATTTTATGTACAAGATCAGATAAGAATATATGTTTAACCGATCTAACAAGAAAGAAGTAAATTCTTCGAAAGGTTCGTTGAAGCGGGAAAAAAATGAAATTTGGATTTTTTTTGGGGTAGATTTTCGGGGAAATTATGCATGATTTCTATCACGATTTCTTACACTGCCACTGTTGAAAATAAAGGCCAAGAAGCTTCAAATTTCAGGGTTCTAAATGGAGCTCCGAATCTGAGTAAGAGCAAAAAAAACCGTAAAGAGTTGGCAGAAAGGGGTCTGGGGAATGATGAAAAGATTTGAGACAACAAAAATGAACCAAAGGGGAAATGATTGAACTAAAAAAGAAAGAAAACAAAGGTCGAAGGAAAATTGGGTAATAAGAACGAGATTGACGTTGATTCGAGACAGATTTAAGACTTGAAAAATGAAATGAACATTTGACATTGGAACAGCTGATGATAGGGCCATGAAACCGAAGGAAGATTCTGTGATGAAAAACTCGAACAAGAACATTTGAAAACCAATCAAGACTTTATAAACGCTATTAGGACATTTCGAAACTTATCAAGACGTTTTGAAACTTTTAAGACGGTTTGAAAAACACCATGACGTTATGAATGAAACTGGGGAACTGGTCAGGGATGAAGATCTGTACTACCCACTATTATGATGTCGGCCGGCACGGCCAACGGTCGAAAAATCTGACCGTCTGAGGTCGAAAAAATCAAAATTTTGTGAGCGTCAGATTTTGATATCATCTTGTTTGTCTAAGGATATGAGCTGAAAAATATCACTATTTTTTTATTACATGCAAGAAAATTATGTACAACATGAAACGGAAAAAAATTCAAAATCAGATACGAAAAAGATAACAGATACAAAAATTGTCGTTGGGAGAGAGAGAGAGAGAGAGAGCAAAAAGTGGACCTGTCCGAATTGGGCCAAGGAGACTACTGAAAAGCAAAAGAAAATTATATTGTTATGTACAAGATGAGATAAGAATGTCGACATTTGCAACTGATCTAACAAGAAAGAAGGAAATTCTTCGAAAAATGATGATCTGTTGAAGCTGGAAAAAAAGAAATTTGAATTTTTTTTTGGGGTAGATTTTCAGGGAAATTATGCATGATTTTCTTGAGAATTTAAAAACTAACACTGTTGAAAATGATGGGCAAAAAAGCTTAGAATTTCAAGTTTCTAAACGAAGCTCCGCCCCTTTGCTGTTGGAAGCAGCGAAAGGTGTGATAGGGCTTTGCCAAAGGGGCGGAGCTTAAAGCGGATTATGAAAAGAATCGATATGGGAACGAGCAAGAGGGGTGAAAAAAGAGCAAAACTACCCGTAACGAGTTGGCAGAAAGGGGTTTGGGGAATGCTGAAAAGGTTAAAGACAACAAAAAATGAACCAAGGGGAAATTGATTGAACTAAAAAAGAAGGGAAACAAAGGTCAAAGGAAAATTGGGTAATAAGAGAATTTTCTCTACTTTGAGACTAGAAAATTTGAAGTTGGAACATCTGATGATGATAGGACCATGAAACCGAAAGAAGATTCTGTAAAAAAAAACTTATGTCAGGACATTTGAAAACCAATGAAGACGTTTTGAAACCGTACCCGCTTTAGGGTACCTCTGAGAATTTTCTATAAATCGGCTCATTTATAGAACAGAATCTGGGCTCTCAAATGCGCTATGTGGCTACCTGTGCAAACTTTTAAAAGTCGAGATACAGTCTTCGAAAGATGGTGAACCACCGTGGGAAAGGAGAAAAACGTCATCTTTCGGAGCCCATATCTCGACTTCTAGAAGTTTGCACAGGTAGCCACATAGCGCATTTGAGAGCCCAGATTCTGTTCTATATATGAGCCGATTTATAGAAAGTACCTAAAACTGGTTCCCTGGTTAGGACGGTTTGAAAATCATCAAGACAAAAAGACGTGAACACTATCAATTGAAAACATAACACATTCGTAAAAATTTTCGAATCTTTCTGGACGTTTTGAAACCGCATAATAACTCAAAATCTAACGTGACCATTTTAAGACTGACTCAAACCCACTCACCTCTCCTTATACACCTCTCTGCACCTGCACACCTCGTGAAGACAGTCGTGTTCTTCTTGACTCGGTTTCGACCTCCTCGACCTCCTCCACCGCAGGAAGTTTATCCAAATTATCCATCAGTAACTTGATACCCATCTTCACCGCCGTCTTGAGACACTTCTTCTCTTCTTCACCACATCTTACAACCATCTCCTTCGTTGGACCAGTTTTCGGCGGCAAAACCTTCACAGCCGGAACGATGCTTCTAGCCGGAACAATGATCCTAGCCGGAACTTTCACACAGTCACAATTCTTGAAGAGAGTGAGTCGTCGAGGCTTCAAAAGTTCGGCGAAACTCTCGCCACCGAGTCTCTCAAACTTCGGAAACTTCGGAATCTTTTGTCGAATTGCACGCTCTCTTCTCAGATTGTAGTACTTCTTCACAAACGTATACTCCTCTCTCGGGAGATCTGTATGCGGCTTCTTCATTCGTCGCACCCTCTCCAACCACTTCTCCTCCTCCTCCATCTGCAACATCTCAAACTCCTCTCTACAGATGGTCCGCTTCAGTCGGGTCTCCATAGCCTGCCACGCCTTCATTTGCTTCAAGTCGTGCCGTGTAAAGTGGACATTGGTGGCTGGAAACGGTACGCCTTCTTGCTCCTGATAGAGCTGGCAAATCAAGCAGAGCCGATCGGCGCCTCGATCCTTCTTGGAGCAGTTGGAGCATGCCCATCTCGGCTCGTAGATGAGGTCTTTGGTAAAGGCATCTTGGCAGTGGCAAGGTATCTCCTTTCTAGACCGTCTTCTTTTTCTCCCCGGCTGCAGATGCTGATCCCTGCAGAACCAGAAGAACTGCTTACAATCCTCCTCACTGAAGATGTACTCTCCATCAAGAGCAGCGGCTTCCGATTGCTGATGATCCTGAACCAAGGGCTCCAAGTATTGGTACTTGATTTCAGGGAGCGACAAATCTGGCTCGAAATTGCTGCACAGATTACGAAGCACATTGTCGATTGAGGCTAGAGCCTTTGGAATGGAGTAGTCATTCATCATCAAGTGCTCCAGAGCGTCTCCAAAAGTGATGAGTCCGTGGAACTGGCGCCAGAGAGCTCTATAGAAGGTGAGTCGAATCGCTTGGTGGGTGTGCACACCTTGCTCAATGTAGACCAGCGTATCGCGTTCTTTATCCGCCTGTTTTTTCTGAGTTTCATTGAGCACGTTTCCCGGGAACTCTGCTTGGTAGAATTTCATCCCGAAAAGTTTATCAATATGTATTGGCCGCCAGATTCTCACCACATCGTCTTTGGTCTCCTCTTTCATGACTTTGGGCTTTTTCTCTTGAGATCTGCGAGCGCGAGGAGCTGAAAGAAAAACTAGATGAGATCAGGCTGATATCAATAGAGCTACCAAAAATTTATGAACTGCAAAAATGTGAGATATTTTAAGCCGATAAAAAGAGAGGTGTCAGAAGGGAACCAAAAAAACTTGCACTTCAATCTTTCATAATTTTTCAACCGTGTTAGTTATCAAAAAATGATTAACTGTGTAGTTTCGCTTTTTTTGATAACTATTGTGGTAATTGAGACATCCTTAGAAGGCCAACTACAAAAATGTGTAACCTTCCAAGCTGATCATGTTTGTAGTTAAGTACTTTTTGATAGCAATCATGGTTGAAAAGTTGTGCCTGTTCAAAGTTTTCCCCTCCTTCTTCTTTGACGTTCACTCGCCGAGGGTGTGTCTTGTTTGAAGCCATGTATCTCATCAGCCAAAAAAGTTATCGAGTAGTGTTCAACAGCAAAAATGTGCAAAATCTTGTGCTGAATATTTTTTTAGTTGAACACTTTTTGATAACTTGCTTGGTTTTCAAGATACAAGTTTCGTAACCAAGGAATAGTATAGGACCATGACAACCAGAGGGGGGAAGGAGGAGGAGAGGCGATAGGCGCCTAACTTCCAGTAGGTATATCTCATCAGCCAATAGAACTGCTGAAAAGTGATCAACCCACGAAAATGTGTAAAATTTCCTACTGCTCATTTTTCGGTTGAACTCTTTTTTTCTATCATTGCTAGTTTCTGAGATCAAGTTAAACTCACCAGGCTCCTCATACTCCACTTCATCCTCAGTGGTCTGTGTACCCTTGACGCGTAGCGAGTATTTTGAAGAGGTGGTTTGAGCGGATGTTGGTGGTGGAACGAAATCTGAAAAGGCTTTTTTGATCTATCAATTTTGATCTACCCAAAGTTGTTCTTACCTTCATCATCCATGTCGACCTGCTGTTCTTCCTCCGATTCTGATGCCGATTCATCTTCCATACTTGACCGTGCGATTGCTGATGACGTTGATGGTTGGTCTGAAAATTTTAGGAACTTTTTTTATCCATAAGAAGTCCGTAAACTTACTGTAATCCGGGATGACAGCATGCTCCATTCTTCTGGGTGCTGGTTTGGCGTTGGAGGTTGATGGAAGAGCTGAAAAAAAGTGAGATAAGGTTCAACCTCTTCAAGTTCAACTCACCCGGCTCTTTGAAGTTGGCGCTTTCCTGGAGAGCAATTCTATCGAGCATCATCTCTCGCTCAGTTGGTGCATAAGGAGAGCCTAGAAAATTTCGACAATTGTTTAAAGTTTTGTACTCCTCGTGGACTTACGGAAACCTTCCTGTGCTCCGTTACTCTTGGCTCTCAAACTCGCAGCGATCGAAGGCGACATAAGCTGGGCTTCTGGAAAAGAATTGCTCTTTGACTATTAGACATGTTGTGGTTTCTTACTGTATCTATCAAAACCATCTTCTTCGTCTTCACTGTTGCCTCTGTAGCTGTCCATGATGGAGCCGAGGCGGAGGCGTCCGGTGTCTGAAACGAAACAGATTGGTTATGTTTTCTTTGAAGCGTTATATCTCAAAAACAAGACTAGCTATCAAAAAGTTTTTAACTAGTAAAATAATGAGCATAAAATTCTACACATTTTTGTAGTTGATCACTTTTTGACAGCCGTCTTGGTTGATGAGATATAAGAGTTTGAAGTTTGCCTCTCCTCCACCTCTCTTACAAAAAGTTTCCTGTTTTGAAGCTTCGAGATACAGAAGTTTGAAGAAACAACATCATTGAAATTGGTTATAAACTTTAAAAAAAAAACTTGCCTGTACTAGTACCCTCTCCAGATTCCTCCAACGCCTTCTGCCTTTTCCACTCCTCATACTTCCTCTGCCTCTCCTCCCTCTCCGACTTCTCCTTCTCCTTCTTCACCGTCAACTTCTTCAACTCTTTTCTTCTCGCCGCCGCATCCAAATCCCTCCCTTGCAGCTCGCTGAGCTTGGAGCTCTCCCAAATTCGAAACACCTGCGATTGCCGATAGATTTTCTCCTCATCTGGCGGCAGATGGATTTTGAAGGTGTACTTTCTGGTGACTGGATCTTTGATGATGTTCACTGTGGGGGCGCCGGGGTTGAAGGGAGCCGGGTAGTAACCGGGTCTACGGGGTCTTGGGTTCATGGCCCTAGTGAGATGTAGGTGGTGGATCTGGAAGAAGGGGAAAGTTATTATGCCTATCTGAGCGAAAGTCACCTCTGGCCGAGGAGCACCGACTTCCCGCCTCTGATATCTTGCCACGAAAAGAGCTACCGTACTTTAAAGGAACATGCGCGAGTCTCACGCCATGTTCCCGATTTCAGCCGATTTTCAAGATTTTTTCAGCGAAATTGCGAAGATTATCAGTAATTAGGCTTTTTTGTAACATTTTCTGCCAAAAAAACCTTGAAAATCGCTTGAAAATCAGTAAAATAACTTTTAATGCGTGCATGCTCCTTTAAAGTACGGTAGCTTTATCGTGCCAAGACGCCGCTGCGGGAAAAACGCGTCGACTCGGCCAGAGGTGACATCCGTTGAGATAGGCATAATATGAAAGGAGAACAAGAGAAAAAGAGAGAAATTGAGAGGTAATAAAAGGCATACATAAAGAGAGTGCCAAACTTCAAATCAATATATCTCTCCAAGCACTGAAGTTATCAAAAAGTGTCCAACTACAAAAACATTCAGCACAAAATTGTGCACATTTTTGTAGTTAAACACTGCTTCATAACTCTCTTGGTTAATGAGATACAGGGTTTCAAATCAAGAGCCAAGTGATTGTCAACGAAGAGGAACTTTAAGCAGGCATAACTTTTCAACCACGATCCCTATCAAAAAGTGCTCAACTACAAAAATAAGCAACATCAAGTTTTACATATTTTTGTATAATAGTTGAGCTCCTTTTCTAATTGTCTTGGTTTTTGAGGTACGAAGCATTGTAACACTGAAAATCCCAGTTTTAACCAAAATTAAGACAACTTGATGGAACACGAAACATTGTGAAAAGTGAATGAGTATTTTGCAGTTTCATAAGTTCCAAATTTTCTACACTCTGAAGTATTGCCAATCCATTGTTCGTGATTCTCATTCAACGTCTTCAGTTTTCTAGTTTCAACTGTCCTAACGGCGATCATCAAAACAGATCCCAAATCCTTCTGGCCTCTTTTTCTATTTGAGCTCAAAGAACAAGCATAACTTTTCAACCATGATAGCTATCAAAAAGTGTTCAACTACAAAAAATGCAGCACCAAATTTTACACACTTTTGTAGTTGAGCACTTTTTTCTAACTGTCTTGGTTTTTGAAATGCAATTCAAGGGACCACCGAAAATTCCCAGTTTTAACCAAAATTAAGACAACTTGATGGAACACGAAACATTGTGAAAAGTGAATGAGTATTTTGCAGTTTCATAAGTTCCAAATTTTCTACACTCTGAAGTATTGGCAATCTTTCCAACATCGGACTTCGTGATTCTCAATCAACATCTTCACTTTTCTACTTTCAACGATTATAACGGCGATCATCAAAACAGTGCCCGAATCCTTCTGGCCTCTTTTTCTGCTTGAGCTCAACGAGCTCTTGTTGCTCCTTTGAACCCTTCTCCTTCTCATTTGCACCAACCGAATCTACTAATTAAAACCGAAGCCATTATCTAATTAGCCATGCTCGGAAGGTGTTCTACCTCTATTACAGGATTATTTTTGCTCCCTATTATCTTTGAAGCATGTCATCTGCCTTTTTGTTCAATAGACTTCATAGACCTTTGAATACATATCTAGTCAGCTTTCTCGCCGCTAATCTACCCTTTATACACCTCTCCGTTTCCTCTTTGCAATATCTGCTACCTCATGCTCATTCCCCGATCCCTAATCCCCTCCACCTATCTACATCCACCTCCTCTCTCTCCCCACCAGCCAGTACGCCTTCTCATGTCTTTCTGCTGATAGAAATCGGCGCTGTCTTGGTGGAGAAGAGAAGAAGAGACATGTCTCCTCTTTTTTCCTTTGCTGTCTAATGGTGTGAACTTGTGTACAATCTGCAGGTGGTGACAAGAAAGAGACAAGAAGAGGTAGAGACTAATAAGAGGAAGAGAAGAGAGGGAGGAGGATAGGAATGTTTAGGCAGCAGGAGGGGGGAGGTCAAAAAGGAGAAGAGTATAAGGAGAGCGTGTGGAACAAGACTAGACCGTCTTGACCGTCTTGACCGCCACGACCGCAAAAACCATCGCGAAGACCGTCTTGAGCACTTTTCCCGTGGTGGAATCGGTGTTGTTGATAGATTGTTAGTTGCAATAGAGATATGAATACAAAATCAAGCGAAGGACACTGACCAGCAAGGTGGTTTTAGACACAGTTTGAGAGTTCTCAAGGTATTGAGGAACTGTGAATTGAGAGAAATTGAGGAAAATGAGGAACTGTAGATTTTTGATGGAAGAATGTAACTAACTGTAAGGAAACTGTAAAAGACTGCAACTGAAAGAAACTGTAACTAACTCTAAAGTAGTTGAAGGAAAAGAACAGGAGGAGAGTGAACATCCGAAATATTGACTTTCTTCTTAATTTTTCTTCAGAGAGGCCGAGAAAATGAACAACAGTTTAGGAACGAAACACTAAATCTGAACACAGTTTTAATTAAGTTGAGGAACTGAGAAAATTTTATACAAATTTCAGTTATGATTCAATTGCCTCGTCCATCATCCACTGAACAACTCATAGGTATAACAAGATTTTGGAGTGAAACAATAGGATGTTCGTGAAGAACTACACATGAAAACAGAACCAGTTCTCCAACAAGTTGAGAAACAGCGAAACTTTTCCGAAAGATTCGAAGACTTCTTGAGATTTTCAATCGAATATAAACAGTGCACACTAGAGACGGATTGATACGAAGATTCTAGTTCCAGGAGACGGAACTCGGAATTCTGCTCCTCTCTCCTGGTTAATAGGGTAAAGGGATTTTAGTGAAAAATGAATGATTAAGAATGATCTTGAAACTGGAAAGTTTCGAGAAATTAAGGAACTTTTGAAACACTGAAAATTGAATTATATTATTACGAATCTGATTGAACTTTCTAAAAACACCAATAACTAAATCTTAGTTCTAAAACAGCAAGAAAGCAACTAAACTAGACAAGTCCTCCTGGCCTAAATGCATGCTTCTTTTTTCTGCAGTTTCCCACAAAATCATGAAGGCTTCTGGTGTTTGCGGACGTCGGCATCCGACTTGACGCCAGCGGAAATGTAACTTTCTTTCTTGTTTTTGACAGTTAATTGAGTGGGAAAAAGGAGTAAAGAAGGATTGATAGTTGCAATAGGAATATGGATACAACATCAAGCGGATTACAATCTTAGAGAAGATAACTGTAAGAAAACTGTAAGAAACTGTAACCGTAAGGAACTAACTAACTGAACGGAATTGTAAGGAAAAGAACACGAGGAGAGTGAACATCCGAAATTTTGACTTTATTCTTAATTTTTTTTTTCAGAGAAGGCAGAGACCGAGAACACACTATTTTGGGAACGAAAAACTCAATCTGAACACAGTTTCAATGAAATTGAGGAACAGAGAAGATTTTATGGAAGTTTCAGTTATGGTTCGATCGCCTCGACTATGGCCAACTGAAGAATTTATAGTTACAACAAACAAGATTTTGGAATGAAGCCTTAGCAAACTTCGGAATTCTGCTCCTCTCTCCTGGCTATCGTAGGAATAAGGTGAAATTATTTTGGAGGGAGAAGAATCTCTGAATTGGAAAGTTTCGAGAAATTAAGAAACCTTTGAAACACTGAAAATTGAATTCCTAAAAATTCCAATCATTATATCAAAGTTCTGAAACAGCAAGAAAGCAACTAATCTAGAAAGACTTCCTGGCCTAAATCCATACTCCTTTTTTCTGCAGTTTCCCACAAAATCATGAAGGCTTCTGGTGTTTGCGGACGCCCCGGCATCCGACTTGACGTCACCGAAGGTGTAAATTTCTTGTTTTCTACAGTAACTTGAGTAGGAAAAAGGAATAAGAAGGTAGTTGCAATAGGGATATAATATCAAGAGGATTATAATTTTAGAGAAGCTAACTGTAAGAAAACTGTAAGAAACTGTAACTAACTGAACGGAATTGTAAGGAAAAGAACAGGAGGAGAGTGATTATCTGAACTTTGGACTTCTTTTGTCATTTTTACAGGGAAGGTCGAGACTAAGAACACACTATTACGGGAAAGACGCACTCAGTCTGAACAAAGTTTTAAGGAAGTTCAGAAACTGAGAAAATTTTATGGAAGTTTCAGTTATAATTCAATTGCCTTGCCCATGGTCTACTGAACAACTCATAGTTAGAACAAGATTGTGGGATAAAACTCCAACGGACTTTCGAAAAACTGTACACGAAAACTGATCCAGGCCTTGACCAAGTAGAGAAACAGCGAAACTTTTTTGAAAGATTCGAAGGCTTTTGGAGGTTTTAAATCGGTCATGAACAGTGCACACTTGAGCTGGATGGATACAAAAATTCCATTCCGAGTTCCGCTCTGCTCTCCTGGCTATGGTAGGAATAGGGTGAAGGAATTGTGGTGAAAAATGAATACTTAAAAAGTTAGCATGATCACGAGCAACTCTTTGAATCGGAAAGTTTCGAGAAATTAAGGAACTTTTGAAACACTGAAAATTGAATTCTATTATTACGAATCTGATTGAACTTTCTAAAAACTCCAACAGTTGAATCTTAGTTCTGAAACAGCAAAAAAGTAACTGAACTAGACAAGACTTCGCGGCCTAAATTCATACTTCTTTTTTCTGCAGTTTCCCGCAGAATCATGAAAGCTTCTGGTGTTTGCGGACGTCGGCATCCGACTTGACGCCAGCGGATGTGTAACTTTCTTGTTTTCTACACGAACTTGAGTGGGAAAAAAGAGTAAAGAAGGATTGTTAGTTGCAATAGGGATATGGATATAACATCAAGCAGATTACAATCTTAGAGAAGCTAACTGTAAGAAAACTGTAAGAAACTGTAACTAATTGAGAGGGATCGTAAGGAACAGAACAGGAAAAGAGCGATTATCCAAACTTTTGACTTTTTTCGCCTTTTTTAGGGAAGGCCGAGAAAAAGAAGAACAGTCATTTCAGGAACGAAACACTAAATCTGAACACAGTTTTAATAGAGTTGAGAAACTGAGAAAATTTGATGGAAGTTTCAGTTATGGTTCAATCGCCTTGTCCGTGGTCTACTGAACAACTCATAGTTAGAACAAGATTTGGGAATAAAACCATACTGGAATAGCAAAACTTCACACGAAAACTGACCCAGGTTTTCACCAAGTTGAAAACTGACCCAGGTTTTCAGTTGAAAAACAGCGAAACTTTTTTGAAACATTCCAAGACTCCTTGAGATTTTCAATCGAATATAAACAGTGCTCACTAGAGATGGATGTATACAAAAAATTTAGTTTCAGAAAACGAAACTACGAATTCCGCTCTTCTCTCCTGGCTATCGTAGGAGTAGGGTGAAAGAATTTTGGGAAGATTGAATGTTACATGACGACGAAACAATCTTTAAATTGGAAAGTTTCGAGGAATTGAAGAACTTTTGAAACACAGGAAATCTGATTTTTTTGGCAAGAATCTAATTGAACTTTCTAAAAACTCCAATAACTAAATCTTAGTTCTGAAACAGCAAAAAACCAACTAAACTAAACAAAACATCCTGGCCTAAATTCATACTTCTTTTTTCTGCAATTTCCCGCAAAATCGTGAAGGCTTCTGGTGTTTGCGGACGTCGGCATCCGACTTGACGCCAACGGAGGTGTAACTTTCTTGTTTTCTACAGTAACTTGGGTGGGAAATGGGTACACAAAAGTGAAGATGAGGGAAAAGATAATAAGAATATGGACAATGGACTGGAATTTTAAAAATGCAAAAAATCTTTCGGGTTGACTGAAAATCACGTTTTTAGGCTGAAATCTTGGAATATTGGACGAAAAAAGAGTTCAAAAAATTGAATAGAGGTTTTAGGCAACAACAAGAAACCTATTTGAAACTGAGAAAAAAATTTTCAGAAAAAATTTTTCATCGAAGTTTCAGATGTTTCAGCATGTACTAGGATCCTTACCCTACAGAAGATAGTCAGCTCTTGGAGCATAACATACATAGATAGAGAATAGCTTCAAATCTAGAACATCAAAAAAGAAAAGCGGAAATTAACGAAATCGAACCCACACACCACATATCCAACAATCACAACCTTGTGCTGCACCACAGAACTGACTAGCGACTAGTTGTGTGTGTACGCCTAGAGGTTGCCTCGGAGAGGAATAGACACAGAAAGAGGAGGCCTTGGGTGCCTCCACAGGCAACGCGAGGCCTCGCCAGCGTCGTATCGATCGCCTTCGTGTTTCTGCTGCCGGCCGGCCCGAAACCAAGGAGAGAGATTGTTAAGAAGTGAGAGGTGTTAGATGGTGAGAGTGTTGAAAAAGAGTGAGGCGAGAGAAGAGACAACGGCAGGGGATGTTTCGATTGCAACAACGAGGAAAGGGGAAGTGAAGGACAACGCGTATGGGACAAATGCCCGGGGGGAGAACAGTCTCTGCATTCTACGCGCTTCAAACCTGGTGCATTTTGTAGAGCTCAATGAGCTCTAGATTTTTGAGCTAGATTTTCAGTTAAACCCCGCTTTTAAATCTTTACTCTAAATAAAAGTTATCCAATGAAAATTATATCATTTTGAAGAGTTAATAAGCTCTATAAAACAGTAGTTATTATTCGAAAATTGACTTATTTTGTCTGGTAGAAAAAAGCCAACAAACTTACGACATCCTCCAGTTTTTTTTTCGTAGTTTTGACACTATTTCGAGCGGTTCTTGATACAACTTTTGGTTTGAAAATTGGAGAAATTTTTTTCGAATTTTTGGTAATTTTTTCGCGGTTTCGTCGGGTATATATGTTCCATGGGTAACTAGCGCTTATAATGTTTTTTTGTCTACAAAAATTAAGCTCAATTTGTACAATAGAAAAGCCAACAAACTAACGACATCCTCCAATATTTTTTTTTCAAAGTTTTTTTTAGTTTGGAAAAATAATTCGAAATTTTTTTTTCGAATTTTCGGTAATTTTTTTTTGCGGTTTCGTCGAGTTTATATGCTCAATGCGCCTACTGTTTAGTGTTTACCATAACAATTAGTTGAAATTTACAACGATTTCGTCTGGCTTTTGCCTGAAACCACATTCAAAGTTTGTCCGCATCGTTGAGGTCAACTCCAAAATTTTTCCAATTTTATTTGTCAAATTTGAAAACTTAACCTTTCCGTCAATACTATCCATCTCCTTTTTCTTTTGTACCTCTCACAGTTTTCATTCATTCTTCAAATAACACTTTTTTTTCCGGCTTCACATCCTTGCTGAAATGTTTCCAATCCTTTGCAGCTTCGATGCCTGTCCGAACGCTGTTGCAAAATTCCAAGCTGTTTTTGAGACAGTTTTTTGTTTGAAAATTTAAATTTTTTAAATGAATTGTCAGCAAATTTTTTTGCGGTTTCGTCGAGTTTATATCTTCAATGGGTAACTATCTCACTGATCCCCAAAATACAGTTTCAGATTGATAACGATTTCGGATCTGTAAGGTAAACTTCAAAATTTTCGACTTTTTTTTCAAATTAAAAAACTTAAACTTTCCGTCACTAATGCCACCCCTTTCCTTCTTCTTGAACCGCTCATAGTTTTCTTAATTCTTCAAGTAATATATATTTTTTCCCGGCTTCATATCCTCGGTAAAATGTTTTCAATCCTTCGCAGTCTTGATTTATTGTTTCTTTTCAGATTTCCAAATTTTCCATTTTTTGAGCCCCAGAAACGTTTGTTGTTCTCTTTCTTTCTTCTTCTCCCACTGGGTTCCTCACAGTTGTCTTAAGACACACCCCGGACCTGACTTAACCCGGTCAAAGGTCAAACTCGGCCACAGAAAAAAGTTGGGCCACGAAAATCAAACCTTATGGTTTTCTTCTCGTGCTGGTTGGAAGACGAGAAATTCCCAATATTTACTGTTCCCCAACAATGATTTCATTTGACAATTAACTTCAACCAGATTCATCTGGTATCTTTACTATTAACAAACGCAAAGTTCTGTGTGTGTGTGTGTCTGTCTGTGTCGTGTCTCCCGCCCTAGCGAAGTCCCCACTGGACCAAATTTTCCCAAATTTTCACAGGTTATTTGGAATGGGGCCTGAATGATGCCCGTCTTTTTCGATTTTCGATTTGACAAAAAATGAGCTCATGCGGGCTCAAAAACCTAATTTTTCCTCCAGGGAAAGTTTTTCGCGCGATAGTTTTGCACCGGTAGATCAAAAATTTTAGGCCTGCCCGAAGGGCCCCAGAGGGGCGCAGCCCTCTGGTTCCAAACATTTCCCAGTTTCCCAACATCGCTGAATATTCACTCAAAACTTTTTTTTCTGATTTTCATCCCGATTTTGGTAGACGCTTTCGAAGTGCTGTATTTCTGCTCGAAACAGAACTCAATAAGCTCTATAAAACAGTAATTATTTTGAGAAAATTGAGCCTATTTTATATGATAGAGAAAGGCCAACAAAAACTAACGACACCCTCCAATATTTGTTTCGAAGTTTTGACACAATTTTGAGCTGTTTTTAAGAGCCATTCTCTGCCATAGTCTTCTTGGTCAGCCTTGAGGAAAAATTCCAATATTTTTTGAATTTTTGAATTTTTTTTTGCGGTTTCGGCGAGTTTATATCTTCAATGGCTAACTAGCAATTATACTATCAATGACTCTCGCCTAAAACTTCATTTATAGCTTGTATGGATATGTAAGGTCAACTCCAAAATTTTTCCAATTTTATTGTCAAATTTGAAGACTCAAACTTTCCGTCATACCATCCATCTCCTTGTTCTTTTGAACCTCTCACAGTTTTCATTCATTTTTCGAATCATAATTTTTTTCCGGCTTCACATCCTCGCTCAATGTAATGTTTCCGATCCTTCCCTGTCTTGTTTCGTCTCGTGTTACGTCTAACGTAAAATCCAAAACTTTCAACCCTTGGTTTGAGCCCCAGAAACTTTTGCTGTTCTCTTTCTTTTTTCTTCTCCCGCTGGCTTCTCCCCAGTCTCAAGACCTGCCTCAACCCGGTCAAAGACCAGACTCGACCACAGAAAAAGTTGGGCCACGAAAATGAAACTCTATGGTTTTCCTCTTGTGTTGGTTGGAAGACAAGAAGTTCCAACTTTTTCACTGTTCCTCAACAACCATTTCATTTGACAATCAACTTCGACCATATTCCTTTGGAGCCTCCGAGATTTTCCAGTTTCGCAACATCGCTGAATATTCACTCAAAACTTTCTTCTGATTTTCATCCCGATTTTGGCTAACAGTTTATATTTCAATCCTTAAAATTCGAATCGTCGATAATGATTTTCAGTTAGATCCTGCTCTCAAAGTGCTGTATTTCTGTTCAACAAAACTCAATAAGCTCTATAAAACAGTAGTTATTTTGAGAAAATTGAGCCTATTTTATATGGTAGAGAAAAGCCAACAAACTAACGACATCCTCCAATATTTTTTTCGAAGTTTTGAAACAATTTTGAGCGGTTGTTGAGAACCATTTTCTGCCATATTTTTTTTTGGTCAGTCTTGGGGAAAATTTTCAATTTTTTTTTTGAATTTTTAGATTTTTTTTGCGGTTTCGTCGAGTTTATAAGTTCAAAGGGTAACTGGCGATTATAGTAATGATAGCTTACAAAAGGAATTGATTTGAAATTTTATAACGATTTCCGATGGATTTCGCTTGAAACTTCATTTCAAGTTATGTACGAAAACTCCAAAACTTTTCGACTTTTTTTTCTCAAATTTAAAAACTAAAACTTTCCGTCACTAATACCATCCATTTCCTTGTTCTTTTGAACCTCTCACAGTTTTCATTTATTCTTCAAATCATACATATTTTTTTTCGGCTTCATATCCTCACTAAACTTTTTCCAATCCTTTGCAGTTTTGATTCGTCGTTTTTTTTCAGATCTCAAAATTTTCCATTTTTTGAGCCCCAGAAACGTTTCTTGTTCTCTCTCTTTCTTCTTTTCCCATTGGCTTCCTCAGAGTTGTCTTCAGACACACTCCGGACCTGACTTGACCCGGTCAGAGGTGAGATTCGACCACAGAAAAGTTAGGTCACGAAAATCAAACTCTATGGTTTTCCTTCCGTGCTGGTTGGAAGACAAGAAGTTCCAACTTTTTCACTGTTCCTCAACAACCATTTTATTTGACAACTAATTTCAACACTATTATCTCCGTCGTCCTAAAACTTTCCCGTTTCGCAACATTGGTGAATATTCACTCAAAATATTTTTTTCTGATTATTCCGATTCTGGTGGAAGGTTTCTATTTCAATCCTTATAATTCAAATCGTCGATAATGATTTTCAGTTAAAACCTGCTTTCAAAGTTTTGTATTTCTGCTTGAAACAAAGATTCATCAATGTAAATTATACTATTTTGAAGAGCTCAAAAAGCTCTATAAAACAGTATTTATTTTGAGAGAATCGAGCCATTTTTGAATGGTAGAGAAAAGCTAACGAACTAACGACATTCTTCAGTTTTTTTTTTTTCGAAGTTTTTACACAATTTAAGCGGTTTTTGAGACAGTTTTTTGGTTTGAACATTCGAATTTTTTTTCAATTTTTAGAATTTTTTTTGCGGTTTCGAGTTTATATCTTCAATGGGTAACTAGCGGATTTCACTAGTCATAGTCCACTCAAATAATTGATTAAAAATTTAATAACGACTTCGGATGGTTTTCGCTTGATACTTCATTTAAAGTTTGTATGAATCTGTAAGGTAAACTCTAACATTTTCCATTTTCTTGTCAAGTCTGAAAACTCAAACTTTCCGTCATTAAAGCCATCTCTCTTTTTCTTTTTAAACCTATTACAGGTTTCATTATTTCTTCAAGTAGTACACATTTTTTCCGCTTCATGTCCTCGTTAAAATGTTTCCAATCCTTCGCAGTCTTGATGCTTCAATGTTCCTTATTGAATTCAAAATTCTCATCTCTTGATTTGAGCCTCAGGAACGTTTGCTGTTCTAGATTTTCAGTTAAACCCTGCTTTCAAAGTGTTTTCAAGGGGTTTTTGAGATAGTTTTTTGGTTTGAAATTTTGAAAATGTTTGCGGTTTTACCGCGTTTACGTCTTCAATGGGTTTTCAATAGAGTCAATAGCTCACTGATCCCCAATATACATTGTTTCACAATTTGATAACGATTTCCGATCTGTAAGGTAACCTCGTTATAAAATTGAAACCTTTTTTTTGTCAAATTTAAAAACTAAAACCTTTCGTCAGTAGAACCACCCCTCTCCTTCTTTTTGAACCTCTCACAGTTTTCATTGTTCCTCAACAACCATTTCATTTGACAACTAATTTCAAACATATTCTTCTGGTGCTCCTGATGTTTCCCTGTTTCGCAACATCGCTGAATATTCACTCAAAACTTTTTTTTGATTTTCATCCCGATTTCGGTAGACAGTTTCTATTCAAATTCTTATAATTCTAATCGTCGATAATGATTTCGTCACAAAAAAATGAATGACCTGAACGAAATTATCGAAAACACACAATTTTTGTGTTTCTGACTGTCATCTTCTTCTCCCCTTCTTTGTTTTCAATGTTAGATTCAAATCCAATTTTTCGATGAACCTCATACTTTTTGCACATTCAAACTGATTTCTATGAGATTTGCGATGGTGAAAACAAAATAAACTGTATCATTCGAAAGTGGAAAACTTGCTGATTCCAAAAATCCAAACTTCATTTGTTTAGGTCCACTGAGCGCTGAGAAAAAGGGAATTCGAAACACACACTGACTAGGTGGGTCAGTCCCGCCGCTGACCATCCTTGAATCGTTGAAAAATGTGTTTGAAACTTGTTGCTCGCTCAACAGTAAGTCCGAAGTTTTACTGCTTTCCAAGTTCGATGTTTTCTTAACTACTTTTAAGTGTGAATTTGTCTAGTCTAAAAACATAGTGTTTCTGTTGTCTCATATCATATCGGGAACTCCCGGTTTCAGGTTCTCCAAATATTCTCTATCATCTTTTTGTATCATTTTAGACATCATATGAGTTGCTTTCGAACACAACTTTCGGTGGACCACAAGAACCAGGTCACCTATTTTTCTTACTAGACACTTCATTGCTCATTCTTACTCCTCTCTCTCTCTCTCTCTCTCTCTCTCTCTCTTCTTATTCTCCCTCCAGCCTTGACAAGGTGTGACTGTCCACAGCATCACAAGCACTGTCTGACCCTTAGCCAACGGGAGAATGACCCCCAGTTCTACCTTGCCCCTTCTTCTTGTTTGTTATCGTCTCGTCCATCTCACACCAACACACCTAACACAACTACTTATTACTACAGACATGAATAGAGAGTCGGCTGGTTGGTAGGGGAGGGAGGGGGGACCAAGGGATAACAAGTTTTGTTTGTCGCATATGTTACCGCACATTTGACGGAGGGGATAATGAAGAGTAGAGGGGAAAGCAGATGGAGATGAGATTTTGGGCTTTAGAAGGCGTGGCAGGGTAGAGCAGGTGTTGTCAGGTTTAGATTCTAGCTTCATACATTCATGCTCTAGATTTCCTAGTTGGTCATCTAACTTTTCATTAGCCAACTTTCTCAGACCCCAGCTTAGTTTTTCTCCAGGTTCATGGTCAAGCTTTTTTCGTCCGTGTATGTAGAGATATTTACTGTAATCTGGTCGGAGTATAGTACAAGAAGACCTCTAGAAACTCTAAACTTTTTCACCATCTTCTACTGTTTCAAAACCTTGACAAGTCTAAACGATGCACCTGCAAAATAATTTGCTTCTCCATTGACCTAACTACGGTTCCAGACGGTAAGCCATAAAAAAAGTCACACAGAATTTCTGCTTCGACTCGTTTTGATTCTTGGATCCTTGCTGGTCTAGGTCTAGAGTCATGTAATCTGTTTCAAATTCTCTGTAAACGTTTCTCAATTAGGAGGTTCATGTTTTCGTTATCGATCTGAATTTTATTTTCAAAAAACTCTCTATTATCAATTCTTCGAATGACACTTCTTTTATTCTTATCAATAGGAAGAGTAATGACCATTGACAAGACTTGACAACAAATCAATGAAGAGCATCTGGTCGGAAAAATTTTAACCAACATTTTTAGAAATTTCTCAGCTACAACGACTTTTCCAGTTTCTCAACATCGCTGAATATTCACTCAAAACTTTCTTCTGATTGTCATCTTGCTTCTCGGTATGCCGTTTCTATTTCAATTCTCATTCTTCGAAACGTCGATAATGATTCTGTCACTAAAAATTACCTTAACGAAGAAATCAAACATAAAACTTTTTGTGTTTCTGTCTGTCATCTTATTCTCGATTTTTTACTTTTTTCCAATCCGGCGGATCCATGTCAAGAATTTGAAACACACTGGCGAGGTGGGTCAATCCCGCCGCTGACTATCCTTGAATCATTAAAAAATGAATTTGAAACTTGTTGCTCGCTCACCAGTAGTAAGTGTGAAAATTTTTCTGTTTCCTAAGTTCGATATATTCTCAACAACTTTTAAGCGCCGTTTCGTCTACAGTTATTTTTTTAAACCTTGAAAAGTCTAACGATGCACCTGCAAAAACTTTAGCATCTTCACTGAACAGCTATGACCCACTTCTCGGTCCGTGTACGGTTCTAGATGGTTAGCCATAATGAAAAAGTGCGCACAGAATTCCTTCTTCAACTTGTTTTGACGTTTCGATTCTTGGATCCTTGCTAGTCTAGTGTCATGTAATCTGTTTCAAATTCTCTGTAAACGTTTCCCAATTAGGAGGTTCATGTTTTCATGTTCGGTTGTTTTCCTTTTTTCAAAAACTCTCTGTTATCAATTTTTTGAATGACACTTCTTGTTTTCTTATCAAAAGGAAGAAAAATGTTCATTGACAAGACTTGACAACAAATCAATGAAGAGCAACTGGCCGAAAAAATGTTAACCTACATTTTTTGAAATTTTTCAGCTTCAACGACTAGCGATCACAAAAAATCATGAAATGATTAGTGTGACGTGAAAAACTACAAAATAAGCAGTTCAAGAAACTGCAAAAAATAGGAAGCCGATTCTTCTAGATATTGACTCTCTTTTTTCTCTCTCTCTCTCTCTCTCTCTCTCTCTCTCTCTCATTTTTGAAACCGTTGAATCCATTACAATGATTTTCAGCCCCACCCAAAAATGAGCGCGTCCCGCAAGAAGTTTGGCTACTACCCAGCGCCCGGATCCGCCGGCGCCCCACGAATGGAACGACTCATGGCGGACAACGGCACGCCCCTCTTCCTCTTCCCCGACCTCTCCGCTGAAGAGGAGGCCGTCTACAAGAAGACTCAAATCTACATCAACTGGGAGACCATGATGTTGCACAGTATGAAGGACGCCAAAGTTGGCGAGACGCCGAAGAAAGTGCTGCCGAAGGAGAATCGCAAGCGGAAGCAGTATGAGCAGGATCAGAAGGTGCAGAGGGAGTTGGAGAGGAAGAAGCGGATGGAGGAGTTCGACTCGGAGAAGAGGGACTGGTTGGCCAAGTTGAAAGCGAACAAGAGGGGGAATCGAAGGGGACGGAGGAAGGCCGAGGTGTTCTACGTGGAAGAGGAGGATGAGGAGGAGGATGAGGAGGTCTATAAGCCCTACGTCAGAGAACTGTGAGTTTGTCGAGATGTCAAGATGCATCTTCATCATTCCATATCTTTCAGAATCTCCCCGGCGTCATCATCCAAAGCGACGTCGCCACCAGCACCATCTGAAGCCGTGACGTCTCCTCCTGGAACTTCTGGACTCACGTCTCCAGCAGCATCATCCAAAGCCACGTCGCCAGCGCCAGCTACGAAGGGGAAGATTATAAATCGTATGCTGATTAGCCACAAATGAAAATATTAAATTGTGAGTTTTTGAGAAGATTTTGATCATATTTGGGGCAAAATTTCACTATTTCGAGCTGAAATTGACGATTTTGAAGCCAGATGTCAGTATTTTGAAGCCAATTACAAGCCAAACTAGACTGTTTTGGAGTCTAACTTTCAGAGGCGATATTGGCTATTTGAAAGAAAGAGTTGCTCTATCTGGAGCCGACATTTCACTAGTCTCAAAGCAATTTTGAGGAGCCAAGCTGTTGATGAGCTGTTAGTAAGCCAAAATAGGACTTTTTTCCAGTCAATTTTCATTACTTTTGAACCATACTTGGCTGTATTTTGTACCCAAGTTTCACTGTTTCGAATCGTAGACGATTGTTGCGGAACCATTGTTAAAAGTTAGGTACCCGAAATAGACTATTTTGGAGCCGAGACTCAATATTTTCGAGCCGAATATTGACTATTCCAATGCCTAAGCTGAACTTTGATTTTGAGTAAATGGCCAGCATGGGGCAGTTGAAAAATGGCTTTCAGCGTTCCGATGTCTTTGAAATTTTGTGAATTTGTTAAGCAATCCTAGATCTTCATTTTTATAGTTGACAACTTTTCAAGAAGACTGAAGACAAGCTAGTTAGGTCGTCATGAACTTAAGAGGCGTTGAAATGTTCGAAATTAACACTAACGTGAATCGAATTGAGGTTCAAATTTCAGAGGCGAAATTGGCTAATTTAAAAAAGAGTTGCTCTGTCTGGAGCCAATTTTTGTGAGCCAAACTGTTGGTGAGCTGTTAGTAAGCCAAAATTGACTATTTTCCAGTCAATTTTCATTACTTATGAATTCTATTTGGCTGGATCCTTTGTACCCAAGTTTCACTGTTTCAAATTGCAGACGATTGATTCGAAGCTATTGTTAGAAGTTTTGAATCCGCTATCGATTCATTTAGGGCCAATATTCGATATTTCGAGCCAAATTTTGACCATTCCAAAGCCATAGTTTGACTACATTCGAGCCAAATTTTCACCCATTTTCAAGATTTCATTTTTCAGAAACTTCACGGGTTCCACAACGGGTCAAGATGGCAGAAAATGTTGAGAGAGAGGAAAGTGAAATGTTCCAATAATCGAGTCAATTTTTCAGATGTATAATAGTTAAATTCAATGGTGAGATTTCAAAGGATTACGGTAGAAATTGAAATCTTTAAAAGTTCAGGTACTCAACCATCAGAATAAGCAGCTCAGACGGTGTTTTGAAACTTCGAAGAAACCAGAGTTTGCGGAACTTCTCAGTCAGAGCTTCAGAAGGCAGAATCAAAAGACCAAGAATCAGCAGCAGACGCCACCGAATCGGTGCCAATCTGAGCCAGACTAAGATCATAATTTGTTCTTTTCCCTCTCGCAAATTTCCTGTCTATCTGTCTATTCCCATTTTTTTAATAGTTTGAATATTGTTTCAGTTACTTTATGAAATTTCAATGAAACCGATATGAATTTTTTATTTACCTGAAATCCAAAGAGTAAAGATTCCAGAATGATCGCAACCCTTCAACTTAGATTTAGACCTCACTGGATAACAATTTGACTGGAAAGAAGTTGATCTACAATTTGACATGGAGAGTCAGGAAAGTTGGATACATGGGGTTATTTTTACGAGGCCATTGGGCTGAACGTTTTCTTATATTGTCGTTCAAGACTAATTCGAACCTGCAGATTCAGATTCTGAAACCAAAATCAGCAGACTGCTCACGAGAATCGAGTTATAACCTCACAAAGTAGTCTCCTATTGGGAAATTGGCGGGAAACTGCATTTTCCCAAACAAGAGATTGCACAAGTTCTTGGGTTGAACTTTTTCTCTGAATCCGGGTGAAGGATTCTAAAACCAAAATCAGCAGACTGCTCACGAGAATCGAGTTCTGACCTCCCAAAGTTGAATCATATAATGAAATTCCATCTTTTCAAAATCCTTTCTCGAAAATTACTATAGGATTAAACTTTACAAGGTCATAACTTGAATCACGTTGATATTTTGCTTATTTTTACTACAGATTCTGAATCTGCAGTATCAATTTTATCTGGACCCAGATTAGTTCAACCCCGCCCTTCGAATGATCTCCTGGTTAGATGGAGGCAGAGTCGAATGAGGAGGTCTACACCACCCGATGTCAGGAATCTGTAAGTGTTCCTTTTTCAGATTCTCTGGTCAGGTCCATCGAAAAGAGGGCTATAAGGTCTTTAAACTCTTTGCAGGTCTTTAAGGTTTATGAGCCCGTTCTTTTGGTCCAGATGATCGTGTTCCAGATGGAGCTGGAGTCGGATGAGGAGATCGTTAACCCCTTTCTGTTCGTGATTCTTTAGTGAGGTCCACTAGTTCGACACACAGTTCTCCCACCGTTTACCATTGTGTGTGTGTCTCCCACACACCCTATATGTTCTCTGTTCACATTTCACTTTTCAAGTATGCCGCACACCTGGATTCACTGGAGCCAGTGTGCAGGGAGAACTGTGCGATGACCTAGAGTGTGACTGGAGTTTCCTGGGGACCACAAATCGATTCTGACGAAGAGGCTAGTAAGATGTACATGTTACTGTTCTTCAGATGTACATGTTATTGTTCATCAGTTTTCGATATTATCGAATTGCTTGGTTTTCCATTGAATTCTTTGATCTTTTTCATGTTTTCTTTACACGTTTTTTTTCAGAATCTCAACTTCTACCTCGTCCAAATCTACATTGTCATAATGAGCCCACTCCAGGAGAACCAACCAGTGACAATCGTCGAAACTGAGATCCAGTCAAAGAAGAGAAAGAGAAATGGTAAGGTTTTGGAACTTTAGTATGGAATAACCTGAGTAATGTTTGGGGTTACAAAATGTGTCATATATAATTGGAAAGCTGAGAAAGTTTGCCATTGATTGATATATTTCGTTTCTACTGCGGACTCCGCATTCTCGAGAAAATTGAAATCGAAATTCGTAAACCCAGTTTGAATTGAAATGCGTGTTCTCAGTGTAAATCAACTGGGTTTACGAACTTCGAATTCAACTTTCTTGAGAATCCGTAGTCCGCCGCAAAAACGAAATATATCAACCCATTGCACATTTTCTCAGCTTTCCAATGATATACAACACTCCAAACATTACTCAGGTTGTTTTCTGGTTAGTGGCCTAGAATTTCTGCTTAGCGGTCTGTGAACCCGAATTGCTGCCAAATCACTGACCCAAAAACTTGACCTCTTCCATTTTTCAGCTCCAACTTCCACCACCGCCAAGAAGCCTAAGCTCTCGGAGCCCACTCCAACGCTATCCATCAGAGTAGATCCTGAGCTCTACCAAGCGATCGTTGGACCTTATGTGGAGCCGCCACCAGTCGTAGACTCGGTTCCTGAACGCGACGTCAGAGAAGAGCCCATCTGGATCAACCCACCAGCATCCCACGATGAAACCCTCCAAAACTGCTTTTTCCGAGCCATCCACCGCCAGTTTGACGGTCACGTCCCTCAGGAACTGGCCATGGAGCATTTGATGACCAAAAATTGGAATGTTCTGGCGGCGCTGGAGACCATTGACGAGGTGCTGATGGGTCTCTCGGAACCAGCTGTGGCTATGTTGGAGGTCAAGCATCTGTTTTTGGAGCCGCTCTTCATGGATCATCATGTCGAGGAAGAAGCCGCGGACTGGGATGTAAGTTTTCGGATTTTGAATCAAGACTTGTGTGGTTTGAAGTGCTCTACTCAAAATTCTAGCCTGGGGAGAGAAAAAATCAGACCAACACCTATTGGAAACCAAGATTTCTAGGCCACTAAACTAACTCTTGTCATTTTTCAGTCATTCAAATTCAGCCAAGCGGATTGCTCCGAGTTTTTCGACTTCCGGAGACGCGCACAATCCTCGAACCCTCAAGAGCATCCCGTCGACTTCGAACCCCGCTGGTCGTGCACCAATTGCACCAAGAGCCGCCGAACAGAGTCAAGGCTATGCCTCATCTGCCAGGCGTACCAGAAACTGTCCGATGGAACGCGCCGCCCACTATCCATGGAGCCCCACTTCTTCAAGCACGAGCAGAGCAAGATTAGCGAGTGGAAAAGGATGGAGAAGCGAGAGAAGCGAGAAGTGCCGAGGATGGAGTTTGAGAAGGAGCAGGAAGTCTTGGAGACGCAGAGACTAGAGAGGATCCGAGCGATGCGATATCCAAGGGAGGAGCTTCCGAAGGAGGAGGTGGAGACAGTGAAGAAGTATTGGAACCTGCGGATCGAGAGAGTGAGAAGGATCAATCGAATGCGACCATGGGTGAATAAGGATCGAGTGGCGACAGGGAAGGATCCACTTCCACCTGTCGAAGTCCCAGCAAGATTCGAGACGTTACGTGGTCCGAGGTTTGCGGAGCTGCTGACGATGAGAAGGCCAGGGATCCAGAAGACCCAGGAGGAGAAGCCCAAGGACACCATGGACCTCGATTCCAAGACCAGACGGAAGAGAACCTGCGGATCAATTTTCGCTAGATGATCCCTTCCCCCCTCTCAATCTGTTATTGTTACCTTGAATTTTGTTTTTTCTAGACCCCTATTTTACTACCAAGTTTCTTCAGATTTCAATAAAACGTGTAATGAATTTTTATGTTTGTTAGATCCAAAATCCAGACAAGCCAAATCCAAAATCCTTCATTCCTCCCTTCGACTGGAAGCCGTAAAATAGGTAGAGCTCGTCCTGGGCTCCACATTGGCTCCCACATCCATATCCATCAAAACTTTCACAAACTTGAGCATACTGAAATTCCGAAACAGCACATTGATATTTCGCCGGTTGCACCCAAGATAGGATAGTTGGATGATGAGAGGAATGGTTATAATGTCGGTTAATATCGTGCAAATTATAGTTTGAATTACATTCAGTTCACTCGTAACAGATGTGATGAGGACGGCAGGAATCAAGAGCTGAAAACAACTCTAGAAAGTGGGCGGAGTCTCCGAAAACTTACAGATTTGAAAATCAAAATCACCACTGTCTGATAGAAGATGTACCGGTGTGGGCGGGATTGTTGAGTTGTTGATAAACTGGATAGTTTCCAAATACTTACAGTAATCGGGATGTAGAAAAGTGAGGAGATAATAAGAAACAAGTTGAGGAGGAAAAATGTGGACTGAAACAAGATTTTGATTTTGGAAGTATTTGATTTTTGACCTACCATGTAAAAAATCTCGAACATCATTTTCTTCCTTTCGTTACATCCCATAGTATAGCACCCGATACCCAAAACGATTCCAACAATTTCCTTGGCCCCGAATAGGTAATAAAGGTACCGTATCCGGCTAACTAACTCTTTTTGCACTTTCATCGTCCATTTTTCAGTTCTCGGGGAGAAATAGAGAATGAGTCTTTGAAGAGCTAATAGGGAGAGGAGGATGTGGAAGACTTGAACAATGACGTATAGTAAGAAGCAGGCGATTATAGAAGTCATTAAAGCGAGGACATAATATGTTCTGTAAAGAAAATTGTTCTATCGTTTTGAAACTACTAGTCTTTTTATAAATGGACACTTTGAAACTGTACATTTTGAAACTATATACTAGACGCTCTGAAACTGAAAGTTTTGAAACTTCCAGAAAGTTTGAAACCAGAAGTTTCGAAACTTCTAAACGGTTTGAAACTGGACGTTTTAAAACTTCCAGAAGGTCCACCATGAAAATCTGAGACTAGCCCATTTCGAAACCAGGACAGTTCAAAACCATGCCGTTTTAAAACCATGCTGGAAGGTTCGAGATTAGACGTTTTGAAACTTCAGACAGTTTGAAACTGGGCGTTTCGAAACTTCCAGAAGGTTTAAAACTAGACGTTTTGAAAGAAGGTTCCCCATGAAATTTCAAACCGATCCCATTTCGAAACCAGGACAGTTTAGAACCATGCCATTTCGAAACCATCATCTAAACTTACGATTCATAGGATGCCAACACAAAAATCAATATAAACGAGATGAAAAGATACAAAAAAGAGACATACGAAACCTTGACCATCTCATAGAAATGATGAGTGATAGGGAAAATTGGGGTCTGAAAACTTGGAATTTTTGAGATCTCAAAAGAAGTTTTCCGACGACCCACCGATTTATCCTTCCCCCTATTGACCTTATTAACGTATACATAAAACGGGAAAAGTATCAAAAACAGCACAAGGAGAGATAGAAAAATCAAAGCGTAAGTTACTTGAACAGTATTTTCCAGATAAGAGTATAACGCTGGGATGGAAAAGTTTCCCATTTTTTGGCGGGAGATTTGAAAAGAAATGTAAAAGTCGAACTAAGCACCAGAAGTCAAGCCCAAACTTTTGAAATCACGTTTTTGAAACAGGTGAAAATTTTTTTTCGATAAGTTTTCTGACATAAACAAACTTCAACTACACACTTTTCCAGAAAATAGAATTTCAAATTTTCAATTTTCCCGCCTGAAAAATGTCCAACTCCACTATCGACACCTTATTCTCCTATGGGGTAACTACTGTTGAAATCACTTATTATCTAACTTTCGCCTTCCCGTTGGTGCTTTTTTTGACGGTTTTTCCATTCTATGTATACTTGAATCGGGTCAATAGAGAAAAGGATAAGGAGGTGGGGTTTTGAGATTTTGAAAATCGGAAGTCATTTAAAATTTCAGATCTCCGTGTTCCCGATGACCAATCATTTCTATGAGATGGTCAAAGTTTTCTATGTCGCATTCCTATATCTTAGTATCTCCTCTCCATTGATGCTTGTTTTCCGTGACTGCGACTGCAATTTGTAAGAATTCTTCCCTTCTTTTTTTGAATTCCCGCCAAAGTCAAAAAGAAAAGTCGACTCGTTTCAGAGACTACCCATTTATATGCATGTTGCTAACCTCTATAATCACCTGCTTCTTACTATACGTCATTGTTCAAGTCTTTCAAATTCTCATCTCCCTATTAGCTCTTCAAAGACTCATTCTCTATTTCTTCCCTACAAAAGAAAAATGGATGATGGAAGTGCAAAAAATGTTAGTTTGTCGATTACGCTACCTTTATTATCTATTCGGGGCCAAGGAAATCATTGGAATCGTTTTGCTTATCGGGTGCTATGCTATGGGATGGGATGAGAAGAAGAAAATGATGTTCGAGATTTTTTACATCGTAGGACAAATGTTGTAACGGCAAACTACGAAAAACAAACTCTTGTTTCAGTCCACATTTTTCCTCCTCAACTTGTCTCTTATTATCTCTTCACTTTTCTACATTCCGATTACTGTAAGTATCTGGAAACTATCCAGTTTATCAACAACTCAACAATCCCGCCCACACCGCTACATCTTCTATCAGACAGTGGTGATTTTGATTTTCAAATCTGTAAGTTTCCGGAGACTCCGCCCACTTTCTAGGGTTATTTTCAGCTCTTGATTCCTGCCGTCCTCATCACATCTGTTACGAGTGGATTCAATGTAATTATGACTATAATTGCCACGACCTTCACCGACATTATAACCATTCCTCTCATCATCCAACTATCCTATCTTCTGTGTAACCGAAAAAATGTCAACACTTTGTTCAAAAATCTCAGTTTCATCAAGTTTTTGAAAATTGTGATGAATTTCAATGGAGGTGCTCGTGTGGAGCCTACAGCTAATGCCTTGTAGTAAAAGAGAGAAATGAAGATTTTGAAATGTCACAATTTGAAACAGGTGAAACAATTGGAAAAGGTCGAGATTGTTTGGCTTGGCAGGCAAACGATTCCACTCAAACATATGCTTAAAATATGATGCTTAAAAATAATGAAAATACACGATACAAAAGAAAACCAATAAACACTTGTGTTCACTCCAACATAAAATCAAGAATTGAAACCGCGAAACTTCGGAATTCAAAACAAAATCGAAGATTGATACATAAATCTGTTATAAAATGAAAGAACTGCCTGCAGACCGTGATTTTCTTTTCAATCTTCTCCCAGGATTTCAGTATTATGAATACCCATTCAGTTGGTCCACTTTTAAAGAAACATTACGTGATTTGCGAGGATACAGTTATGGCCAAAAAGAATGATGATTTTCAGTGCAAAACGATCAACTTTGAAGGCTTGTAAATCAGTTCTCAACGGACCGATTTCTCTGAAAATTTGGGGATGTGTCAAGCAACTTTAGATCTTTATTTTTGTAGTTGACAACTTTTCACGAAAATTACAATCTAGTCAGTTACGTCCTGCATAGTCAAGCGACCTTAAATCTTCTGTGACCGATTTTTTGAAAGTTTTAGTAGCTTTTAATAGAGGTGCTCGCGTGGATCCCAGAGCAAGTGCCCTGTAGTCAAAGGGAGGAATGAAGATTTGAAATTTGAGTTCTGAAACAGTTGAAAAAGTCGGAAAATGTGCAGATTGTTTAGCTTGGCAGGTAAACGGATTTACTCGAACAAATCTTAAACTATGATGCTTGAAAATAAAGAAAATACACTAGGCAAAATAGAAAGTGCTCCTCTCGTACAGATGGTTGACATATATCGTCTGTTGTTGAGCTATCCAGATATTCAATATACAGAAATGCACGTTTCGAGAGATATATGTTTATTGCAAAAAATAGAATTCATTTGAAAAAAAAAAGTATTCAATATGAGCGGAAATCTGATATTAAGAAACTTGCTCAAGTCCAAATCACAAAAATTACTGAAACCATTAACTGGAAGGGGTTCGCATCCGATTCTTTAGTGTCAAACAGAATCGTTCCGACGGTTCCATTTGTATTCCTAATATCGAATCCTCCATAAATCTCGGAGCTTCCAACTAGTCTTCTCTCGCTTTCCGGGCATTCGGTAAACTCGATCCCATTCAAAATTTGGCTAGCTTCGAAATCCTCCTCCCGCACCAGTGTGATTCTCATATATTCCATTCTTGGATTTGATCTAGTTTTTTGCCAAATTCGGAAGAACTTATTGAGCTCTTTATCAGTGATAGTAGCCTTTATGATGGTGAGACTTCTCGTGTTAGCAGTCAATAAATCATCTAAACAAACTTTGAATGGAGGCCATATATGATTTTCTGCGTTTCCCAAAACCAGCGAGTTCAAATTTTGAGCCAACATTTTTTGAAGTCCTAGCTGATCGTAGGGATTTGAATCTAAACAAACGCTTCTTGCATGTTTGAAGGTGTCAAGAACGTGGATGGTCAAACGGTTGAGACAGTAGTTTTTGAGAATATCGAAATCCCCAAACGTTTCATGAATGCGTCGCACGTG
The DNA here is from genome assembly GCA_900536305.3 of Caenorhabditis sp. 40 LS-2015. Classification (NCBI taxonomy): domain Eukaryota; kingdom Metazoa; phylum Nematoda; class Chromadorea; order Rhabditida; family Rhabditidae; genus Caenorhabditis; species Caenorhabditis tribulationis. The sequence goes on from LR544074.1 coordinate 165,384, forward strand.
TTCTTCTCCAAGAGGGCAGATCTGAAGCTCGGAGCTCTTCCACGTGAATATCGAGCGCAAATGTTTACAAAATCCGTAAACCCATTGTTTTGGTGAATTCGTGTCGGACTTTTTATTGACTATCAGACTAGCCAGCTGATCAGAAAATGTGCGCTTGGGATTGATGGTGACATCGCGAAAGAGGCATTCGAGTTTTTGATCCGCACGCTCACCGAAACTCAACTCAACAACAAAATCGTTAAAAAGTGCGACTGTCATTTTGACGGCTCGCAAGTTTTGGGATTTAATTAGAGTTTTCGTTCTGGCCGATATCCAGGAGAGTTTCAATCTGAAAAATCGATAGTTTTTGACGTTCTGAGAGTCGAGGAAACTCCGAAACACGGTACGATCTTCCCAAAATTTAAAATTCGAAATTGAAACTTACAATTGAGGCAATTCCATCGATCGAAGTACAGTGCCAAGTGCCTTCTGAGGGAGCTTGAAGAGAGGAAAACTGGGAGGAGTGACGCTCATATCTGCAACAAAATACACAACTGTATCAAGCCAGACGGGAAGCGGAATTGCGACTCATTGAAAAATTCAAAAACTAATTCCCTGCTCTCCAACTATCTCAGCGTCTGAAAAAGATACTGGCAAAAAAGCAAAAACTTATGAGGAGTAAAAATAGGGCCTAATCCGAAACGTATGGATGCAAATGGTGGGTGAGTGAACGAATGGATGACTCAATAATCCCTCTGGGAATAATGTACAGTACTCAACGGGGGTCTCACCGCGATTAGCCAAAGACATGCGGTCACACTCAAAACTGCCCCTTGTCTCTGCAGAAAGACCCATTTCTCATCTAAACGACATCAAAACTTATGCAACCTTAAAGTTCGTCTTAAACTTGTGAAATGAATAGAGAACAATTTTCGTTAATCTTTTTACAAGATTTCAAAAACAGCAATTTATGTATAAAATATGATGTCAAAAATAATGAAGGTATAGCAAATCACACAAAAATATAAAAGGATAATAATGATATATTATTGATCACTTATCAAAATCTCTTCGGCCAAACTCGATGAATGAAATGCTCCTTCCAGCCGGCGTCCATTATCAGCCAATTGCGCATTCGGTTCAGCGTGATTTTGATGTGTCCCGGCACAATAAAGTGATGGGCCCATAGACGATACTTTGGATTGTTCACCATCCAAATATTGAACAAGTACTCGGTCTGCTCCTCGGAGAATGTGCACGTCGAGTCTTGAGACAGGTAGCCGTGCGCCATGATCTGATCCATGGTCGATTCGAGATGCGGGTTGGCGGAAGGAGGGTCTTGGAGGCAGTCGAGTCTCTGAAAAAAGTTTCATTTTAGCTAGATTTTTGCAGGGAATTCAAAAAGTTGACCTAAACCTATACTACCCTATCTTCTCTAGAAGCCCTTCCAGAAGTCACTTTGACCTTATTTATCTCGATTTCTGTAACAGCTATTAAAAAGTGGTCAACTAACAAAATGTTTGTCTTTCTGTCTTCATCATTTTCTTAGTTGACAACTTTTTCACAGCTTCCACGAGAACCAAGATAAATGTGCCCAAAAAAAAAATGCTTACCTGCTTCTGATTGGGATCCCATTTGACCGCTTTCCGAGTGAACGGAATGATAGCCAACGTCATAAACTCCTCTCGCCAGGTGAAATGCAACTTCATCCAATTCCGCATCCTTCTTTTCGCCGGCTTCTTCGCCTTCTTTATCGCCCAATCATCCTTCGCGAGAGGCTCCGAGTTCATGTGAAGGATGTTGGCGGCCATCCAGTGCATCGCCTCTTTCGTCCAATCGAAGGACGCCTCGAATGCCTCAAACAGATTCTGCGTTTCTACCGTATCCTGATCCAGAAACGCTCTCGCCATCTCGTCGGTGACATCGAAGAACTGATGGTCGGCGCGGGGTTCCGTGAACCAGTTGAGGATCGGAACCTCTGGATCCCTGGGCGGGTTCAAGTCTCCCAACTCCATGACTAGTCGTTTCTGCTCGTCACTCCAGAACGCCCAGTTCTGCATTCTCACATACGCACAGAATCTGTATGCGCCGGTCATTTGTCCACCGGCCACGATGACCTTGAACGCGGCCTCCTCGTCCATCATCAGAATGTTGTGCGCGAGCCACGAGTCCACACGGGGATTCTTCTCGCGCCACGCATTGCACAGCACAACCACATGAGCCTTCTGGTCCTCGGAGCCCCAGGTTCGGTGCGGAATCTTGTCCAGATAGTCGATGGCCTCCGAGACGGTTTGCGGTGTGATTTGAGCTTGGAATAGCGGCGGTGTCTCGACTTCAGGTTCTTGGGATGTGTACTCGGGTGGCGGTGACATGGGGGCTTGGGATTGCGAAGACCCTTGAGCCGGCTCTTGTTGCTCCTGAAAAACCAACCCATGAATGCAGGTATGTATCCTGGCGGTGGTCCCTTTTGGAGCTGTTGCACCCGCGGACTCTGCTGATTCCCGTCGCCTAGCTGGTGTCTCGACTGAGTAATCGGATCCGGTTGCTCTTGTGGACTCCCCTGAAAATAGAAAATGCGCTCTATTGCATCAATTTTCACTCACCTCTTCTTGGTTTGAAGGATTGTCGGACATGGTGTTGAGAGAGCGGAGAAAAATTGAGAAGAAATGGCGAGAAATGAACGAAAACAAACAACAACGAACAACAGAAAATTTTGAGCGGGCGGGTAGATCAAAAACAGTTTTTTGAGGAAATTTTTTCTTGATCTACCAGAAAAATAACTTGATTTGATCTACCTATATTTGCATCCCAAAAGCGAACCGGTTTTTCGGCAGGATCTCGATCAAGATGGTTGGAATTGATCGCCTTGAAACCAAAAAAAAATTTGGTAGATCAAAAAAGTTTTCTTCATTTTGTTTTTGATCTACCCACCCGCGCAAACCTGAGTTTCATTGTGCCCTCTCTCTCTCGCTCATTTTCGTCTTTTCTCTGTTTTTTTTTCGATTTTTTTTTCGTTTTTTTTTTTGCTGTCGATTTCCATCATTTCTGTTTTGTAGGGTGCCGTGTGGGGGTCATGAACAACAACAACAATAATCGAGGAGCCCCGTATAGAGGAAATCAAGGATGGGTGAGCAAGTAGATTTTGTGCGATTGAGCGCATTTTCCAACTTTCAGGGCCATCGACGACAGTCTCAGCGACCCCAACACCATCCGCCGAATCCCCAGTTCCAGAGGGGACCAGTCTATCAGCATCCGGTGAGTTTTTGAGGTGTTCCGTGGAGCGCATTTGCATTCTCTGGTTTCAGGAACCCGAAGGAGTCCAGGGACACCAAGGGAATCCCAATCGACAAGAGCTCAACTACCAGCCCCCATTTCAAAGACCACCTCCAGGATACGGAAATCCACAGGGTTATTATCCACCACATGTAAGTCTAGGGTGTTCGGTGGAGCGCAATTGGAATTCATGAGCTTTCAGGAACATGGAGGAGTCCAAGGATACCAAGGAAATCCAAATAGACAACAGAACTTCTATCAGCCCCCATTTCAGAGACCACCTCCAGGATACGGAAACCCACAGGGTTATTATCCACCACAGGTAAGTCCAGTTCCATAGAGCGTATTTGCATTTTCTCATTCCAGGAGCATCCACATCATGCTCCAAGGTCCCGAGAACCTCTTCAATTCCCGAGAGGACCACGGTCATTAGCGGTGAGTTGTTCCGTGGAGCGCACTTGCAACCAAGGTATTTTCAGCAAGATAGGGCGAATCAAAGAGACCGAGGAAGTCCCTATCCACAACGGCTAGTCCATCAGATCCCGCCATTTCTTCCTCCCCCGCAATTCGTTGTGCCCCAGGTGCCACCTTTCCCGGTGCCCAATCTTCAGGTATTGGATTACTGTAGATGAGGAGAAAAGTTTGATTTCAGCAAATGGAGCACCTGGCGAACCACGCCGTCTACCCAATCGTGCCCATTCAATCACCGAACAGCGGGGCGAATGCAGTACTTAATCTTGACAGACTACCCGACCCGTCCTGGGGCACGGAGGAACAAAAATCGACAACTCTGGCTGATTTCGATATGTGGCGCCGAAATAACAGAGGAGTGCAAGGCTGGCTCGGGTGGAACATTCTGATGATGAATGTCGAGCTATTCAAGTCTACAATAGTTGATGACCAGATGGTGGGAATCTACAAGTTCTCGGCCTATGTGAAAATGTTCAACTGGATGAGCTGGAGAGAAGAGCAGAGGAGGCACTGCATGCAGTGGACATATTTACCTCCGCCTGACTTTGAGCCTCCGCAGGTCATAGACCTCGAGTGGTTCCGTGAACCTCGTACCAACCATCAGTACCTCGAGGTCAATGAGGAGTTGGCGAGACGATTCTTGGATCAAGAACATGAGTGGACGCAGAATCTCTACGAGAAATTCAACAGTATTCTCAGAGAGATTTTCACTCCCGACACGGCTCACTGGATCGCTGCTAATATTCTTGGCGAGAACTCGGATGCTGTTTTGAGAAATGGATGGGTGGCGAACACTGAAAGAAGAAGCGCACCAGTGAACAGAAGGATGCGGAATTGGATGACGTTGCATCCCTCTTGGCGTAGCGATTTTATGAATCTCGCCAATGTTGCGTTCACCCGAGAAGCGGATATATGGGATCCAAACAATCGGCGTGTGAGTTTGAAATGAGTGTTCCATTGTCTTGAATCCTATCAAAGAGTCACTGAAAGTTTTGAGATCAGCTTTGTTGATTCCTTCTTCCCATCACTTTGACCAAAATTATCTCGTTTCCTGTGACAGTTATGAAAAAGTGGTCAACTAACAATATGTTTCTGATAAACACAGCAACGTTTTGTTAGTTGACCACTTTTTGATAGCTGTTACAGGAGCCGAGATAAATTTGGTCAAAGTGAAAAGGGGTCTTGGGATTTTCTGAAAACCGACCATGAGTGTTCTTCAGAATCTCGGATGTCTCGAAGACTCGCCTACTTTCAATCCAAACCTCTGCAATTATATGAATCGGCAACTGGCGAGCGGCTACTTGCGTGAAGAACCCGACTGCCCATTCTCCGTTGATCAGACCACATACTTGTACTATCTTTGGGTCAGAAAGAATCTGCGACATCGTCGGTGGGGCGACCAGAATATCGTTAGAAACCATTATGGTGAAATTGTTAGAATGAAGAACTGGCTGAGACTGCACGCCGACTGGAAGGAGATTATCATCATTAAATGGAATCCTCAATAATCAATCGATAATATACTATTTTCATTGATTTTTTTTTCGTCTATTTTTGTGCGCTTCCTGCTTTCCCATCCATTTTCGTTTTCATTATTGTTGGCATCATATTTTTCAAAAATATCTGAATGAACTCGTTATTTTGGAAATCTTTTGAACAAAAAAAAGCTCAGTCTGCTTGGAGACCACCTCTTGGACTAGCACACTTTTGGGATTTTTGGAAACCGACCATGAATTTTCTTCAAAAACTCGGATGCGTCAAGCAACCTTAGACCTTTGTTGTGGAAATTCTGGTCCATCAGAGTTCCTGAAAAGTGCGCAGTACTGGCCAAAAAGAGTGCGAATTTCTAGATATTCAGTGCGAAACGGTCAACTTTGAAGACTTGTGAATCAGTTCTCAACGGACCGATTTCTTTGAAAACTTGTGGATGTATCAAGCAACTCTAGATCTTCATTTTTGTAGTTGACAACTTTTCACGAAAATCACAATCAAGTCAGTTATGTCGCAGTGTGTCGCCGACTTTACATTTCAGTGCAAATTTTGACTTCTTTTGGAACCATGATCTTCACTGCGACATAACTGACTAGATTGTGATTTTCGAGAGAAGTTTTTCACTACAAAAATGAAGATCTAGAGTTGCTTGACATATCCACAAATTTTCAGAAAAATCGGTCCGCTGAAAATTGATTTACAAGTTTTCAAAGTTGATCGTTTTGCACTGAAAATAACCTTTTTGTCCAGTACTGTGTACAAGAAAGATTGTATCGAACTTTTTAAGAACTCTTTCTCCGTCATATTCCACACTCTCATGTAGATCGTATCAGTTGTCCAGATAATAAAAGCCACGTGGTCATCCGATTTCCGAACAATGTTCAAATTGGATTTGAAATTGTATATATCACAGTTTTAAAACTGCTGAAAAATTTTGTCGATTCTAGAAGGCTCAGAACTCTTGACGAACTTTCCCGGCCCCTACCGATGAGCTCAAAAATGACGAGTTCAAAAATCCTTTAAGGAAATTTCTGATCTACCAACTAGGTAGATCGAAAAATTCGTTCAAAAAACTTTTTCCGCGAAAACAAATTTTTTTGATCTACCCACCAACCCGCATGTCTTCCATTGTCATTTTTCGCTCATTTTCACTTTTTTTCGTCTTCCCTTTTATCGATCTTTCTCCAGACGTCAGGCCATGAACAACAGAAACAACAATCCAAGAGGTCGAGGACGAGGAAACCGACGACGGGTGAGTCTCAAAATCAAAGCCATTAGAGCGAATTTCATGGTTTTCAGAGGCGCCATGAGCATCCGAGTCCTCAGAGGGGAGCACCAGAGGAGTATGAGAATCAGCAGGTTTTTCAGGAGTATCCACAAGATCCTCAGGAACAAGCGATGAATCGGTGAGTTTTCAGAAGCCTCAAATACCAAGTAAACCTCTATTCTCAATTGTAGGCAGCAGATCCATGAGCACAATGTACGATATGCGACAGGAGTGCTGGACCGGATTCCACACCGAGCCTGGGGCACGTGGCAAGAACGACAGACGGCCAAGAATCGATTCAACGAGTGGCGCGTTCAGGATATGGAAGCCCATGAGTGGCTCGTGCACAACATTGTGCTTATGGACGAGTTCACGTTCGAGCGTCGCCATGCGATGAACGGCATCTACAGATTCTGTGCCTACGTGAGAATGTACAACTTCGTGCGGTTGACAGAGGAAGAGAAGTATGAGTGCATGGAGTTGGGGGATTTGCCGAGACCTCCGATTCCTGAGGTGAGCCTTCAATTTTTGTCGGCTTCAAAAAAGACCTCATTCCAGGTGGCTGACCTGCGATGGTTTCTCGAACCCCGTACCGAGAATCCTTACTTCGAGGTCAACGAGCAGTGGGCTCGACTTTACCTGGATCAGCCCACGATAATATGCTCGAATGTCACCTTAAGACTCCAGGAGTCTCTTTTCCGGCATGACCATCGGGCGCTGATCTGGGTCGCCGCCAACATTCGTTGCATGGACTCGGAGAACATTTGGATGAGAGTTCCAACCTACTGGCCAGTGGCACAACGGTCGCAGAATTGGTTGAACATGCACAAGTCGTGGCGGGAGGAGTTTATGAGCGTCGCCTATGTTTCGTTTGACCGAGAAGCTGTTCGATTCGATCCGAACCATCCGGAGGTGAGTTTTTGGGTTTCATTGCTAGGGAATAACCTGAGTAATGTTTGAAGACACAAAATGAGTTATACATCATTGCAAAGCTGAAGAAATTTGCAATCGATTGATGTATACTGTTTTTGCTGCGGACACTGCATTCTCGAGAAAATTAAATTCCAAGTTCGTAAGCCCAGTTGGTCAGTGCAAATCAACTGGGTCTACGTACTTCAGATTCAATTTTCTCGAGGATGCAGAGTCCGTAGCAGACACAAAATACATCAATCGATTGCAAATTTTCTCAGCTTTCCAATGATAAACAACACATTTTGTAACTCCAAATATGACTCAGGTTATTCCCTACTCAGGTAGCTCCTTCAATGTTTTTCGGCCCCCTGAGCAACAGTACATATTTCCTCCGATAGACCGCACCCCCCCCCCTTTCAACATTTTGACCAAATTTATCTAGGTTCCTGTAGCAATTATGAAAAACTGACCAACTAACAAAATGTTTCTCGAGATCTTCCAAACATTTTGTTAGTTGACCACTTTTTCATGACTGTTTCAGGAACCGAGTAAACTGGGTCAAAGGGGCTGCTTGCCAATCAAAGGAAGTATGGAATGCTGACTTCAAAAATCCCCCCAATATTTGCTACAACTATTCATAGTCCCATAAAAAAACCAAATACATCCTGAAATAACAATAAACGCCTACTTTCCAGACCCTCGACTGCCTCCGAGACGCTCCTCGATTCAATCGAAATCTCCGATTGACTGATCAACTGGCGAACGACTCCTTGAACCGAATCTCAAACTTCCGATTCTGCAACCGGCAGATCTTCAAACTGTACGATATTTGGAGAAGGAAAAATCCAAAGTACCGACGCTTGCTCCGAAATCATGTTGCACAAGGGGACAATGAGGAACACAATCGAATGCTCAATTGGCTGACAATGGACGTTGGGTGGAAGGAGATTTTGTACAGGCACGTCTGGCGCGAAAGAGTTTAATAATACTAATCGATGATTAATGGATAATATGCGATATGTATTCGTTGATTGTTTTGCCTATCATGTTGTTATTGTTTACTACTTGTCATTGTATTTTTAAAATATTTGAATGAACTTGATTGTTTTTTGACACCCATTTCTGCTCAGAACCTGAATGGCATTCACCCTGAAACCTCGGTGGATGGATCAGAATGCCCTCCCAGCTAGTGATAGGCGGTTTCAGATGGTGAAACTAAGTTTTCTTGGGTTGTTTTTCAGAATTGGCTCTGAACTTTTTCGCTAATTTTTTGACTCCATCTTGTTTGTCTCAATGAGAGGGTTTCGATCAATTATATGCCACTGTCTGAAACTCATTTGGAAGAGAGTTATGAGCTAGCCTAGTTTTTTGAACTCCTTTCATCGAGACGAACAAGATGGTATCAAACAATATTTAGATACAATACGGTTTCGGTCAATCGAGAAAAACAAAACTTAGGAAGACTGTTTTGTTTACTCTTTATTTGTAACATCTGACCACGGGTGAAAACTTAACGACGGGACTCAACCTTAGAGGGTTGAGACCCTTTGTTAGGTTGAAATGAAGTGACACGTTTCTATTAGTGTCAAAAATTACTTGAGAGCAACATTCCAGCAAAGATGTCAACAACAAAAATGAAGATCTAGAGTTGTTTGATACACCTGTCAACTTTTAGAAAAGTAGAGTTGTAGGAAACTATTTTTTCAAGATTTTAAAGTTGACCATTTTGCTCTAAAAACCACTCTTCAGTTCAAAATAGCCCATTTTGAGCAGTTGAAAAAGTACGTTTTTGTTACCCGATTTCTATAAAACGGGGTGAATGTGTCAAGCAACTCTAGATCTTCATTTTTGTAGTTGACAACTTTTCACGAAAATTGATGTGAAGTGAGTTACGTCGGCATCAAAACTAGGTACATCTCACTGCAAATCTCGAACTTTTTTGGACCAATGATGTTATTAGCAATAACCCATTTTATAGTGATTTTCAGAAAAGTTGTAAACTACAAAAATGAAGATCTAGAATTGCTTAATACATTCACCAAATTTGATAAAAATCGAGTGATCGGAACATACTTTTTCAACTACTCAAAGTTGACTATTCTGCTCTGAAAATGGACAACTTGTATGTCTTATGGGCCGGTGCTGAACATAGAATCGAGATTTTCTGATATTTTTGACATGAAGTCAAGATTGAGGGTATGTGGTCGTTTCGAATATTTATCTTCAAATTGCGAATCAAAATTTACTGCAATGCGTTTTTAATGAAACTGAAACAATTTTCAAATTTTATTATCTAGAAAACCGCGAAAATTAGGGAGTAAAAATGAAGAAGAAATTAGTGTGAATAATAGGGGGAAAAGACACTAGAAATGTAAAAATGCATACAAGAAAAGAGAGACAGTAAATTTGAATTTGAAGAATTATGGTTTCCTGGCATAAATTGAGGCGCAGGTTCTCTTCCTTCGACTGGTGCTGGGCTCGGACTCGGTGGCGTCATCTGTCTTCGGATTCTGGTTCTCCTGGACCTTGGCCTTTTGAATCTCCGGTCTCCTAATCGTCATCAGCTCCGCGAACTTTGCTCCAGATAAACTCTCAAATCTCGCCGGGATCTCCAGAATCGGCAGTGGCTCTTTTCCAGACTCTTCTCGCGCCTTATTGACCAAGGGTCTCATCCGATTGACCCGCTTCACTCTTTCGATTCTCGCATTCCACATCCTCTTCACCATCGCCACATCCTCCTTCGGCAGCTCCTCCCTTGGATACCTCATTTCTCGGATCGCATCCAATCTCTGCGTCTCCAACTTCTCTTGTTCCCTCTCAAACTCCATCCTTGGCACCATCCGCTTCTCTCGCTTCTCCATCTTCTTCCACTCTCTTATCTTCCGAAGCTCCTGCTCATAGAAATGAGGCTCGACGGAAAGTGGGCGGGGCACTCCTCTGGACAGTTGCGCGTAGGTCTTGCAGATATGGCACAGTCTAGGGACTCCCGAGTGCTGGCGAAGACCCCCCGTACAGTTTCTGCATGCCCATCGGGGCTCGAAGTCGACGTGAAGATCCTGAGGATCCGATGGGCGTCCGCGTCTCCGAAACTCGAAGAACTCCTTGCAGTCAGCTTGGCTGAATAGGTACGGCTGAAAATGAGAAGAAGTTAATTTGGAATCCTAAAAACCTGAAACTCACATCCCAATCAGCGGCTTCCTCTTCCACATGATGATCCATTCCGATCGGCTCCAGATACAGTCGCCGAATCTCCATCATCGACACCACTGGTTCCGGGAGACCCCTCACAACCTCATCAATGGTCTCCAAGGCCTTCAAGACGTCCATCTTCTTGACCATCAGATGCTCCATGGCCTTCTCCTGCGGGAGATGTCCATCGTATTGGCGGTTGATGGCTGGCCAATAGAGCACGTCGAAAATGACGTCGTTGAATCCGTGGTCGATCCAAACCGCCTCCTCTCTAACGTCGCGATCCGCAACCGAGGCTGGGATCGGTGATGGCTTGACGTATGGGCCCACAAAGGCTTGATAGAGCTCGGGGTCCACTCGGATCGACGGCGTTGGGGTCAGCTCGGAGATCCTTGGCTTCTTAGCGATGGTGGTGGAGGCTGAAAATGTAAATGTTTAGATTTCTGGACCACCAATGATTCGAAATCTCACCCTCACTCTTTCTCTTCTTTGACTGGATCTCTGCCTCGACGTTGGCGGCTGGCTGGATTTCCTTGAGTGGGCTCATGGTTTCAAACTTGATTTTGACGATGATGAAGACGAGATTCTGAAAAAATGAAAGTCAGTTTCCAGGAAAAACGGAAAACAAATCTATAGAAAACCCAGTCGTGAAAACGATGATCATGATAGATAGGTAGATGTTACGACACACTTTGGCCCCCGTCAATTTATGACCCTCAGGAAGCTCCGCCCACATTTCAGGTCATCACACAGTTGTCCCTTCACACTGAAACCAGGTGTGCGGCATACTTGAAAAGTGAAATGTGAACAGAGAACATATAGGGGTGTGTGGGAGACACACATACACACAATGGTCCCCGGTGGGAGAACTGTGAATCGATTGAGTGGACCTAACAAAAAACCTTATAGACTTCCAAAGGGGTTATAGAACATTTTTGATGGACCTGACCGAAGAATCACGGAAAGAAAGGGCTCGTAGACCTCTTCATCCGACTCCATCTCCACCTGGAACACCTTCATTCTGGTGCAGAGGTCATATTTTCGACATGACTAGGAAACTTGAGTAATTGGAGTTACAAAATGTGTCATATATCATTGGAAAGCTGAGAAAATTTGCAATCGATTGGTGTATATTGTTCATGCCGGGGACTCTGCATTCTTGAGAAAATTGAATTCGAAGTTCGTCAACCCAGTTGGTTTGCACTTTTCATATCAAACTAACTGGGTCTACGTACTTCAGCTTCAATTTTTTCGAGAATGCGAAGTCCGCAGCGAAAACGAAATATATCAATCGCGTGCAAATTTTCTCAGCTTTCCAATGATGTATAACACATTTCGTAACTCCAAACATTACTCAAGCTGTCCCCTCTTTTCTATTCTTCCAACTTTTCTTCTGATGTCATCAACCATGCTGTCTTCAAATAGACTCTCCAATTTCTGTTCAAAACAACATTGACCACAAAAGTAATCGATAAAACATTCATTAATCTTCAAATAAAATACATTCACAAAATTTCAATCATTTTTGGCACTTTCTCGACCGCGCATTCTGGAAGAAGTTATCGACAGACTCCACCGGGAGGTTCATGGATTTCGAAATCTCCGTCTTTTTCTCTGGCGACGGGTACTTGGATTCGGAGAAGATCTTGTAGAGTTTGTCCTTTTGTCGATCGGTGAACTCGTAGCGAGCACGTTTGGGGTTTGGGGACGGAGAGGAGGTTCTGGAAAAAAATTTCGGTTTAGGTTAGCCTTGGTAAAGGAATCAGAATTGTTGAAAGCACTGAAAATCACTCAAACTTTTTGCGTCAAAAATTCCATCAAACTTTTGCTACTCACCTCTTAACTCCGTTTCCATCCTCCAACATCTCCAACTTCTCCTCATCCGACGCCTTCAACCAATTGTACATTCTCACAAAAATCGCTCGTCCACTTTTCATCTCATCCCAGCTCTTCGTCTGCTTCCTGAGATCCGAGTACGTTCCTTGGCTGCGTGCCAGGATTTTCTCGGCAAACTCGACTTGACTGATTTTCAAACGTTTTCGGCTCTTTTCAACGTCTTCTAGAAGAGATTTGGTGTCGAGAGTGACGTCTTCTGGGACTGGAGAATTCAGAGTTTTGAGGATCGAGGGTTTCGGGGATTCTTGATGAGGGCGTTTGAGGGTTCCGGATCTGGTGACTCTTTTGGTGTCAGAATCAACGTTCGAAATGTTGAGAATTCGATTCTGAATGTGAAATTTGAATTTCGCTCCACCAAAAATTTTCAATCTCTCAACTCACAATAGTCTCCTGACAGTACATCGGAACGTCTTCTGGTCTCAATTTGCTCACGGGGAAACTTCGAGAACCCGAATTCTGAATCTCCGACGTCTTCAGAAACCCTTTGACTTCCGATTTTTGGCACCAATTTTCATCTTGAACCTGGAAAAAAAAATTTTGGATTTCCAAAAAAAAAAAAATTTTTTCCAGAATTCTTACCTCTTCCTGTTTTATCTCCATCAAACCATTTGGAGTACTGTAGGTACCGTAGTCCACCTTGGAAATGTCGTTTGTAGTTTGAGTGGGCCATTCAAAAAACGTAGAATCGGAATCCTCAATTTTGGGTTTCTTGGGACTCGTTTGATGCATATGGTGCATTTTTGCTGAAAATTTCGAAAAATGGGAAATTTCAAAAAAAAAAACGGCGGAAATTTTAGCCCGGACCATGGAAAATGGGAAAAATGAAGAATGAGAACAAAACCCGAAAATTCGCGCCAAAAAATTTCGGATAGATCAAAAATTTTCAAAAAACTTTTTCTCAAATTTTTCAAACTTTTTGATCTACCCAACTCCCCGGGCGAAAATCAGTTTTCCTTCTCTCTCTCCACCTCGTTTATCGTCATTTTTCAATTTCTTTTCATTTTTTCCCCAATTTTTGCCCTCGAAATTTTCAAATTTTCAAAACTCCGCCATTTTTCAGAATGACCCAAAAACGTGTCGACGCTGTCGTCGTTAACCGACAAAAAAGTGCGGCCGAGCAGCTGGCGGAGGCCGTCAAAAATCTGAAAATTTGGCCGGAAAAGGATTATAAGGGCAAAAACCAACGTGCTGAGTCACAGAGGAAGGGAATTCTAGAGTCCAAGGATTCTGAAGTGCAAGAATCGAAAAATGCAGACAGTGAGGTCCAGAAGAAGCTGAAAACCTCTAACGTAATGTATTCTAGAACAATTCTTTTTCATCAAAATCCAAAATTTCAGACCTCACGAAAATGGCGATACTTCAAACCACGAGGACGAGGTGGATACCCGATGAAGGTGAAAAGCGACTTCCTGGATAAAGCCACTCAAACGGAGGGACGCCAATGGAGAGATTGCTCAGTTTTCGTGGTGAGCAATCTGAAAGATTTCGAATTACATACTGTATGCATCACTTTCAGAATCCAAGACCCATGGTAGACCTGATCGATCCAAAACTGCGACATCTTCCTCTCTACTGGGGAGTGCCACGAAGATTCTTCGACCCGGCTCTTTTTGCGAAACCCCAGCCATTGATGGGGGAAAATTGGGACTACCGGAAACCGAAAGAAGCAAATGTGTACTTTTTCAATCCGCCGGCAGTGGTGTCGAGAACGCCGAGTCATCAGGTGAGGAATTTTTGGACTCTGGAAGGATTTAGATTATTGGATTTCGAGGATTCCAGGGATTCTTGGAATCTTGGATTCTGGGGAATGTTGGGTTCTTGGATTCTAGGATTCTGGATTCTGGATTCTGGATTCTGGATTCTTGGATTCATGGATTCATGGATTCCGGAGATTCGGGAGATTCTGGGGGAAACCAGGGATTCTTGGATTCCTGGGAGTTATGGATTCTTGGATTCTTGAATTCTTGGATTCTGAGGATTCTTGGGTTCTGGAATTCCAGGGATTTTGGAAATCTGGGGATTCTGGGGATCTGGAGTTTCTGAGGATTCTTGGGTTCTTGGATTCTGTTTCTAGAGATTCTGGAGATTCTGGAGATTCAGAGGATTCTGGGGACTCTAGGACTTTCGAATTCTTGGATTCTTAGAGTTCTTCCAAAAATCGTATAAGATCTTCCTAAGAACTTCTGGATCCCACTAGAGTTTTCGGAATTTTTCTGATCTTTTTACCTTTGGAGTCCATCTGTGTATCTGACGAGATCTTTTGAAGCCCTTCAACTGCTCCTAGATCCCTTAAAATCCTCTGAAGTTGCTATTACCACTTTGAAATTAATTTAGAACAACACTTCCTGTTTCTAGAACGTTATGAATCCTGGAAACGCAAATGTCTAGAATTTGAGATACAGGCTAAGAATTTTCGACCTTCGAACCGGGTTCATAATCTTTCGAAGTCTGTATCTCGACTTCTGGACGTTTGCGCATGGAGCCGACTAGTACATTCGAAAGCCCAGATTTTGATCTATACATGAGCCAAATTATAGAAAATTGACATAGTCTGTCTTAAACTGGGTTTCAAGTTAGAAAGATACTTTCTGTTTCTGAAACGTTATGAATCCTGGAAACTTCTCTTAAACCAATTCAATGCGAAGAAGTAGTCGGATAATTTTAGATCCTCCGGAATCCATTTGAATCTTTCTAGACCCCTCTATCTTTGTCTATAACCCTTCTAGGTTACCCTAGACCTTTTTTGCAGTCCGCTCTGAGAGTTTCCAAGCAATTGAATATTGAAGAATCCCACCTTTCAATATATCCTTCTTCCAGACCGACCTCCGCCACATCTGGCTCCGCGAGCATCGAAAATGGCACTCGGAACTCGTGATCGATGTGAACTCGGCTCGCCGCTACCTCGACTCGAAACCGTCGAAAACTCAAGCCATCGGAAAAACAATCTACGATTTCAACGAATGGCGGCGAGCTCAGAACGCCGATGATCACCAACTTCACGGGTGGATCTCGTCGAATTTGATCGACATGGACCCCCACGAGTTCTTGACGCGAATCGATGGCGACGGAGGAATGCGGGGGCGGTACTCGACGCAAGCGCTGAGACGGATGCAAAACTGGACGGCGATGCACTCCTCGTGGCGCGACGAGTTTTTGATCTACCCCGTGATTTTGTTCATTCGAGAGGAGAAGAAGTAATAAGTGTGATTTGATCTACCTAAACTAATGCGCTCTATTGAGAGCTCCTTAACTTTATATGTACATATTTATTTGTTAGGTTTATTTTTGAAATGAAAGATTAGAACTTTTTCCCTACTTTTCTATTGAATCTGGTGTAACTCCATTTTGCTACTTTTTTCAACTTTTTTTTCGCTCTAAAAATCGATTTCCAGACTAATATGCACCCTTACGACGACGATTGGAACTTTTTGGCTCCGCCCACTTTTGAGCCCCCGATTTGTGCTGCTCCAGGATATACGAATTTGCAGCCTGTGGATTTTGGGATTACAGAGGTAGGGAATTTGAATGTTTCGAAAATTATTTGGTTTTTCAGAATCTGGAGAATCTGGAGACCACCTTGGTAGACCTTGAAGGGAATTTGGGGGGACCATTGGACGGGTTTTTTGGAAACGACGAAGGTGAGTGAGGTTTGAAGAGCCTAGAAACCCGAACGTTGGGTTTTCTAGGCCACCGATGTACGTTAAATATGATCAAAACTCGATGAGAAGTCCGAATCTGAAATGAAAATTTGAAAAGCTCAACTGTTGAGTTTTGAAATTTTTCAGAATCCCCCACGACCACCCACGAAGATTTGGACATTCTGAACACTCCGATTCCAGAAGACGTCATTCTAGACATCAAACTCATGATTGAATGCATGGACAACTGGGTCCGAAATTCAGACTTCTCGAAAAAGCAATTCTCGGAACTGGTTTTGAGACGAAGCCGAAGGACCTACTACCGCTTGGTTGCGCGTCCGGAAAACGTCAATGACTCGCACAGACTGCAACCAATTTTGAGAAGAATTTACAACTTTTTGAAGGCGTCCGAGATTCAGAAGGCCGAAATTCTGAATGTGAACAAGAAGAGAGTTCTTGAAGTCGGAGTACCCAGCGGAGAGATTACTGTAGCGCAGGCGCTGGAAATTTTGAATCAGCCAATTCCAGAAGACGTCGACGTCGACTTCGAAAGGATTCTGAAGGATGTGGAGGGCTGGAGAAAGGCGACGACGTTGAGCCAGCGAACTTTCGCGCGCAAAGTTTTGGGAATTTCGAAATCGGGATACTGTAAATATTTCCAACGAAATCTCAATTGGGAGACGATGAGAAGCCAGGGAAAAGGACACATTTCGAGAATGTACAACTGGTTGGCGGCGTCGGAGAGTGTGAAGGAGGAGATTCTGAATCTGAATTTGTATGAAAATTTGGAAATTTTCGATGTCGAACATGTTGAAGACGTGGACTCGGATTCTTTCGACGATGATATGGATTTCGAGGAGACAGGACATTTGGACATTGGAAATCTTGGCATTCAGAATTCAGAAGATTCGGAGACTGAAGATTCTACAGAAAACCCAACTATTGGGGATTCTGAAATCGAGGAAATGAAGGATGGTGAGATTTTGAGAATTCATTGAATTCTGGGGGTATTCTAGAAGGTCTTGGAGAGGTCCAGAGAATGCTAGAAAACTGCAGAAGATACTGTGAAATTGTGGAAACTTCAGAAGGATTCTGGTGATGTTACAGGCTCTCAGAAGGTTCTAGAACCTTCTAGTGAGAAGTCTTTAGATGATTCTAGAGGTTGTGAGAGTTTGTCAGATTCCTCCGGAAGTATCCAGAAGCCTTTCGAAGTTTTAAGAATTCCCCTATCATCCGCAAATAGGCCTTCAGAATCTTCTAGAATCCTTATAGGCCTTCAGAATCTTTTAGAATCCTTCACACATAAAAACAATAACCACAAATCCTTGATCAAATCCATTTATTGAATCTCAAACTTGGGTAATTAAACCTCGAAAGGTAAGACAAAAATATACTTTCCTCTCTGGCAGGTGCGCTTATATACCGTCCAACGAGAGAGGAAAGAAATTTAATAATGGAATGGATTGAGTGGGAGGAAAAATAACATACTTTCTGCTGATGGGAAAGTGAATCATCAGGAGAAAGTACGAGATTCGTAGAATCGAGTACAACACATTCCAACCCATTTTCTCGAATTTTCAGACCCATTCGCGCCTGCGATCAACACCATCGAAGAAGCCCACCGAATTCTGGATACCCCGATTCCAGATGACGTCACTCCAGATCCCAATTCCATTCTTGAAGACGTGGAAAAGTGGCGAAAATCTATCCCAACCTCCGTATCAGAATTCACGGAGAAGATTCTCGAACGAGCTCCAGAACGATACTGGATGCATTTGAAGAATCCGCCGAAAAGTTTGGACAATATGAGAAGTTGGAAGAGCTCTTTTGTAAGACTCTACAATTGGTCCAGAATTCCCAATTATCAGAAATTGAAGATTTTGAGTTTTCCGCATTTCCGGATTCAGAAAGCATCTCCAGAAGAGCCCGGGATCACTATCCGAGAAGCCTTCAACATTCTAGACGCTCCGATTCCAGATGACGTCACACCGGACGTCAAACAGATTCTGGAAGACGTTGAAAAGTGGCACCAAGAGTCTGGAATCAAAAAGGCCACGTTTGCCAGGAAGATTCTGGGAAGAAGTCGTAAAGCCTACACTGAAAATCTGAGAAAGACGAACCGAGAGTGGGGAGAGATTCGGGAAATTGGACGGCCGATTTTCGTGAGAATTTGGAATTGGTTGAAGACGTCGGATGAGGAGAGGATGAAGATTTTGAAGTTGGATTTGTATGAGAAGGAGGGGGAGGAGCAAGAAGTGAGAAAAGTTCGAAAAATGGACTCGAAAAACGAGCAATTTTCAGAATCCAGAAGACGTCGGAAACGAAAAATCTGAACCTCAGGAGAAGGAGAAGGAACAAGGTAGGCTTCCAAGGATTTTGGGGATTCTGGGGATTCTGGGGATTCTGGGGATTCTGGGGATTCTGGGGATTCTGGGGATTCTTGGATCCTCGGATTCTTGGATTCTGGGACTCCTGGATTCGTAGATTCCAGGATTCCAGGGATTCTAGAAGATTCTTGGGTTCTTGGATTCCAGAGATTTTTGGATTTTCGGATTCTGAATTCCAGCGATTCCAGAGATTCTGGGATTGACGGATTCTCGGATTTTTAGGTTTCTTGGATTCTTGGATTCTGGGACTCCTTGATTCGTAGATTCCAGGATTCCAGGGATTCTAGAAGATTCTTGGATTCTTGGATTCTTTAATTCCGAATCCTCTATACTCCTTCTGGATCCCACATATTCAGAACACGTTTATTTTTCAGATTCCCCAACGTCGTCTGAATCTGAAGCCGAACCCCGTGAATCCTCTCAATCTCCAGAAAAGACCACCCACGTTGAAGAAGTCCCAAATCCGAAGGCTCTGGATTCTGAAGACGTTGAGATTCCGAATGACCATGATTATGTGAGCAATCATCCTTGAATCTGAACTTTTGATGTTTTCTTTTAGACGCCCAATTTCAAGATCCACCACGCTCTTCAAATCCTGGATGCTCCGATTCCAGAAGACGTCATTGTGAACACCAAGACCATCATTGAAGACGTGGATGAATGGCGCGCCCGTGCGACGTATCTTTGCGTCTCTGCGTTCGTGCGCAAAATTCTGGGATGTGACGCCAAAGGATATCATCGTCTTCTGAAGACTGCGAAGGATTTCCGAAAGATGACCACCTGGAAATGGCGGATTCGAAGGATTTACAACTTTCGAAACGCCTCGGACTTCATCAGGTGGAAGATTCTGGGCTTGAACGAGATTCCAAAGCCTCCAGAAGTGGCAGAAGACGTCGCATCTTCACTAGTGACGTCGTTTCCAGAAGTGGAGGCTATTCTGAGTTTGGAGATTCCAGACGACGTGGTGCTGGACACCACGTGGATTCTGAGAGATGTGGAGACGTGGAGAATGGAGGCGAGAGTGTCGCAGAAGTTTTTTGCGGAGAAGATTCTGAAAAGGGATCCGGTGACGTATCGTGCGATGCTGAAGGAGCAGACGGAATGGGAGGAGTGTCGAAGTTTGAGAAGAGCCGCGTTTGGCAGAATGTTCAATTGGTTGATGACGTCGGAGATTCAGAAGCAGGAGATTCTGAAGTTGGTCGCGCACGGGGAGAGGAAGAGAAGAGTCAGCGAGGAGGACACTGAGACCTGTGAAGGCGTCAAAAAGACGAGAAAGTTTTAAAAGTTTATCAAAGTTTTATAATTGCATACTGATAATAATAATAATAATGAAGTTTTATGGCCTGGAAAGTCTTGGAACCGGGGAACTCAAACACCAAGACATTTCGAAACTGGGACGGTTCAAAACTAGGACGTTTTAGAACCATGAACAACATGTATCAATTTTAGACAATCTTCAATTTGACCGCTTCAAACTTGACAACATCTCTTGAAACTTGAAATTTTCGGTTGGCAACAAACCACAAATCCATGAGACAATCGCACGTGAGAAAATTGTAGACGTAGTGTATCCCCCAGGCGTGCTGAAAACCGACAAGATTTTTGATCATAGAGAAAATTTCCAGAACTCACTGCCGTCTTGGTAGTCATCGGCAGAGGGTGGCAGAAGAGAGCGGTGGGGGCGATGATGAAGAAGAGGAGGAGAAGAAATTTTGAGTCTTTGAAGTCGTGGATGTATATGCTGGCGGGGAGCTTGATGAAAACCTCGTACAAAACTTTGGTCAGCGAGAAGAAGATAATGATGTGGACTAGGCCGATCTGAAGTTGAAGTGTTAGAATATGAAAGCCCGAGAATCCTCAGAATCCCCAGAATCCAAAGAAACTCACCACTTTGTGGTACTCATATCTCACGGCCGCAATCTGCATCGAAATCGACAAAGCCACGACTCCAAAGTTTCCAATCACAAAACTCGCCTCTAGTCGCGTATAGAAATTCGGAATTGTCCGCACCCATAACTTGAGAAGAATCCAGACAGTGACAGCGACCAGGGTCCATGTGAACGTCTCGATTAGTCGAATCTTGAGATACGGCTCAGTGAGAATCGGGCCCAACAAGTAGATTACGCCTGCAGGACTGATAAGACCCCCAAGCCGCCTGTTGATTCCGGAGCTGTGGCACTGCCGCATGTTTCGACGTTTTGTGACCGTTTGCATTTTTTTGTCTGAAAATCGAGGGAAATTGATGAATCTGTGAGATTGGAGGAAGGGATAATAGAGGAGAAAAGAGAGGAAGGTAGTATCGATAGAATGCGAGAAAAATTTTAAATGTGTTCTCTGTTCGATTTTGCGAAGAAAAAACAGAAAAAATTGGCCGGAATCATCATAAAAACGATACGATTCTGGTGAAAAAAAGGATTTTCAGCCTAGTGTCGATTTACGCGAAACAAATCGCGCACGATGGAAAAGCGGAGTGTCGTTTAAATGAACTACGTCGGCGGAGCGCGGGTGCATTTTTTCCCATTTGCCTAATACTGACTAAGGAGTTGGTTTGACTAGGTTACTCCCTAGTGAATTAATAGTTCACTTATTTGATATCGTCAAGAATATGTCTGTTTTTGAAAGGAGGAAGTGAAAATCATTGAAAATGGTTCAATTGAGCAAGGAAGGGAGAGCGTGAACTGTATGAATGCGTGGTCTTCTGACAATCGATACCGCTAATCTTGCAAATTCAGAGGGCAATGACCTCATTATAGACAGTGCAAAGACACACACAAAAGAAGATCTTATAACTGTCTCACGGGGTTGCAAATGGGTACTCAAAGCATGCGCGCTTCGTTGCGAAGCGACCCTGGCGACGTGCCAATAAAAATTTTGGCAACAAGCCAAGAAATTTTTCAATGATAATTTGAACTGTGAGTCGCTACGCAGTGCCGTATCACCGACCGCGACGCGTACGCAGCGCCCCCAACAGCACTGGGACAAATCGGAATGCATGTACCCTGTTGCAACCCCGTGCTGTCTTCCCAACATCTGCCACGTCATTATATCTTCTCCCTCCTCTCTCCATTCCACTCTAGTCGCTATCCTTATCTCGCCATCTCGATTCGTCAAAAACAGACATATGCTTGACGATATGAAATAAGTGAACTATTAATTCACTAGGGAGTAACCTAGTCAAACCAACTCCTTAGTCAGTATTAGGCAAATGGGAAAAAATGCACCCGCGCTCCGCCGACGTAGTTCATTTAAACGACACTCCGCTCTTCCATCGTGCGCGCCTTGTTTGGCGTAAATCGACACTAGGCTAAAAATCCTTTTTTTCACCAGAATCTTATCGTTTTTATGACGATTCTGGCCAATTTTTTTCGTTTTTCCTTCACAAAACCAAAAAAGAAAACATTTAAAAATTCTCTCGCTTTTTATCCATTGCTCAGCGCTGTCTTTGCAACATCTCCTCTCTCACTTTTCACTCTATTATCAAATCTCATTGCTTTCTTTCTTCCGTTCCCTCAATCCCCTCAATTTTCAGACAAAAAATGCAAACGGTCACAAAACGTCGAAACATGCACAAATGCAACAGCTCCGGAATCAACAGGCTGCTTGTGAAATCTATCAGTCCGGGAGCCGTCGTCTACTTTTTGGGCCCGATTCTCACTGAGCCGTATCTCAAGATTCGACTAATCGAGACGTTCACATGGACTCTGCTCGCTGTCACTGTCTGGATTCTTCTCAAGTTATGGGTGCGGACAATTCCGAATTTCTATACGCGACTAGAGGCGAGTTTTGTGATTGGAAACTTTGGAGTCGTGGCTTTGTCGATTTCGATGCAGATTGCGGCCATGAGATATGAGTACCACAAAGTGGTGAGTTCCTTTGGATTCTGAAGATTCTGGATTTTCGTATTCTAACACCATTCCATTTCAGATCGGCTTAGTCCACATCATCATCTTCCTGTCGCTGACCAAAGTTTTGTACGAGGTTTTCATCAAGCTCCCCGCCAGCATCTACATCCATGACTTCAACGACACCAGTTTCATTCTCTTCCTCGTTTTCATCTTCTCCCCCACCGCTCTCTTCTGCCATCATATGCCGTTGTCCATGAAAACACTAGTGAGTGTTCCGTTATCCTCTCCACGACCAAGAAATCTCGTCGGTTTTCAGCACGCCTGGGCCATACATATCATCTACAGTTTGCTCACGGGCCATTGTCTCATGGACTTGTGGTTGGTTGTCAACCGAAAATTTCAAGTCTCAAGAGATGTTGTCGAGTTTGAAGCGGTCAAATTGAAGATTGTCTAGAATTTTCTTAGTGTTTGAATTTCCCGGTTCTAAGACTTTCCAGGCCATAAAACTTCATTATTATTATTATTATTATCAGTATGCAATTATAAAACTTTGATAAACTTTTAAAATTTTCTCGTCTTCTTGACGCCTTCATAACTGTCATCGCCGCCGGCCCCTCTCTTCCTCTCCCCGTGCGCGACCAACTTCAGAATCTCCTGCTTCTGAATCTCCGACGTCATCAACCAATTGAACAATCTGCCAAAAGCGGCTCTTCGCAAACTTCGACACTCCTCCCATTCCGTCTGCTCCTTGAGCATCGCACGATACGTCACCGGATCCCTTTTCAGAATCTTCTCCGCAAAAAAACCTCTGCGATACTTTCGCCTCCTTTCTCCACGTCTCCACATCTCTCAGAATCCACGTGGTGTCCAGCAGTCTGGAATCTCCAAACTCAGAATGGCCTCCACTTCTGGAAACGACGTCACTAGTGAAGGTGTGACGTCTTCTGCCACTTCTGGAGGCTTCGGGATCTCATTCAAGCCCAGAATCTTCCACTTGATGAAATCCGATGCGTTTCGAAAGTTGTAAATCCTTCGAATCCGCCATTTCCAGGTCGTCATCTTTCGAAAATCCTTCGCAGTCTTCAGAAGACGATGATATCCTTTGGCGTCACATCCCAGAATTTTTCGCACGAATGCAGAGACACAAAGATAGGTAGCACGAGCGCGCCACTCATCCACGTCTTCAATGATGGTTTTTGTGTTCGCGATGACGTCTTCTGGAATCGGAGCGTCCAGGATTTGAAGAGCGTCGTGGATCGTGAAAGTGTACATCTGAAAAAAAACAACATAAAAAGTTCAGATTCAAGGATTACTACTCACATAATCATGGTCATTCGGAATCTCAACGTCTTCAGAATCCAGAGCCTTCGGATTTGTCATACGAGAGTCTTGAATAATCTGATTCTGAGTTTCGGTTCAGTTGTGAACTCATCCCACCGGCACACAACGAAGCCAAGAGACAGGTAATGAAATGTCGCAATCAGAATTGCGACATTTCTTTATGAGAAAAGTCATTGCGATTAGAGTAAAAGATAATAGAGGAAAGGAGGATATAAATGAAAGAACGTGGCAGGTGTTGGGATAACAGTTCTAAGGTCTCCTTCTTATGTATCTTTGCACCCTCTATAATGAGGTCATTGCCCTCTAAAAGGTTCATGAATGAACGATGGGCAGATGGAAATGTGGTCTCCCCATTTTTCTATTGGCATTTACTCCAAACCTTACTCCAAATCTCGCAATAGATTTTCCATAGGATTCTCCAAATCTCGTTTGTTCATTTTCTTCTTTTCCACCACTGCATTTCGATTTTTCAGCACTCCGAAGATGCGAAAATTCACAAAATGGAGTGGTGACAGTTGGAGCAAAAATTTAAAAATTCTGATTGCGACATTTCTTTACCTGTCTCCTGCCTTCGTTGTGTGCTGGTGGCATGAGTTCACAATTGAACCAAAACTCAGAATCAGACTATTTAAGACTCTTGTATGGACTCTAGTTGGAGCCGTTTTGATAGTTTTCCTCAAGCTTTGGGAGCGAAGAATTCAGAATATTTGGACTCGACTAGAGGCGATGATGGTGATCGGAAACTTGGGAGTAGTGGTTCTATCGATGTCGATGCAGATTGCGGCGATAAGAAATGATTACGACCATGCGGTGAGTTCCTTTCGGATTTCGATCAATTTTTGTATGTGCTCGTTTCAGATTGGGTCAATCCACCTATATCTCTTCTTCTTTCTGGCCCTAGTTTTGTACGAGGTGTTCATCAAACTTCCCAGTCAAATCTATAGGAGTAACCACGACTGTCAAGAGCTTTTTCTCTTCCTATTCTTTCTCATCGTCCCTACTCTTCTGTTCTTCCTTTCCCTCCCGTTGGCGATTGCAGCAGTAAGTTCTCAAATTCTCTTGCCTCACAAAAATCCTATAATCCTTCAGTCTGGGGCCTTCATTGGTTCTACAATTTCTTCACGGGTTATTGTCTAATGGAGTTGTATTTGATTCTCAGCAACACCTATTCCATTTCAATCAATACTTTCTCATTCAACAAAGTGCGAATAGAGGTCGTCTAGAATTCGTTTCGTGTTTCATCATTTTCTTTGTTTTCAGGAACTTTTTTTTCAAAGTTTCAAATCCAGATTTTCAATAAACTGTTGGTTGGTTTCTCACATTCTCTGTCAATCAGTTTTTGTTTTTGCAGCGCTTCGAAGATTCAAAAGTTGCGAAATCGACATGTGGAAAATTGGACGTACGAAATGATGGAAACATCGACGGATTTATTCATCATTGCTATGAGCATTTTCAGCTTTCTCGATGCCATCAGAGCCGAATCTGATGACCGAAGACTGTCGGCAGTTTTTGAACTGAAAGAGAATGCGTTGTGGAAGTATTTGGAAATTTATTGAGAAGTGCAGATACAAAACTTTCGAAAACAAAAAAGTTTCTGAAAACAGGGAAAATTATGAAACACAAAAAGAAATCTAGACGACCTTCATTCGTACTTTGAATGAGAATGGAGTTATTGAGATCGAAGCGGTGCCGCTGAGAACCAAACACGAATCCATTAGACATATCCCCGTGAAGAAGTTATAAACGATATGAAGGCCAACGACGCGCTGAAAGATAACAAAATTTTTGTGGGGCAAGAGATTTTCAGAACTTACTTCTGCAATCGCCGACGGAAGGGAAAGGCAGAACAGAAGGGTAGGGACGATGAGAAAGAAGAGGAAGAGAAAAAGCTCTCGACAGTCGTGGTTACTCCTATAGACTTGACTGGGAAATTTGATGAACACCTCGTACAAAACTAGGGCCAGAAAGAAGAAGAGATATAGGTGGATTGACCCAATCTGAAACGAGCACATACAAAAATTGATCGAAATCCGAAAGGAACTCACCGCATGGTCGTAATCATTTCTCCTAGCCGCAATCTGCATCGACATCGATAGAACCACTACTCCCAAGTTTCCGATCACCATCCTCGCCTCTAGTCGAGTCCAAATATTCTGCATTCTTCGCTCCCAAAACTTGAGCAATGTCATCAAAACAGCTCCAGTCAGAGTCCATACAAACGTCTTAAATAGTCTGATTCTGAGTTTTGGTTCAGTTGTGAACTCATGCCACCAGCACACAACGATCATAGAAACAAGGAAAGAGAAATGCGGAATCATCAAGTTTAGCTGGTGGCTCCAACAGCCTCCATCTTCCCTTGTGAATTTTCGCATCTTCCGAATGCTGAAAAATCGAAGAAACAGTAAGTGGAACAGAAGAAAATGAACAAACAAGATTTGGAAGAGAACCCAATGCAAATGCAACAGGTGCCTTTAGAAGTAGACAGTCTCATTAAGAAGGGTGCAAAGACACACAGAAGAAGAAGATCTTATAACTGTCTTCCTAACATCTGCCACGTCATCCTCCCCTACCTCTCTCATCAGAGTTTTGCGTACAGTCGGCAATATTTTGAACAAAAACCAACCGAAATCCAAAAGCTCATAACTCGAATTCTGAAGGTTGTCGGTATGAAACATGAAACGAACTCTAGACGACCTCCATTCAGACTTTATCAAATAAGACTCAAATACAACTTCAATAGACCCGAACCCGTGAAGAGATCAGCAAGCGTGATCATTTTGTTTTGTGAATTTTCGCACCTTCAGAAATCTGAAAAATCGTGCAAAATGATGGAAAAGAAGAGAATGAGCGAGCAAGATTTGGAGTGAATGCCAATAGAAAGGTGGGGAGACCATATTTCCATCTGTCCATCGTTCATCCATGCATCTTTGGAGGGCAGTGACCTCATTATAGAGGGTGCAAAGATACATAAGAAGAAGACCATAAAACGGTTCACCCAACATCTGCCACGTCATTTCATCTATACCCTCCTTTCCTCTATTATCTCTTGCCCGATTTTCAGGTTTTTCAAAGATGCAAAAGCTCACGAATCGAGATGTGGAGATAGGGATAGCGACTAGAGTGGAATGGACAGATGAGGGTGAAGATGTAATGACGTGGCAGATGTGGGAAGATAGTTATTATCCAAACGGCAGAAAGCGCAACCGCGCCCGACCGTACTAGGCCCCCGCGAAATTTGAATTCAAAATTTATTTTTCGGCAAATTTCGGTAAATTCGTCAGATACATTTTTAAAACGAAAAAGAAACTATTTTGATGATTTATTGAGAAACACGCTGGAAAATGAAGCGAAAATTGTCTGAAAATAACTTTTGAATTCAAATTTCGCGGGCGTTTCGAATTTTGCGGGGTCCTCATACGACCGGGCGCGGTTGCGCTTTCTGCCGTTTAGGAAATATAAGATCTTCTTCTTCTGTATGTCTTTGCACCCTTCATAATGAGACTGTCTTCTTCTAAAAGCACCTGTGGCATTTGCATTGGGTTCTCCTCCAAATCTTGTTTGTTCATTTTCTACTCTTCTAACACGCATTTCGTTATTTTAGCATTCGGAGGATGCGAAAGATCATAAAACGAAGTGGGGACAGTTGATTACAGAGGTAAGGTCTGAAATTCTCTTATACCACGGAAGTTCTATAATCTTTCATCACGTCGTGAGGCCTTCATCTCGTCTTGCGTACAGTCGGCGATACTTTGAATAAAATCAAAAACTAAATTCAGAAGCTCAGAAGCTCAAAAACTTGACTTCTGAAGGTCGTCTGCAGTTTTTGAACTAGTAGAGAATTTATTGAAAAGTGCAGATACTAAAATTTGAAAACAGAAAAGTTTTTGAAAACAAGGAAAATGATGAAACACGAAATGAATTCTAGACGACCTCTATTCAGACTTTTTTGAATGAGAATTGGTTTATTGAAATCGAATAGATTCCGCTGAGAATCAAATAAAGTTCCATTAGACAACAACCCGTGAAGAAATTGTAGAACCAATGAAGGCCCCAGACGCGCTGAAGGATTATAGGACTTTTGTGGGACAAGAGAATTTGAGAATGCCGGCGGAAGGAAAAGGCAGAACAGAAGAGTAGGGACGATGAGAAAGAATAGGAAGAGAAAAAGCTCTTGACAGTCGTGGTTACTCCTATAGATTTGACTGGGAAGTTTGATGAACACCTCGTACACAACTAGGGCCAGAAAGAAGAAGAGATATAGGTGGATTGACCCAATCTGAAACGAGCATATACAAAAATTGATCGAAATCCGAAAGGAACTCACCACATGGTCGTAATCATTTCTCATAGCCGCAAACTGCATCGGCATCGATAGAACCACTACTCCCAAGTTGTTAAATAAGAATTGGTTTATTGAAATCGAAGAAGTGCCGTTGAGAATCTAATGATTTTGAGTGTTCTGGAATTCTTGGATTCTTGGATTCTGGCAATCTAAAATTCTGGGGTTCCTCGATTTCGGGTTTCTTGGATTTTTGAATCCCAGTGGATTTTCGTGATGTGAGTCTATCTTTGAACTTTTTTCAATTTGCCATTCGAGATACTTCCACATGTGATATTCACAAAGTTCATTCAAAAAGCGATCGACAAGATAAATAATAATAATAATAATAAAACAGTTACACGTCTTTCTTCTCCAGCTTTCTGTTGTGCATCCACTCGTCGCTGAAGTACTGGAGCCAGGCGAGGACGAATGGAGTCACGGCACGGATGATGGGGATGATGATGGTGTGTGGGAACTGCCTGACGATTCCAATCACGATAATGCACGAAACCAACGAGAACACGAGCTGGAGGGTGTAGTTCCATTCGAGGTGGATTTTCGCGAATGTCTCCAGATACCGGTCTGAAAAATCATACATTGGGAATATAAAAGTTATCAGTTCTCTTACAAGAAACAAGTCCCAAGGAGATCATTCGGATCAAGAAAAATCCACCCTCCGAATACTTCGCTCCGTGATATTCGTGAAATGTGACGCCCATCACAACCGCCGAGATCATGACTACCATGAGCAGGCACTTGTGCGGTTTGTCCTGCACCTTCTTCACAATGCCAGACGAGGACTTGCAGATCTTCTGAAAAAAACGCATATTCATAACCGCCACCTTCTTTCATTAAAAATGTTCTCAGGTGGTTAAGTCGGTAAAAGTGCTCGTCGTCATTTGGACGATGCGGGTTCGGTTCCTCCGTTTTTCAATTCGAAAAAAATTGTTTTTTCGCTTTTTTTTACCAGAGTTTCTGAACGTTTCTGCAGTTCCCCGTTGTTAGAAAGTTGTTAGGAGTTGCTAGTTCCTCGTTGTTAACCATTTTTCAAGTTAGAACTATCGTAGCTTGCAAGAAAATGCAAAAAAAAAAATATTTCCTGCTTATCCGATTTTTGTAATGTTTTGAGTGTATCAAGCAACTCTAGATATTCATCTTTGCAGGTGACAATTTCGTTATACCATCAAAATCAATTGGCTGCTACTGTATGTGAGGATCTTTCAAAAAAAAAAACGCGCGATGAAAATACAAAAATTTAAAAACTCACGTTGGCGAACTCCACTGCACTTCCGATGACGAGCGCCACCAGCATCGGATATCCGTACGAGGGAATGACGCCCACTACGATGTCGTACAAGGGGACGTCCTTTTTGAGATCAATCGATTCGCTGGCGATTATCAAGTGGAGGAGAAATGCTGTGGCGAGAGAAAGGTACGCTTCTTTATCCGCCGTTCGCTCGGAGACCAGAGTGTCTTGAGCCTCGACATCGGCCATTTTGTCTACTAAAAACCCTCATCTTTTTTCTCAAAATTTCGTCAAACTCTAGTTGTGAACCAGTTCACACCTCTGTGAAGAACATCTGAAACAGGCATTGTTCCTAGAAACACATTTGAAGTCTTCATTCAATTTTTGAAAACCAAAACTCTTTTATTTCTTCTCATTGTAATCAATAATATTAAATAGTTAAAACAGTACATATATAAACATATTGTTGTAGAATTTTGAATCCACCTTTATCGTTGTTGCCTCCAGATTCTGGTGACGTCTTCTGAAAACAAACACATTCAAAAAGTACAGGCTATCGAGCTTCTCACCTCCTGAAGTCTTCAATATCGTCTCATCCCTTATTCCATACAAATTCATCTCCAGAATCTCCATTTTCTCCTTCTCGGACGCCTTCAGAAAATTGTACATCTTAACGAACGAACCCCTCACAACGGGACTGAGATTCGCCCATCGTTTCGAGACTCTCGAGGCTCTGTGATAAGTCCGCTTCGTCTTTCCCAGAATCCGGTTGGCTAGGGTCTCCTGGCTCAGATTGTTTTCTGCTCTCCATTCTTCCATGGATTCGATGATCGTTTTGATGCGAACAGTGACGCCTTCTGGGATTGGAAAGTTCAGAATTTCGAGGGCTTCTCTGATAGTCAGATGGGATCGAGATGATGTGGATTCTGATGAATCAGAGTCGTCGGTAGATGTTGAATTTTCGAAATCGGATTCTGGAGATTCTTCGGTGTCTACTGGAGCTGGAGCTTGACTGGGAGAGGGACCTGAAAATGACGTTCTAGAATTTGAAAAGTCATCAAGATTCTGAATTCTGAGAACCTTAGATTCCTAGATTCCCAGAATCC
Source organism: Caenorhabditis sp. 40 LS-2015 (assembly GCA_900536305.3). NCBI lineage: Eukaryota > Metazoa > Nematoda > Chromadorea > Rhabditida > Rhabditidae > Caenorhabditis > Caenorhabditis tribulationis. The sequence continues at coordinate 195,746 of LR544074.1, forward strand.
TAGCTTCCAAGAAACCAAGAATCCAAGACCCTTGGACTTCTAAGTCCCCGGATTCCCCAATCCCAAAACTCCAAGAATCCCTACCTCCTGACGTCTTCTTCTTCCCATACAAATCCATCTCCAAAACTGCCATCCTCTTCTCCTCCGGAATTCTCAAAAAGTTGAACATCCTCAAAATCATGGATCTTCCAACCGCCTTCAGATGAGGCCAATCGATTCTACTATTAATCAGATAGACGTAACACTGATGTTGTTTCCCGAGAATCCGATTCGCAAAGTTTCCAGTCGAAACCCTCTCACTTTTCCTCCACTTCTCAACGTCCTCAACAATCGATTTAACATCTGGAGTGACGTCATCTGGCCAAGGAGCCTCCAGAATCTCCAGAACATCCTCGACAGGAAATCCCGCCTCCATCTTCAGAATCGCTCTCTTCTGAGCGTCCGACATCTTCCAAAAGTTGAAAATCTTCAAAAAAAGTTCCTTCCCTTTCGATGTTTTCTGCTCCCATCTGCATTTCTGCGTCAAAATGTGACCGTAGCACTTTCTACGGCCGAATAGTCGTCGGGAGAATTCAGAAGCTGACCACATCGAACTTTTCCGCCATTTTTCGACGTCTTCAAGGATTGCTGGGACATCTGGAGTGATGCCATCTGGGATGGGGGTATCTAGGGCTTCGCGGGTGGTCCTGTTGGAGGTTGAAGTATTGTTGGATTCAGAAGACACTTCTTCAGAATCCGAAGCATCTGGGTCATCATTTGAAGTTGAATCCGAGTCTATTAAACCTTCTGAGCCGTCGTCGTCTTCATAATGATAAGCTTCTTTGATAGTCACGTCTTTTTCAGAAGACGTGGATTCTTCTTCGTGATCTTCAGAATCCTGGCCATCGTTAAACATCGAATCTTCTGAATCCGAGTCTTCTGAAGATTTCGAGTCGACGTCAGTCAAATTTTCATCGTTCAAAGCTGGTGAGAAATGGAGCAACTTTGATCCGACTTTTGAATACGGTTCTCTGTTTTTGGAAACTTTTGATGTGACGTCTTCTAGAATCGGAGATTCTCCGAGATTCTGGAATTTTTCGAATCCCAACAAAGCGCTATTATCCAATGAGGCCGGATTTTGAGTGTTCCCAATGTCTCCGGTAGCCGTCAAATCCATCTCAAGAATCTGCTGTTTCTGATTCTCGGACGTCTTCAACCAATTGTACATCTTCACAAATAGAAACCGTCCATTTTCATTCAACTTCTCCCAGCTTCCTGGATTCTTCACCAACGTCAAATATCGACCCTTTGAAGTTCCCAAAATCTTCTTCGCGAATTCCGAAATGCTCAGGTCCGATTCTGATCTCCAGTCTTCTATCGATTTTCGAATCGATTCGATACTCGGAGTGACGTCATCAGGGATTGGGGAATTCAGAATTTTGAGGGCTTCGTTTGGAAGAGATTCAGAAGTCGTTGTTTTGTGCGTTTCAACGTCATCTGATTTCAGTGAGTCTTCTGAAGCTTCCTCGCCAGGAATTGAACCTTCTGACCTCGTCATTCTCTCCAATTCTGGAGCATCATCTGAATCTGAGTTTCCACTCTCTTGACCTTCTGAAGTGACGTCTTCTAGAATCGGAAGTTCTTCAGAATTCTCATCTGATTGAAGTTGGAAGTTAGGGGTCTTGTTGAATTCAGATGCATCCTGAAAATTCCAAAAATCTCACCCAAGAAACTGAGAACATTTTACATGAATCCAAGCTCCTTCTGAATCCGTCGATGATTCTGAATCATCGTGGTGAAGATGTGGGGATCGTCGGTGATGATTCGAAGATCCGGGATTCTGCAGCAAAAATTGGTTTTTTGACTTCTAGAAACTTCTAGACAGTCCAAAAAACTTTTAGGGCTGCCTAGATTCTTCTGAATCCATCCACATCCCTCTGGAACCTTCTTCCCCAAAAATCCAAAAATCTCACTTCAGAAGACGTCGAGGATTCTGAGTCTGGAGTCAACGCCTTCAACTTTGAATCCATGCATCGCTGAAGCCTTTGACTCCGTCGTACTGGACCGTGATTTTGAGCAATATCCGAGGTCTGAAAAAAATCGAAAAATTTCCGCGAAAAGCCTCCAATTTTTACCATTTTGAGTAGCTTCGCCGGATTTCCCTGGTTCTCCGATCCTTTTCTTTTGAAAAGCCCATTCTTGGTGTTTGTTCTCGCCATTTTTTTGACTCTGGAAAACAGCGAAAATTTGGCGGAAATTTGAAAAAAAAAGGCTTGAAAGTGAAGAAAATTCAAAGAGCAGAAAACGAGAGTACGAAATTTGGCGGGGTTCTAAAATCCTGTAGATCAAAAACAATTTCAAAACTTTTTGGGATTTTTTGATCTACTCACCCGGGAAATCTAGTCAATTTCCAGATGACGTGTAACTTCAGATGCCAAATTCATCGTTGAAAATGAAACAAAACCGGAAAGAATGCTCTAGAATATGCCTGGATCCTTCACAATCCTTCAGAATCTTCCAGAATCTTTGTAGAATCTTCCAAATCTCTCCAGAAACCTTTTGAACCCTTCGAAACCCATGAGAATCTTTCAGAGTCCTTCACAATATTTCAGAAGCTTCAGAAATCTCCAAAAACCGTCGAGAATTATCCGGCATTCTTCAGACTTTTCTAGACTGCATCCAGAATTCTTTCGCGTCACCTCAAACCCCTCAGGGTCTTCCAGAATCATTCAGAGCTCTTCAGAAACCTTTCCGATTCTCCAGACCCTTTTCGGTCTCTTTAGACCCCTCACAAAGTCGTGTAGATACCATCAGAGACTCTCTTATATGGGGATACTAGACTTCAGATTGGTATCATTGAAAAGAGCAGCACTTGAAATGTATGATGGTGTTTTCGAAAACTGCTGTGCACTTCCAGAAGTCGAGTTATGACCTTCTGAAATTTTGGGTAGCCTTACGTGTACAGAGTAAGCCAACTTCAGAAGACCATAACTCGACTTCTGGGAGTGCACATCAGTCATTTCACGAGCTGATCTTTCCAACGGCACCCGTCACATCCTGAAGTCTTATATCCTACCCTTCCCTTGTTAGTGTTCTTCCCTCACTATCTGGCAGGTGGCCAATTCGTGGCCTCTGTCTCTCCACCCGCGCACTGGTGACGTAATACGTCCCTTTGAACGGAGGAGGAGGCCATCCTTTTCCTTGGTCCTCCTCCCCCTCTTGCAGTTGGGTGTCTGTCAGACTATCTGTCTTTGTCTCTGCGTCTCTCCAAGTTTACTCACTATTTCGATCCCCCTCTCTATGTAGGTGGGTGCACACAGTCTCCTAAAATTGCACCATTTATTGATTGTGCATGTTTTTTCTCCTTGCTCATTATTATTTTTTCCGTAATCACTTTGTGCTCTTCGACGACGTCATCAGAAAGTTTCAGAATCCAGATGACGACTCCGGGGACGCACCTTATCAACCTCAGGGAATCGGCATTCCATCGACATGAGTTTTCGATGCGATCTTTGTGGTCCCATTTTAAAGTGTGCCAACAGAATACAAATGTACATAATATCATATTTTTCGAAGGTTATTCTCAAAATTTTTGAATATTCTAGAGTCGGCAGTAAAATAAACCTCACTGAAAAAAAAAGTGAAAAAAGGTGAAACATTTATTAAGAAATGCAGATGCATGGTTTGACCACAATGAACTCTCGAATCACAATCCTAGGCAATCTTCATCTCAACCCTATCAAATTTGAACAGCTGAACTGAAACCCGAAATTTCCCATTGAAAACCAAATACAATTCCATCAGACACAAACCCGTGAAGAAATTGTAGAACCAATGAAGGCCCCAGGCGTACTGAAAGATTATAGGAATTTTGTGGAATAAGAAAATGCTTGAACTTACTGCTGCAACGGATAGCGGAAGGGAAAGACTGAAAAAAAGAGTGGGGACGCTGATGAAAAAGAGGCAAAGATGTGTTTCTTGCCATCCGTAGTTATAGCTATAGAGGAGACTGGGAGAATTGATGAATACCACGAATAAACTTTGGGCCAGAAAGTAGAAGAGAAAGACTTGGACTGTTCCAATCTGAAATGATCAAGATTACCAAATGAAAACTTCACGGGCTCAATCTGAAATTATCAAGAATTCAAAAAACTCACCGCTGGCTTGTACTGGTTTTTCATAGCCGCCATTTGCATCGTAATCGACAAAACCACGATTCCAAAGTTTCCAATCACAAATTTCGCTTGTTGTCGTGTCCAACCGTTCTTAATTTTCCGCGCCCATAATCCGAGTAGAGTCCAACAAATGACACCAACCAGAGTCCATAGGAAAGTCTCGAATAGTCGGATCCGGAGACTTGGCTCAGTTTTGAAAGCATGCAAATGATGAATAACAAACGCAGGTGTGCTCATGAAAAAAAACGGAATCATATATCTGAATATGTCGCTGTTGCACCCCACATCTCGATTCGTGAACTTTTGCATCTTTGAAGATCCTGAAAGTTGAGGAATTTGCAATTAAAGCGAAAGAGAAAAGTCAATAAGATTGGAGTAAAAGGTAGTAGAGGAACGGAGAGATGAGGGGGAAGATGTAATGACAGATGTGACAGTTATAAGATCGTCTTCTTCTGTTTGTCTTTGCACCCTTCATAACAAAATCGTCTTCTTCTAAAGGCACCTGCTAGATTTGCAATGGGTCTTGGAAAAATCCTCCAAATCTAGTTTGGGAGAATTCGCAAAACGAAATGGGGGCTGTTGGACTAGTTCTGCATGAACGCTGGTTGCAGTAATTCTCATAGATTTCTGCCTACCCTCCAGTTAAATCGAAAGATTCTGAATTTCTCGCCTCCAAAACTTGAGAGAAACCATGAAACTCGTTTCAACAACGATGAAGAAACGGAATAATCTCGCTTAATATTCCAACTGTCCCCATTTTGTTTTGGGAACTTTTGCATCTTCGGAATTCGGAAAAATCGAGCAAAATGCAATTGTGGAAGAGGAGAGAATGAGTGAGCGAGATTTGGAGTGAATGCCAATAGAAAGGTGGGGAGACCACATTTCCATCTGTCCATCGTTCATTCATGCACTTTTGAAGGGCAGAGTGACCTCATTATAGATGGTACAAAGATACATAAGAAGGAGACCATAGAACGGTTCTCCCAACATCTGCCACGTCATTTCATCTATATCTTCCGTTCCTCTATTATCTTTTACTCTAATCGCAATGATTTTTCTCATCCGTCCTAATTGCAAGTTTCTCAATTTTCAGATTTTTCAAAGATGCAAAAGTTCACCAATCGAGATGAAGAAAGCGTTAGTTTCCAGCATTTCCAGCATTCGTTTTTCGTTATTTTCTTTGTTCAACAGCTAAACTAGACTTCCCGGGTGAGTAGATCAAAATTTTTCGAAAATTTGAAAATTTTTTTTGATCTTCAAATTTTCAGACCCTCGCCAAGTTACCCTAGTTTTTTTGCTGTTTGAATCGTACCCTAGTTTTTTGCTGTTTGAATTTTCTTCATTTTCAAGCCTTTTTTTCAAATTTCCGCCAATTGTTTCAATTATCAGGGTCAAAAAATGGCCAGAACAAACACCAAGTATGTGGTTTGTGAAAGGAACGGATCGGACATCGATCATCGGAGAACCTAGCTACTCAGATAGGTGAAAACTGGAGGGTTTTCTGGGAAACATTTCGATTTTTGCAGTGTCCAAATTTTGCTCAAAATGAGAATCAGGAAATCCAAGCACGACGTAGTCGAAAGCTTCATCGATGCATGGATTCAAAGTTGAAGGCGTTGACTGCAGAATCAGAATTCTCGACGTCTTCTGAAGTGAGATTTTTAGATTTTTGGGGAACAAGGTCCAGAGGGATGTGGAAGGATTCAGAAGAATCCAGACAGGACTTTAATTTTTTTGGTATTGCCTAGAAGATTAGAAGTCAAAAAAATCCAATTTTTGTTTCAGAATTCCCCATTTATGAATCCCCGACGGTCCCCCGATCTACACCACGACGATTCAGAATCATCTACGGATTCAGAAAGAGCTTGGACTCATGATGACGTCTCTTCTCTATTATTGGAGTTTTCAGAAGACGTGAGTAAAATTTCTCAGTTTCTTGAATGAGATTTCTGAAATTTTCAGGTTACATCTCAATTCGACAAGGCCCTCTATTTCCAAATACAATCAGTTGAGAATTCTGACGAGCATCCGATTCTAGAAGACGTCACTTCAGAAGGTCAAGAGAGTGGAAACTCAGATACAGACGATGCTCCAGACTTGGAGAGAATGACAAGGTCAGAAGGTTCAATTCTTGGTGCTTCCGAAGACTCACTGAAATCAGATGATGTTAACGGCCACAAAACAACGACTTCTGAATCGCATGCTCTCAATCCAATCGAGGCCCTCAAAATTCTGAACTCCCGAATCCCTGATGACGTCACTCCCAATATCGAATCGATTCGAAAATTGATTGAAGGCTGGAGATCAGAATCGGACCTGAGCATTTCTGAATTAGCGAGCAAGATTTTGGGAACTTCGAAGCGACGATATTTGAGAGAACCTCCGCTTCTAGAAGACGTCACTTCAGAATTTTCCGAGAACAGAGAACCGCATTCAAAAGTGGCTTCAAAGTTGCTCCAGTTTCCATAGCTTCTGGACGATAGAAATTTGACTGACGTCAATTCAAAATCTTCAGAAGACTCGAATTCAGAAGGTTCCACATTTGCTAACGATGAAAATGCTTCCGATTCTGAAGATTCCAAAGAAGTGTGATCTGAATCCACGTCTTCTGAAAAAGACGTGATTATCAAGAAAGGCTATCATTATGAAAACGACGACAACTCAGAAACTTCAATAATCTCAGATTCTGAAAATTCGTATTCAACTTCAAATGAAGACACAGATGCTTCGGATTCCGAAGAAGTGTCTTCTAAATCGGAGGATTCTGAAATCCGCAACAGGACCACGCGAAGTCTTAGACACCCCCCCCCCCCCCCCCCCCCCCCCC